>OU426980.1:66355140-66835140 GCA_911387785.2 Aelia acuminata | reverse complement strand
AGTAGACAACGCAGAAAAATAAATATTTTTTTCTTCTTAAAATTACTTTAAATAGTAGTATATCTACGAATAAACATTTATTGTCATCATTCATGTTTGAATGAAACCAGTGACCTGTAAAATATCTTAATTAGTAAAACTCATTTTGCTGCCTTGATCTAGATTTAGATCGATTTCCATTACCTTTGACAAAAAAATACAATAAAATAAATAAAAAAAAAAGATTGTGGTAATTATTAAAACCCTATTTGTGCTGCCTACGCTGATTTGAATTCTGAATCTATCTATCCCCTACTTCTCTTCTAATCTATGGCCTAGTGTGACCAATTCCTTGACTGTTTCTATTTCGTGTAACACAAGGCGGTCTTGATAATATGGAAGCATATTCTTCTTTTTTATTTGAAGCCTTTCTTGCTCCAAAGGGATTTTATTTAAGACGGTGATTGCTCACGTTGACGGCATAGATTCCTATGGACTCCTCTGATCCCTGGGTTTGCCTCCTTATTTCCTTATTCCCATAACCTATCATCGTAATTACGTTCACAGTCTCTTCCTCATTATATAAACTTTTGAGGTCTGTTATAAGCCTAATGTGAAGTACATACTCAATTTCATCCTTTTTTAATTGATAAACATCCATATTTATGATCTATCAACCCGTGATTTCTAAAATTCCATTGTTATTTTTATAATCTTCTAAAAATCAGTTATTTTAAAAAACTTGAACGAAAATACCGAGTCCCAAGAGTAAGTGGGGCCAACTTTATTCTTGTTGCTCCATTGTATGAAATACTGTAAACAGTACCCCATTTCCAATAGAATAAACAACCACAATTGTTATTGAGAAAAAAAAGTTTTGTGTTCCTTTCCAGTAGCACTTAAGTACGCAATTTTCAAAAAATAATATCTATATTTAATCAAGGAAAGGAGCGTATTAGTGAAAGTTATTTGAAAGTAAAGTTATCTTTTCCTGATCGCTTTATTTTAAATTGCCATAATATCTATTCTGTGACTTGGAAACGATATCTCTGAATATCAGATTCTCAATTTGTTAAGTAAGCAATACAACATGTTTATCAATGAAGTAAGTACAGTCAACTATAAAATTTCCTGTTTGTAACATATTCACACTTATATTACGTTTTTCTGTAATAAGATAAGCATTATAAAGAGGTTTAACTGTATGAAACAGACTTTTTCAAAATAGTTAATTTTTTAAAAAATTAAATAAAATTAGGTTTAATTAAACATAGGTAACAGAAATGAATAATACCCAGTGTATTAACATTTAAATAAAAATCCCATAACAAAATAGAAGTTAAAAAAAAAAAAATTAAATTACTAAAAACAACAAAAATGTTTCAAATAAACGAGAATGTGTAAAGCACCTTTACCTTGGCTAATAATACTTGATAATATCAAGAGTAAGGCTTCCCCTGGGCATGGTTTATTACAGGAGGTTATGTGACTATTAAATAGGCCCACCCCATCTTCAACAGCTTTAATAGATCCTAGCTTTTGACTCCCATTCACACTACATGGATAAATAAAACAGGTCCTTTCCAGATGAGTTAAGGGTCACACTTTGCCCAGGAGTAACATAGGGGAACTAGTACCACATTAAATACCAAATAGATTAATAATGTTGTTAAAATCAATTTATAATACAAAAACCATTAAAAAATATTAAGATAAATAAAACAATGAACTTGTATTGTTCTGTAATATGATTACATCAAAGAGATACAATAATAGAGATTTTTAAGTTACAAGAGTATTGACAATTAAAATATGTAGACTAATATCTATATATATATATATATAAATATATACCAAAATGTTTATATCTTATTCATTACAGGAACTTGTCCAAAACACGAATTGAGAGCCCGTCATTCTTCAATTATTAAATCATAACAATAGTTTTAATAAAAATATTGTTCCCTAAAATGATAAACAACCTTGTATTCAAATAACTGACCCTTTTCTAACAGAGTTGGATCACCTGAGGAGTAGTTCAAAAATTGTTAAGCAAAGAGGTCTTTTTTAAAATTACATTGAACCTACGCCTAAGGTGCCTCTCTATGAACCTCACCCTCGAACAGGCGCTCCCCCGAACCTTGCGGTACCGGCGTTCCACTGACAGTCATTTATACATAACGTGTCGTTGAGCGAACAAATATGGCTGACGCACCCAACGCTAGCTTCTGATGAAGAAAAAATGTCCATTATCAATACTGGATTTTATTTTATCTGTACAACAAAAAAATAGGATACGATTTACAAACGGCGCACTAGCATCACAAACAACTCCTGTCACTTGGGAAAACCCAAATCAAAAGTGACACTAGCGCTACCCCCGAACATAGGCGAAATTAAAATTAAAAAATATTAAGATAAATAAAACAATGAACTTGTATTGTTCTGTAATATGATTACATCAAAGAGATACAATAATAGAGATTTTTAAGTTACAAGAGTATTGACAATTAAAATATGTAGACTAATATCTATATATATATATATATATATATATAAATATATACCAAAATGTTTATATCTTATTCATTACAGGAACTTGTCCAAAACACGAATTGAGAGCCCGTCATTCTTCAATTATTAAATCATAACAATAGTTTTAATAAAAATATTGTTCCCTAAAATGATAAACAACCTTGTATTCAAATAACTGACCCTTTTCTAACAGAGTTGGATCACCTGAGGAGTAGTTCAAAAATTGTTAAGCAAAGAGGTCTTTTTTAAAATTACATTGAACCTACGCCTAAGGTGCCTCTCTATGAACCTCACCCTCGAACAGGCGCTCCCCCGAACCTTGCGGTACCGGCGTTCCACTGACAGTCATTTATACATAACGTGTCGTTGAGCGAACAAATATGGCTGACGCACCCAACGCTAGCTTCTGATGAAGAAAAAATGTCCATTATCAATACTGGATTTTATTTTATCTGTACAACAAAAAAATAGGATACGATTTACAAACGGCGCACTAGCATCACAAACAACTCCTGTCACTTGGGAAAACCCAAATCAAAAGTGACACTAGCGCTACCCCCGAACATAGGCGAACAGATGAAGTACCTATAATACCCGAACAGTTTTCGTGAAGACTGTTCGAGGGTGAGGTTCAAGGCTAAAGTTCGTAAAGTGTAAAGGCACCTTTAGAGTTAAAAGTATTTTGATAACCCCACTATTGTACTGCATCACGTTCAATTTAACAGTAGGACATTTTTTTAAAATTAAAAGCTGCATAAGAAGATGGCCTAGAGATCTTCTAAACTAAACAATAATTGAGTGCTACCGCTGGGTAGTTTCTCCACGCACCTTTCCATGCCAATTATGTACTTAAATCAAATTTACTTATTGTATTGTTATAATACAGTTGTAAATTTCAATAAATAAATTATATAAAAAAAAAAAAAAAAAAAAAAGCTGCATGAGAAGATGGCCTAGAGATCTTCTAAACTAAACAATAATTGAGTGCTACCGCTGGGTAGTTTCTCCACGCACCTTTCCATGCCAATTATGTACTTAAATCAAATTTACTTATTGTATTGTTATAATACAGTTGTAAATTTCAATAAATAAATTATATAAAAAAAAAAAAAAAAAGCTGCATGAATGAATTCAAATAATCAAATACTAGACCCTTATATTTGATTATTTGAATTAAACGCGAGCTTTTAGGTCTATTGCTAAAATACTCTCAAAAATCTATTGAAGGATCCAATATTTGTACTTCACGAGAACAATTGCCTTCCCTATCTAAAACTATATGCCTTTCCATTCCTATATAATTGGGTGATTACATCAATGTGGATTTTTTCTACGACACATTCGTGTAGTGCTTTACCAGATACATTGTTTACCTCATCGAGCCAAATGCTTTTTAACAGTCGATAAAACATAGGTAGATTTTCCTGTCATATTCTCTACTCTCTCGATAATCTAATTCATACGTTGGAGTTGATCTATTGCCCTGAATATGGGTCGAAGGCAAGCTTGTTCAATGTCCAGATTTATATAAGTTTGTGTGTGTAGGTTATTATATGAGTGTGTAAAATCTTTGGGTTGATGAAGTAGGGCGAAAGTTCACCAAATTGTTTTGTTTTTTTCCTTTGATGTAGAACAATAATATGCATTGCCAATTTTTAACTTGCTTGAGACTGGCTTTTGAGTCTGTGCGGATATCTATTAATTATAAGATCTACTACTTTATTTTCCACTCTTTGTTTAGGATTTTCAGTGGATAATTTTCTATCGCGGTTTATTAACTTTTTTGCGGTATTAATTTTATACCGTCTGGGACATTGGTTAGTAGAATGCAAGTATATTCTGGAATGTATGAGATTTGCCACCATTTTGTTTCTATTGTTCAATTAGGGTTTTAGATTAAAAGTACGTCAAGAAAGGGTATTTTCATTTTCGAATTCTATAGTAAAATTTAATCGGTGTGAATATTTGTTCAATTCCGTTAAAATTATTTATTTTTTATTTCCGACCGTTGGTATCGCGGTCAGAATGTCATCAACGTATTTAAATAGGAATGGGCTGTTAAACGGCATTTTGGATAGAACTGAGTCTAAGAGATCCTCTAAATATATGTCAGCTACAATTGGAGATCTCATTGGGCATCCATACTGTGAAGGCGTAAAATTTAATCTTTAATTTAATTTAATTTACGAATAAATCTGGTAGTACTCAGACATGAGAGAACTAATGTGGACTGTAATTGAATGGTACGAAAACACATGAGAATATACAGACTATTTAAATAAAAATGTAATAATAAATACAAATATGGTAGACTTACGGAATTTATCTCCACTCTTCACTGCATCCTGTACAAGATTCTGGTCTGAAAGGAGAACCACGAATAGGAAATAAAAGGATTTTGGTGGACCAGAGTTACCTGTATTTAGAAACAGTCTCAACTTCGAAACCAGCGTACGAAGATATCCTTTACCAATGAAAGGAGTTTTAAGAGACGTGTTGACTGCACAAGGGTTCGAAACCAATGTTCGAAACTATCCCTTACCAATGAAAGGATTTTTAAAACACATGTGACGGCACTGCGTATTAACGGCACGCTGTTCAAAAGCAGACCGGAGCAGCGCACACCGGCCAATTCCTCCCCCCACCACCAAGGCTAGTTTGATTACACTGCCACTTTAATAATAATTGAATAAATACCGCACACATAAACTTTGTTCCCACCCAGCCAGATAACTGCTAGAAACATGCGCAGTACGATTTTAGCGTTCCCACCCTGTCGCTTACAGTTAGCTTATTACTATAATTTTGTTAGCCTTTTTTTTAAGTCCTGTCAAACCAAATCAA
Source organism: Aelia acuminata (assembly GCA_911387785.2). Classification (NCBI taxonomy): domain Eukaryota; kingdom Metazoa; phylum Arthropoda; class Insecta; order Hemiptera; family Pentatomidae; genus Aelia; species Aelia acuminata. Next base: position 66,829,782 of record OU426980.1, on the reverse strand, counting down.
ACGTAGGTATTGATAACTTTTGTGCTGCTAACATCATAAATATTAAAAAAAACAATGACCTTTTTCTTTTCTCCAAAAGAATAAGATAGATTTGACTGATACGACCTTGCTTCGGAATAAGGATCAATAAACAAATCAGAAACATTTTTGGGATTATGGAGAGCAGCATTCCAGAAAAACGTCAAAAATCAATAGTTTGCTATAAACTCCGATCCCATTTCAACCTCAATGTAATAGTGTTGTGAAAAGTAAAATGTCCCAGGAAGCAAGAAGCTTGCTCATAAGGTAGAATGTGAAACTAATGAATAATTTCATAATTTTAAGAAAGCTATATTACATTAAATTTGTTATTATTTAATTAAATTTTCAATCATAGTAGTTATCTATTTATTATTGTTACAACATACTACTGTAAACGTAATTGCTATAAATTTTAATATAAAATTGTTAATGCCTTTGGAATTTATACTAATATATTTTATAATTATAATGTACGTACGATATATATATATATATATATATATATATATATATATATATATATATATATATGTGTATGTAATGATTATGAATGAAATGACAAAAATTAAGATTCTGCATTCTCAAAAACATAAACTGACAAAATTTTAGAAGTCCTGCGAAATTTCTTTGAGAGTTATAGCCGATGTCCAACGGGAGTGTGGACTCGTCCCACTGTGCGACGGTGCTGCTTCTTTTCAGGAACTAGAGAAACGGGGATAAAAGCCGGGCCATTACCTGGGATTCATAGGGTTTTTTGGCGTTTTGAATTTATTTTTCCATAATTAAAACCCGATAGAGCAAAAAATCAATTGAAAAATGTCTATTAGGTATTGCTCGGTCCCTCAGTGTTCAATTAAAAAATCAAAAGACGTGTAATTCCATTTATTTCCAAAAAATAAAAAGCTTCTTAAAGGGTGGATTGTAAAATTAAGAATAGATAAGCCTGTTACGAAACATATGACTATATTTAGTCTTCTTTTTAAAGAAAGTGACTATATTTATCCAGGTAAATATTAGTATTTGACATTTTATTATTCCAAAATGTTAGTTGTATGCAAATAACATTGGAACCATAGTGTCATATTTGTTTTTCTTTTTTAATTTTCCCCATTTTTGTCTTACATCCGTTGTGCTTAATTGTTCCAAGTTTTCAATGCGAAGCCTGAAAGTTTTGACAAATAAATAAATAATATGACAATGAATCTAAGCTGTCATAACAATGATTGTATGAATAGGTAATTAATGTTATTACTAACCGAAAAACGCAGAGTAAAGTTACAATGATGTGTTTGCATTTACCAGAACTACCAGCTTTACAAGTACAATGACAAGAAAATTGTTTATTATAATTAATAAATTTGATTTCCACTTTTATTTGATGGGGCAGTTCTTTAAGATTTCTAGATTGAAGGCACAAGGCTTGTAAAATAACTGTTTTTTTACTTCTAGATATTATTCCACATGTAATTATGTGGTTTGCATCAAGGATAGCCTGCCCTTCAATTAATGGTCTTTTAAAATTACCAATTATCTCTATCACATCAACTATGTCTATCCCCGTTCTTTCCGACATTTTGCAAAACTACTAGCGCACCCTATAGTCGATTGCGCCCGCCTATAATATAAATTCAATAACGTATTTCAAAAATAGTAATTAAGGTGGACTTTAACTTGATTACCAGGATAACATTAGTTTGAAACTTAAACAAAAAAATTCAAGCATTTATTACGATAAGTGAAACTCTTATATTTGAATCCAAAAACGTATCCATGTAATTAATTACTACTTTCTATTTAAAGAATATAAAATTACTGGAGGGAAGATAACCCTTGTTGCCATGACAACACTGATGACAGTTGTTATGGTTAGTTAGTTGTTCAGTTGTCCTAGGTATTGTAGAAATTGCAATAAAATGTTTTGTTTAAGTATGCTTTATAACATTTATGTGATGGGGATTTAAAAATTCTATCATGACATCTGCTGGGAATAGGCAACAGAAACTGGAACACCAGGTAAATATTGTTACTTAAAGGTTCCCAATGATTGTTTTTTTAGCATGTATTTAATAAATTAAGGTTGAAGTATTCGATAAATTGAAATAATTTTTTTTTCATATGAGTATTTTAGAAAAACAGACATTATACATTGAACATTCGAAAATTTTATAATTTCACATGTTAGAGTTTTAGTTTCCATATGCTTAATTTATAAATTCCATTACCAAAATACAACCATTTGAAATATTTAAACTTTTATTTTTTCCTATCTCCATTTCGTATACTTTTACAGCGGTAATTTTCACTTAATTTATTTTGCAAGTTGCTAATCATGACTATTGTTAATACCAGGTTAATTTTGGATTGGCTTATAGAATCTCGGTTAAACCCTTTAAGACTCGCCTAGCATCATTTATAACCCACAATTGAGTCAAACTATTGGCAGATCTAATAAAAAAATTATATTTAGGACCGACAATCCTGACTATTTAACATCCTAGTTAAAAGCATTCAACTATAATCAACCTTAAACATTGTAACATTCACTAGTATACGTAAGTCATATAAGAATATCTTCAAGTGTATTGATTATTTAGAACATATTTATCCTTCCAGAATCTTCTGGTCCACTCCATTGTCAAATAACTGTGATTGTAATTACTATAGCAATAACGAATTATTTTACCCTGATTCAAATTTTAATCTATTACTATGCTGCACAACTAAACCAAGATGTACTATTCTTATTCTTAATTTATCCACCAATGATCACATTTCTGAGAAGTTTTTTTAGGTACTACAACATAAGTTTTAGTCCTCTTTAATGGGTGTACATAAGATTCGATGACTGCATTTATAGATTGAATCCCAAAAATCATCTGGCATGTCCAAAGTACACACACTTTATTTATGAAGTAAATGGCGCTAATTTCCCTATTTTATTTCTTCGCTCAGCCAACATGAGGCCATTTAGTGTGGCTCCGATCTTCACTAAAAAGGACCCATTTGGGGGTTTATTTATCCCAGAAAAGTGAGCTTAGCTAAGCAGGAATCAAAAGCTGGGACATATTTAAGCTCATCAAGCCAGTTTTTTAACTAAAAAGGATGCTATAAGTCTTATATCAGTGTAACATAACCTCCCAAAATAGTCCACACCCTGAAGTAAGCTAGCGCAAGCTTTACCACGTAAATTATTTATACATTTTTTTTTGTTTTAAACTAATATACGAAAAATCTATTTGTAGCATTAAAGTGCATAATGGAATTATAATCCATCAGGGTTTCTGTTTTTCTCAGAATTTCTGCCTCTGGTCTTACATATATGTTTCATGATTTTGTTTTATAATAGGATGGGTTCCTTTACCAATTTCAATAGTTATTTTCGTTACATTACAGCCACAGTTTTTGTTTAAATCTTTAATTAGCTTTAGTTATCAACATAAAAGTACTCCGAAAGACAAATATGTATAATTATCGTTCTCCCTCTTTTTATATTCTGGTATATTATTTTATAGTTATGGAACCGAGGTGGTTTTCATGCTACATCTTTATATTAAGTTTAAAACATCAGCACAATTATGATGTTACCAGGGATGGGATTTATATGTAATAAAAATTTCAAAATTGTACATAAATATGGATGTTTATTTGCAGATATATTTAACAAAAATATGAAAATATGGACAAAAAAAAAGGAAATGAAAATATGGACTGAAAATTAAAATATTTAAAAAGTTCAGTATTCACATAAAAAATAAATATACATTTAAAATACTTTAATAATATCAAAAGAAAAAGAAAAAATGTAGGTAAAAATTTTTTTGGAAATGGAAGAACCCATATTAAACTTCCTCATCTTCACCATCAAAGATGTTGGAAATAAGATGCATTATAAGATTTTCTTCGGAAAATCGACGATTCGGTCGAAGTAAAGTTTTGTATTTACTGAACGATCTTTCCATGCCAACTGACTCGATAGGTGCGAATTTAAAAGCATTTAGTTCTTTAAGTTCAAGGGCCAAATCTTTCTCGGGGTTTTCTAAATATTGTGCTGGCGTGCAATAGTTTTTAAGTTGCCAAGTCCAGGGTTTTTTTTAAACATCTTCTGATTTTTGTTTTACAACGGTTCCGAGGTTTCCCTTGGCTTCATTTATTTTCTCAATTATTTTTTGTAAAATTTTCAACCTGTCAAAAGTGCCATATTTTTAGTTTCCAACTGTTTTATGGCACAAGATAAAAAAGTGAAGTTACTAGATCCTGTTTTAATTTATCATATTTGAAGAGAGCGTTCGCTTTTTCGTAAGGTCTGGTTGGGGTGGTAAACAAAGCTCAGGATACATTTCTTTGAATATATTAATATGACCTGGGGCCTTTAACTATATTTTTTTCACATTAGAAATTAATGCATCCTCATTTGAAAATATTGCCCTGACCATTTCAGCAATACGTTGTTTTGATTTTCTATGAAATTTTTTAATCCCTACGTTCCTTCTCTCCTTTACAATTTATTTTTTCTAGGTATTGATTGAATATGCGTAATACAAGAAAATAACTAACTATAATTTAAAATAAATTCCCTAAAAGTTTTAAAATATAGACAAAAATATGTATTTATCGATATATTATGTAAATATATTATTATGTTATTTTATATTATGTATATTATGTGATATATCGATGTATATATGTAAATATATTTAAAAGCCACGAAATAGGGAAAATAAAAATGGTTTATATCATGGTAAAAACCATTTAAAATGCATATACTTGCATTTCTAGCCCTTAGAAGAAAATATGTAAATACATGAAAATCCTATCCCTAGTTATTACATATATATAGTGTTATTAGGTCCATTCAGTTGGGGCACTGAATATTTTAGGCCTTTCTGGGTATATTTTGTTAATATTGTCAAATAGTTGTTCAAAATACATTTACATTTATTCTTGATATTAAATTGAAAATTATGACCTTCAGAGTCTTATATATTACTTTTTAATCTTGTTTTCTAATTAGGATTGTGGAAATCTTTGCATTTTGGTCTTTGATCATTATACTTAAAATAATAATAATAAAGACTTAATGAACCCGAAGTTTCAATGCCGAAAACACCACTTACTCCCTACACACCTTCATCCACCGACTACTGTCCAAACCCAACTTCAACAGATGTCAAAGCAAACGTCCTACCTCTTTCTCGGCCTACCTCTCGGATCTTTCCCAGTTAGCTCTGCACCTATCATTCTATTTGAATTTTTCGACTGCCGACTTGCAATTTTACATGCCCATTTTATTTTTCGCGTTGCTATCACCTCTGTCATATTTACGGGGTTCAGTTCAGTCATTTCAGCGTTGTGTAAATGTCTACATTCTCTGGTAGATTTGTTTCTCTTCAGTCCAAATATTCTACACAGTACTTTATTTTCAAACACTGTCAGTCATTGTTAATTTTTCAATGTCAGCGTTGATCCTAATTTTGGGATAGAAGGCATGAGCTAAGCAATTTCGCAACTGAAAAGTAGCAAGCAAGCACTTACCCACTTTAATCTGGTCTTGTTATATTTAAAATTTTATTTAAATTACCTGTTATATAGTGTAATTCCATTTTTATCATCGTTTTAAGCACCTTCTGAAGTTTTTAACATTCAAATTTTACTCTGTGTTACAAATTGATCAATTTTTGTATTTTTTTATTTTTTATGATTTATTATCATTTATATGATAATTCTATATTGAATCATCTATTTTTCAGAGTAGTTTTCTATGCATACTTTTTAATGTTTTAGAAACACCTTCTGGAACAAAAAATTAAACAGAAACGGCAACTGTTTGGTATGGTCCATGCTTCAGATGCAGCTACATCATTTAACAAACAAAAATTCAGCATAATCAGTGAAAGTGGGAAACGAGAAATAGCAGATAGAGACTTACATGGTATGCTTTGATTCTATATATTACCTTTTTCATGAACAGAATTTAACCATTAGGAACTACGTTAAACTCCCCATCCTGCAAAATTTGGTGGCATGACCGTCGCGGATGTGGCACTCACACACACACACACACACGCGCACACGCACACGCACACGCACACGCACACGCACACGCACACACGCACACGCACACGCACACACACATATACTGGGTGTCCCAGACATAGTGTAAAAAAAAAATATTGGGTAATACTACCTGCTAAACGGGGTAGAATGGTGCAGAAACGATTTTCCTATCTCAATCTGTTGAGGAGATATAATTTTTTTTGTTTTTATTTTTAGAATCTTACTTTTTTCTGAAAAATGGCAGTTTTCTCTACTTCGGTTTAGCATAGAAACAAAAACAATGATATTTTCTTAACCAGCATTAAATTTCCTAAAAGATGAGTTAGGTCTACCAGGTGTGTAAATATGAAACCGTAATTTTTCAAATAGCAAATAAGAGTTGATTGTGTAAAAATGATACATTCTTTTTTATTCAAAGTACTGTCCTTCACTATCTATGCATTTTTCCCATCATTCAGGCAATTTGTGGATTCCCCGCCAAAATAATGCTTCCTTTTCTGAGTCAAACCAATCACTTAACCAATTTCGTACATTTTCATAAGAAGTGAAGCACTGCTCAGCTAGTGCGTGTCCCATCGATGCAAATAGGTGGTAATCGGATGGGGCCAAATCTGGTGAATAAGCCGCATGCGGAAGAATTTACCAACCAAACACTTGGATCGTTTCCTTGTTCCGTTTAGCCGAATGTGATGGGGCATTGTCATGGAGCAAGATCACTTTGTGTGTCCTTTCTTGATATTTGGGACTTTTTGGCGCAAATCTTTATTCAAATTTATCATCTGTTGTAGGTAGCGTTCCGTATTAACAGTTTCCCCAGGTTTCAGCAGCTCATAGTAGGTAACACCCATCTGATCACACCAGACACAGAGCATTTTCTTCCTCCCCAAGCGATGCCGATGGTTCACCAGGAGTTACCCAGGATTTTTTACGCTTAGGATTCTCGAAGTAAATTCACTTTTCATCACCAGTCACAATTTGATGAAGAAATGACTTTTTTTCTGTACCTGGCGAGCAGCATTTGCCATGAGGTTTTTCGAGCTTCCTGCTGCCTGTCATTCAGTTGGTGAGGTACCCATTTTCCGACCTTCTGGATCTTTTCCATGCCTTTCAAACAAATGGAGACGGTGTCACATGTAATAATTGTCCAACAAACGCTTCCGAATCAGCGTTTTCAAAGTTTTTTTTTGTGGTTTTCCACGGTCTTTGTTTCTTTTATCAAAATCCATCTTTAAATTTTTTGAACCAATCGAAACATTGAGATTTGCCTAGGGCATGCTCCCCGTAAGCTTCAACAAGCATCCTATGTGATAATGCTCCATTTTTTTTCAGAAGGAAACGGAAAATAAATGCTGTCCGCAAATCTTGATTTGTTGGCACAAAAGTCGACATGTTCAACACCACTAAAAACACAGTTATAGAATGAAACTGATGTTGGTATCAATTGGATCTGTTTATTACATGTAGGCAAAAGCAGATAACACCACTGACGGATTAGTTAGAAGATTATATTGACTGATAACTCTTATCATTGGTGAATTCCGGTTTCATATTTACACACCTGGTAGTTATTTTAAATCCACTTTCAGTGGGCCTTTTAACGCGCAAAGCACAAAACATTTATTAAAACTTAAATTTTTAATAATTTTTGAAAATTCTTCACTCCTCACTGGAGCACCCTAGAAGCTGTCAAATTTCCTAAAAACTGCAGAATTTAGTTAGCTTTTTAGTGGTGTAACCCATGATACAATTGCACTTCACCTTTCGAGTCTAAAAGAAGTTTTCTGATGAATAACACGCTAGAGAATAAATACTTGATTGCTTCACGTGCCTAATAGAAAAAATTACTTGATTGAATAAAAGTGTTAGTTAATTTATCTCTTGTCTTGTCTCTTGTCCATATGCATCAGGGGTAAAGAGTTGTGAAGGTGGCAAGCCCTCCCTCCTCCTCCCCCCAGAAAAATTAAGATTAAAAATAATCTTATTTATAGGGAGTCAAGGGGGGGGGGGGTTAGCCAAATTCTTGCTGATTACCTAATGTTATATAAACGTACTTTTTTTTAATACTTGTAAAAATAACAATTTGGGATTATTTGAAGAAATTAAATACACCAACAGAAAAATAACATTTCATAATGCCTGCATTAGCCTAGACTATGATATCACGTTCTGATTGGAATTAGTGTTATTTTTCTGTTGGTGTATTTAATTTCTTCAAATAATCCTAATTTTTTTTTTTTTTTTATAAGTTTAAAAAAAAAAGAAAAAAAAAGTACGTTTATGTAACATTAGGTAATCAGCAAGAATTTGGGTCACCCCCCCCCCCCCTTGACTCCCTATAAATAAGATTATTTTTATTTATTTTTTTTGGGGGGAGGAGGGGGAGGGAGGGGTTGCCACTTTCACAATTCTTTACCCCTCATGCATATGGACAAGAGATAAAATATCTAATACTTTTATTCAATCAAGTAGTTTTTTCCAGTAGGTACGTGAAGCAATCAAGTATTTTGCTATGTATCAGGTTAAGAGGTAGCCAAAATATCCATATATAATTGTCATAGCTGATGATAGAGCCACTTACCAATTAGAAAACTTAATAAATAATCAAATAAAATATATCTTGTTGAATATCAAAATTTTTCATTTTTAATAAGGAGTCTACGACCGTTGAAATAAAGGCTGTTAAAATAGAATATAGTCCCCACGCTATCTGTTTTTTATTAATTACTATCTTAATAACAAGAACCATGCAAATTAAAGTTTACAGGTGTTTTCTCTGGTAGAGAACCTACAAATATATCATTTTTGTTTTTATTTTAATGCTTTTTTAATAAATTTGTCTGTGGAGGAATATTTCCCCCTCCATTTTTTAGGTGAGATAAGTTACTCAGCATGGAGCAATGGAACTCAGCAAGTTACTCTTGGATGTGACTTCGGACGGTCAACATGTAATGTCCATTAATCCTGATAGGAAGTGATATAGTGTCCCTTCAGGACTTACAAAGTCTCATCAGTGATTTTACTTTCACTTACCTATATATGAAATATATAGTAAGTGGAAGTATTGCGATCGTGAAAATTTTCGACTTCCGGTTTTCAACGGAAATACACGTTTTGGGGTCCCCTGAGTCAAAATAACCAAGTCCCGCGAAATGGTCTGTGTGTGTGTGTGTCTGTGTGTGTGTGTGTGTGTGTGTGTGTGTGTGAACAGACTAGCTCAAAAACTATAAACCGTGCGAACCTGAAATTAAGTATTTAGAGTATGTATAAGCCCGCGATGTGACAGCAAAAATTTCATCAAATTTGCTCAAAGGGAGGGGGTACTTTATTGAATAACTTTTTACGTTTTTTTCGATTTTCTCAAAAACGGCTCTAACGATTTTGATTAAACTGAGTATTTGATCTATTTATATGCCCGAAATATGACTGTAAAAATTTCATCAAAATTGATCAACCGGAGGGGGGACTTTACTTAATAAATTTTGTATCATTTTCACATGTTTTTTTTATTTACTCAAAAACGATTTTAACGATTTTGATCAAACTTGGTATTTGATGTATTTATATGCCAAAGATGTGATAACCAACATTTCATCACAATTGATCTACCGGAGGGGGGACTTTACTTAATAAATTTTGTATCATTTTCACATGTTTTTTTTTATTTACTCAAAAACAATTTTAACGATTTTGATCAAACTTGGTATTTGATGTATTTATATGCCAAAGATGTGATAACCAACATTTCATCACAATTGACCTACGGGAGGGGGGACTTTACTTAATAAATTTTGTATCATTTTCACGTGTTTTTTTTTATTTACTCAAAAACGGTTTTAACGATTTTGATCAAACTGGGTATTTGATGTATCTATATGCCAAAGATGCGATAGCCAACATTTCATCAAAGTTGGTCAAACGGAGGGGGTACTTTATTTCATAATGTTTTTCCATTTTTACTTTCACTTACCTATATATGAAATATATAGTAAGTGGAAGTATTGCGATCGTGAAAATTTTCGACTTCCGGTTTTCAACGGAAATACACGTTTTGGGGTCCCCTGAGTCAAAATAACCAAGTCCCGCGAAATGGTCTGTGTGTGTGTGTGTCTGTGTGTGTGTGTGTGTGTGTGTGTGTGTGTGAACAGACTAGCTCAAAAACTATAAACCGTGCGAACCTGAAATTAAGTATTTAGAGTATGTATAAGCCCGCGATGTGACAGCAAAAATTTCATCAAATTTGCTCAAAGGGAGGGGGTACTTTATTGAATAACTTTTTACGTTTTTTTCGATTTTCTCAAAAACGGCTCTAACGATTTTGATTAAACTGAGTATTTGATCTATTTATATGCCCGAAATATGACTGTAAAAATTTCATCAAAATTGATCAACCGGAGGGGGGACTTTACTTAATAAATTTTGTATCATTTTCACATGTTTTTTTTATTTACTCAAAAACGATTTTAACGATTTTGATCAAACTTGGTATTTGATGTATTTATATGCCAAAGATGTGATAACCAACATTTCATCACAATTGATCTACCGGAGGGGGGACTTTACTTAATAATTTTTTTCTAATTTTTACCTTTTTTTTCGATTATCTCATAAACGGCTTTAACGATTTTCATCAAATTCGTCATGTTTAATGAAAATTAGGTGTTCTTCAATATCAGGTAAGCTTTATCATTATTAAAACGTTCTGAGGGGGCTTTAATGGAGTAAGGGCCTTTTTTGTTTCCTATAAAGAACCTTTGTTTTTGTTTATATCGAGAAATTAACTGTCTCTCGTTACGACTAAAAATTAGAAATGGCTAAATATGAGATATGATAAAAATCAAGTAAAGTATAGAGGAGAAATTTTTCGTGGAGAAAAAAAGAAAAATATTCAGTCAACTCATAAAACACGTTGAGCTCACGCATGCGTAGTAAGCCTTTAATGACAGACCATTGTTCATAATTAAAGCCGTTCTGTTCATTTAATGGAAATTATTTGTTTCATGGTAACTAAATGAAATTTTCAACAAGTACATAGAGAATTATAAAATCAGACGACTTGGGGTATTATGCTTGCATTGCCGAATTAACACAAGTAAAAACTTTTATTTAATAATAAATGAAATTAGTGTTTTTTATAGAGCAATTTAAAACAAAAATAAGAAATGAATGTGGAAAAATGTGTAACATTGAGCAGGGGCAATTAACAAAACGCATTAATTTCTAATCTAAGTAAGTTTGTAAGTGAAAGTTGTGTGTTGCGCGCACGCACCAGATTTTTTTAATTAATATGGTAATCCATAGTGAGTTTAAAGGAGCTGAGTATTTAAAAGTTTTAAAGAGTGTTTCAAGTTAGTGTTATAAAGATGGTTGTCAGGCTGACAAGACTCCAAGCTTTTTTCATCATTTGACACTATTGGCTAATTGTTCTATCAAAGGCTTAAAGAGTAAAGAGAGCTGTCATAGATCCTGGGAGTATCTAGATGAGTACCCAATGTGTATATATGTTTGATGATTTTGTAATATAGTAGTTTTACTTTTGAGTATCATGGGTTACACCTCTAAAAAGCTAACTAAATTCTGCAGTTTTTAGGAAATTTTACGGCTTCTAGGGTGCTCCCGTGAGGAGTGAGGAATTTTCAAAAACTATTAAAAATTTAAGTTTAATAAATGTTTTGTGTTTTGCGCGTTAAAAGGCCCACAGAAAGTGAATTTAAAATAACTAGACCTAACTCATCTTTTAGGAAATTTAATGCTGGTTTTTTTTTTTTTTGGCTTTAAGATTTTATCCAAATCCTATTCAGCGAATGCTGGTTAAGAAGATATCATTGTTTTTGGTTCTATGCTAAACCGAAGTAGAGAAAACTGCGATTTTTTTCTAAAAAAAATGCTAAAAATAAAAACAAAAAAAATCAATCTCCTCAACAGATTGAGATAGGAAACTTGTTTCTGCACCATTCTACCCTGTTTAGCATGCTGTGTTACCCAATTTTTTTTTTACACTGTCTGGGACACCCTGTGTATATATATATATATATATATATATATATATATATATATATATATAATCTTATATATAAAATTCTCGTGTCACAATGTTAGTTACCATTCTCCTCCGGAATGGCTTGACCGATTTTTATAAAATTTTATATGCATATTCAGTAGGTCTGAGAATCGGCTACTATCTATTTTTCATACCCCTAAGTGATAAGGGTTGTCCACCTCTAAAAATTTTTTTAGAACCAATTTTTAATTTTATAATGAGGCATTAACTGCCTGAGGGATGGAGATGCAAGGGACAGGAGAGGTATGAAGGGATTGACGTGGCGGTCATAACCGGACATCCCCCTACTACTTCAGGTAGCGGGCTATTACCCTGGGGCCGGGCGGTACGTACGTACCGCTCTCAAAATTAAATTTTTTATTTCTTTATTTTGCAATTTGTGTATCATTCTATTTATATTAAAGTTATAAATTAGGAAAAAATGATTTGGCCTCATGCAAAAATACATCATCTTTTCCATGGCGCTCAACGTGTTAATCATTTTTCATCCCGGTCGATAACTGATCAATTATTACTTGGTAAGTTATCCCTACCAGTTGAGCCTAACATTTAATTGAAACTTTTTACATGGTAACATTCTATCAATGTCATTTTGTCACCCGTCATAACAAATTGTAAACAATTCGTATACGCTTATAATAAAATAAAAAAATGTTTGGTGTTTTGTCATTTTTATATTCCCTCATCGTTCACAGCGCTCCATGCCTCTTTCACTCATATACCACATCCTTATACACTTACAATAAGTTAGTGATTTTTTTTTTTTTACCCTAGAAATAATTTATATGGCAAAACAACGTTTGCCGGGTCAGCTAGTATATATATATATATATATATATATATATATATATATATATATATATATATATATGTGTATATGTATATATATGTATATATGGGTGATTCTAAAATTATGGTGGTATTTGTGTCACAACGTGATAAATCGACAACCGCCTGAAGGATTTTTAAATTTTTTTTTCTATTTATTACCTCATTGGTAAAGAACCCTGCTATCTAATTTTCAAGCGCCTAAAGACAGGATGGCATTCACTAAAATCAACAACAAAGCTCTTTTTGTCACTCCCTAGCCTGTCACAAAGTAGCGGTCATGTACTTTGAAAAATAATAAAACCCTTTTCTGTCACAATAATTCTAAAAAATCAGGCACCAATCTTATCAGCAAACTTTCAGGATGCAAAAAAAAAAAAAAAAAAAATTGAGCTAGGACTCCAAAGGGTACAGGCAAAGTACCATAACAGCTTTTCCCTCCTCATAGTTGTGAGGTCACTCCCTAGCTAGTTTTGTTTTATGCCCACCAATCCCTCAGAAAAGGAAATTTTGTGCTGAGATAATATGGGGTAACTTTGTTATCAACCCGACTATACGCCGAATCATATAATTTTTCCTATATTTAAATCAGTTCCTTTCAGGACTTGGATGTAGGTGTAAAGCTAAAAAATATTTTTTTAGTGAGTCACTCCCTATACCTTATGAACATGATGACAGTAACACCTAGCCTGATACTGATTTTGTTTTAGCTAGGGAGTGACAATGTTGGTCAGTGAGAAACTTGTGATTAAATTTGTAACTTGGTTATATTGATTAATAATCATTGTTTCATAAAGTTAGTTTTCAATTAAGTATGCATATCTTAAAGCTCCCCGCCAAATAAACTTTTAAGTTTCAATAGGTAACTTTTAGTTCTTTAACTATTTTGATGGTAGGGATTGAACTCATTATACTTATATAAGAACGAGACTGACTTTAGACGAAATCAGACTTTAAAATTTAGATAAATCTTTTTTAAAAGATTTAAATTAATGTAATAATGTCATATGGTATGACTCGTCAAGTGGGTCGTGATGCCAGATAAGAAGAAGAATAATAAATGTGGATTAGGGTGACCAATTAAGTCTCAACACTAATTATTTCTTTAGAGCTTCATTAATGCAAACGTTTCGGCCAGTTCGGCCATCTTCAGTGCCAAATATGATTGATGATAAAAATTGTCATTCTAAAAATCCACCATCAGTGGTTTGTCAATTAATAATTAAAATAAATAGGTATCTACTACCCTGGTCCCACTATCTAGCAGATACCTATTTATTTTAATTATTAATTGACAAACCACTGATGGTGGATTTTTAGAATGACAATTTTTATCATCAATCATATTTGGCACTGAAGATGGCCGAACTCGCCGAAACGTTTGCATTAATAAAGCTCTAACGAAATAATTAGTGTTGAGACTTAATTGGTCACCCTAATCCACATTTATAAATTGGATAGTCTCAAGAAGTAGGGAGAATAATTAACAACTAATAAAGAAGAATAATGTCATATGTTACATTTTGTCACTCCCTAGAACATTACTTTTTTTGAAAATCATTATCTCGAAAAGTATAAATATAAGTGTGTGCACACTTTACATCATTGGTAAGGAGCAAGTGACCAAGCTATCTGCATCCAGAAACATAAGAAAAGATGACTTTGAAATTCTAAAAAAATTAAGAGCCAAATACCACCAAAATTTAAGATCACCCATATATGGGTCATTTTCCCAGAAATCTGAACTTGGAATTCTTGAAATTGAAAATGTCGAATTAACGTCTGGAAAATATTTAGGGATGCTCTTTACATAGCACTGATTGAACTCCAATGCAAGGTTATACAAGAGCAGGGTGCATTTATTATTTATAAAAAAAAACTCGGAAGACGGGAAAAGAAATGTGCTGTGTGTTTGTTTAAATATATTCTTTCTTGTGTTTTTTGTAAAAAATTATTTATTTTTTTTTTTTTTTAAGATAGCTGACAAAAACCCTAAGCCATCTAACAGCCATTACACCATACTTAATGACCATCCACTTTTTTCTCGTTTACTACTTAAATACAGATGCTTTTGAAATAAATTATAGACCATCGTACAGTAGGCCCCGAGGACCTATATTTCTTTCCCTGAAGCATACCGTCCTTCTACCAAACCTCCGTGTGGTTACTGATATCCTGGAAAACCACACCACGATTCTTGATGGGATACACGGGGAAGGTACATCATTCGTACGCCCAGTCGGTGTGAGTCGCCTCCAGTCGGCTGACGGGCCTCACATACCCGGGGGTGAGGGTAGGCTTATACTGCGTGGCGTTCATTGGCGGATGGTCACCCGAATGGAGCAGTCACCCATCCAAGTCCTAAACAGGCTCGACGTTGCTTAACTTTGATTACCTATTGCAAGCGCCTTTGTCCACTCGGCCATCCCAGCCCCCCCCCCTCTCTCTCTCTCTCTCTCTCTCTCTCACTCTCTCTCTCTCTCTCTCTCTCTCTCTCTCTCTCTCTCTCTCTCTCTCTCTCTCTCTCTCTCTCTCTCTCACTCTCTCTCTCTCTCTCTCTGTCTCTCTCTCTCTCTCTCTCTCTCTCTCTCTCTCTCTATATATATATATATATATATATATATATATATATATATATATATATATATATATATATATATATATATATTGTAAGATAGTACTTTTTTTGTCATTTCTAATTAGATGGAATAAAATGCACTTATTTCAAATTTGTATTCTTCTTCTTCTTCTGCTCAAAAACCCGCTAGCGAGTTGAGGCTTCTTCTATCAGTTTTTGCCAGTTGATCCGGTCAAGTGCGGCCGCTTTCCAGTTTCAAGATCCGAGGAGCTCTCTGGCATCGTGTGACACTCTGTCCAACCACCTCACACTTGTCTTCACATCCTTGTAAAGGTGAACCACTTCTCTGTTGGTTTTCCGTCTCCAGACTCCTCCGTCCTTAACTCCCCTATAGATTCACCTGAGGACATATATCTCAAACATGACGATCGCCTGCATATCGCTCCTTGTCATCGTCCATGCTTCAGACCCATAGCACAATGCTGGGCGTATAAGGATCTTATACATTAGCTTTTTGGTTGACCTTGTGTTGTGATCAGGTTGCTTCTGAGCTTGTGCCTTAGTTCAAAATAGCATCTGTTAGCAGCTGTTATTCTCTTCTTAATTGTTAAGACGTCATTGCTGGTATTTAAAACCGAACGGAGGTATGTGAATTTGTTGACCTTCTGGAAGGAATATTCCCCGAATTTCACGCTCTCTCCAGGAACTGCAGGTTGCTCTCTAACAATGTACTTGGTCTTACCTTCATTGAACAGCAATCCTAATCTTCTTGCTTCTGCTTCCAGACGTACAAAGGCTTCCTCAACTGCTTTTTTGGACCTCCCGACAATATCCAAATCGTCCGCATACCCCAACAACTGCACACTCCTGTTGAAGATAGTGCCTGACGTTTGAATTCTGGATGTACTGACAGCTTTCTCCAGCACCAGTTTAAAGAGGAGGCAGGCTAATGCATCACATTTTCTAACACCAACTGTCACTGGGAATGCAGTGGAGTACTCATTCTGTACTCTAACTCGACAGTTTCCACCATCCATTGTCGCTTGGCACATTCTGATAAACTTTTTGGGGATATTAAGTGATTCTAAAGCTCTATACAGTTGTCCCCTTTTTACTTACCCCTTTGTACTTTTTCATATCCTTCTTGAAAATTTACTTAATTTACTTAATTTTTTTTTTTTTTTTTTTTTGTGGAGAGTTAAATTTATTGCAGTTGAAGTAGTATGTGAACATAATAATGATACTTCACAAAAGACGTCAAAAGAAATCCATTTAACAAGAGACTAAATTACTCTTTTCAAAAATGGTGACATCAATTTAAAAATATTTCAGAAAAAATATTGACAAGTCACTCCTGAGGGACAAATCATATATGTCACGGATATTAAGTGAATCTAAAGCTGTATACAGTTGTCCCCTGTTAACACTATCATATTTGTTCTTGAAATCGATGAATAGATGGTGTGTCTGGATCTTGTACTCCCGTCCTTTTTCTAACATTGTTCTCAAGGTGAACAGCTGGTCAGACGTTGACATTCCTTTCCGGAATCCATACTGGTAGGGTCCTAGGGCTCTCTCTGCAAATGGAAGGAGAAGCACATTAGAAATATCTTATTTGCCACTGGTAATAAAGATATTCCTCTATAGTTCCTGCATTCTAGAGGGTCACCTTTCTTGTGTATTGGAACTATTACTGATTGGTGCCAGACTTTAGGGATCCTCTCGTCAAGCCAAATGCATAGAAGCAATTCCTGGATCGCCTTCTCCAGCTCCATCCCACCGTGTTAGAATAGCTCTGCATTGTGAATGTCGTAGCCAGGAGCTTTGTCAATATTTTCTCTCTGACAAAAATATTTTAAATAAATCGAAAAGCACATTTGAGCTTTTGATGGGATTATCAATAGTAATAATATTTAAAAAACAATGTAGTTAATTTATACTAATGTTACAGCTCTTATCATTAGCTGTGATATATTATTTAAAGAAGTTGTAAATGAAAAACAGTTTCTAATGAAAACGACTGTAATAATCTGGGGTAGAAAAAGGAAACGAGTAGCAAAACAAAATGGATACAATTGTTTAAAAAAAAAATATTTCAATAAACACTATGCTGAATTTTTTTTATTTATTTTTTTTTTTTTATGCATCAATTGAGCGATTATCTTCAACAATGACTAATATAAGGTCAATCAAACATAACTGTCTGCTTGAGTCTAACATTAGTGCCTTATTTTGTAAAACTAATACAAATTGGGGGGTAGTCGAGAGATCAGTGAGGCCTCGGCCGAGGTCTAGAGGACGCTACCTGGCTCAGAATAGGGAAGTGAAGCGACCATATGGCCACCAGCGGCCACTCAGCCTCTTCTTCCCAACTCCTATGCTCACCTTCAAGCGGTGGGTCCTGTTAACCCAGCAATGCAGCCTAAGGAGGTGGTAGCCAATTCCCGCAGCGGCCATGGGTGTCGACTGACGAGAGAGGGGGTCCTGGCAGGGCGGCCTGGGAGAAACCTAGTATCCGGCCTGACAGGATGGGGGGGCGTCGGCAGCAGGGTGCTCTTCCTTAGGGCTGGTGTCGGAGGAAACTAGTAGCAGGTCACAACGACAGCACCCATGGAACGTTATTGACCAAATTAATCTCCCCTTAGGGGGCCAATCGGATTCGGGGGAGGGGGGGCTCCAGTCTTTACCTGTTCATGTGCCTTACACAAACTGTATTAAAAGGAAAAGAATAAGCAGACGCCGGAATGGTTTTAGATTTGGACTGTGGAACACACTCAGCCTTTGTCGACCCGGAGCATTGAAAGTTCTCCTTGAACAACTGGACACTAATACATCAGACTTGGCTGCGATCCAGGGGATACGATGGACAGGCAATGGTGTTATAGAGAAGAGAGGGCACACAGTTTACTATAGCGCCATGAAAAACACCACTAGTTCGGAACAGGATTCATTGTTGGCAAGAGATTTCAATGCTTAGTCATAGATTTCAAGGCTATCAGTCCGCGCATATGCTACCTATGCTTTAGAGGTAGGTTCAGTAATTACTCTGCATTTAGTGTCCATGCCCCAACTGAAACATCCCCAGAAGAGGATAAAGATGAATTCTATGCTCTCCTTGAAAGATCCATGGATCAATGCCCCAAGCATGATGTGATGGTCGTGGCGGGAGACTTCAATGCGAAATTTGGCAAGGAAGAATGTTATCAGCCCACCATTGGTAAACATAGCCTTCATGAAGTTACAAATGATAATGTTGAGCGATTGGTAAGCTTTGCAGCAGCATGAGACTTAATCATCGGCAGAATTATGTTCCCACAAAAAGTGAAGCACAAAGGAACTTGGGTATCGGCAGATGAAGTCACAGCCAATCAGATCAACCACTTTGTTATAAGCTCAAAGTGCAAGTCTAACCTGCTAGATGTTTGAACCTACAGAGTGGCAAACGTGGACTCCGATCATCATCTAGTTGCAGCTCTGTTTCGTGATCAAATTTCCCTAATGAGAGCACACCGACCAACAAGAGTAAGGAAATTCAATATCGAGAAGCTAAAGGAGACGGGCAGCTTATTAATGATAAGCCAAATATTCTGGACAGATGGTGTCAGCAACTGCTTAATTCCAAAGGAAATGAAGAAGCCACTATGAACGAGGTTGATGAGGTAAATCTCGAGCCTCCGGATGAGGATGAAATCTCCTCGGCCATAGAGAAGCTCAAGAACAATAAAGCTCCTGGCTATGACAATCACAATGCAGAGCTATTCAAATACGGTGGGATGGGGCTGGAGAAGGCGATCCAGGAATTGCTTCTATGCATTTGGCTTGACGAGAGGATCCCTAAAGTCTGGCACCAATCAGTAATAGTTCCAATACACAAGAAAGGTGACCAATGCAGGAACTATAGAGGAATATCTTTATTACCAGTGGCAAATAAGATATTTCTAATGTGCTTCTCCTTCCATTTGCCGAGAGAGCCCTAGGACCCTACCCGTATGGATTCCGGAAAGGAATGTCAACGTCTGACCAGCTGTTCACCTTGAGAACAATGTTAGAAAAAAGACGGGAGTACAAGATCCAGACACACCATCTATTCATCGATTTCAAGAACAAATATGATAGTGTTAACAGGGGACAACTGTATACAGCTTTAGAATCACTTAATATCTGTGACATATATGATTTGTCCCTCAGGAGTGACTTGTCAATATTTTTTTCTGAAATATTTTTAAATTGATGTCACCATTTTTGAAAAGAGTAATTTAGTCTCTTGTTAAATGGATTTCTTTTGACGTCTTTTGTGAAGTATCATTATTATGTTCACATACTACTTCAACTGCAATAAATTTAACTCTCCACAAAAAAAAAAAAAAAAAAAAAATTAAGTAAATTAAGTAAATTTTCAAGAAGGATATGAAAAAGTACAAAGGGGTAAGTAAAAAGGGGACAACTGTATAGAGCTTTAGAATCACTTAATATCCCCAAAAAGTTTATCAGAATGTGCCAAGCGACAATGGATGGTGGAAACTGTTGAGTTAGAGTACAGAATGAGTACTCCACTGCATTCCCAGTGACAGTTGGTGTTAGAAAATGTGATGCATTAGCCTGCCTCCTCTTTAAACTGGTGCTGGAGAAAGCTGTCAGTACATCCAGAATTCAAACGTCAGGCACTATCTTCAACAGGAGTGTGCAGTTGTTGGGGTATGCGGACGATTTGGATATTGTCGGGAGGTCCAAAAAAGCAGTTAAGGAAGCCTTTGTACGTCTGGAAGCAGAAGCAAGAAGATTAGGATTGCTGTTCAATGAAGGTAAGACCAAGTACATTGTTAGAGAGCAACCTGCAGTTCCTGGAGAGAGCGTGAAATTCGGGGAATATTCCTTCCAGAAGGTCAACAAATTCACATACCTCCGTTCGGTTTTAAATACCAGCAATGACGTCTTAACAATTAAGAAGAGAATAACAGCTGCTAACAGATGCTATTTTGAACTAAAATAAAATTGTCAAGGATATGAAAAAAAAAATCTGGTGCGATTCGCGCAACACACAACTTTCACTTACCAACTTACTTTGAATAGAAATTGACGTGTTTTGTTAAAGGCCATTTCTCAAAGTCATACATTTTCCTCATTAATTTACTTATTTTTGTTTGCATTTGCTCTTTAAAGTACACAAAAATTTTAATTATTATATAAAAGATAATTCGGAATTATACTTGAGATAATTCGGTGAAGCATAATACTCCAAGTCGTCTGATTTTATAATTCTCTTAGTAGTTGTTAAAACTGCATATAGTTACCATGAAACAAATAATTTCCATTAAATGATCAGAACATGTTTAATTATAAGCAATGGTCTGTCATTAAAGGTGTACTGCGCATGCGCATGCTTGGGCTCAATGTGTTTTATGAGCTGACGGAATATTTTTCTTTTTTTCTCCTGTATATGTTTGATTGATTTTTTCATATTTCATATTTAGCCATTTCTTATTTTTAGGCGAAACGAGAGACAGAAAATTTCTCTATATAAACAAAAAGAAAGGTACTTTATAAGAAAACAAAAAAGGCCCCTTCCCCATTTATGCCCCCTCAGAACATTTTAATAATGATGAAGCTTACCTGATATAAAAGATTACTTGATTATCATTATACATGGCGAGTTTAATCAAAATTGTTAAAGCATTTTTTCAGAAAATCGAAAAAAAATGTAAAGATGGGGAAAAAAGTTATGAAATAAAGTGCCCCCTCTGTTTGACCAATATTGATGAAATTTTTGCTGTGATATCGGGGCGATGCGATATACATGCTTCAAATACCCAGTTTGATCAAAATTTTTAAAACCATTTTTAAGAAAATCGAAAAAAACGTAAAAATGTGTCTTTATGTGTCTCACTGTAGATCCGATCTGACAATAGCTCAAAACCTTATCTGCTCTGCCCTTCATCGGAGAAGTTGACAACACCTTTTAGACTGTGCACAGTAGTGCAATTCCCCTATAATTTCTACAATCCATTTTTTTCTCGTTTTTTTGCCTTGGAAATATAACAGCCACCTTCCATTCCCTTGCCATTTCCTCTTTTATCCATATCTGTTTTATAAATTCCTATATTTTTTCAGTCCTGAAGGCTGCCCTCCCTTCAGGACATTAGCATATTTTAGGAGGCTAGTAGAATTCAACAACTCATTTGCCTTAGGATCGGTTATAAGGTCCAGTATGTGTTGATCTCATTATGAATGGCAAGGCTGTTGAGTTGTTTATAATCCCTTACTCCCTTGGAATTGGTAATATAGTTCTTTAATGCACTTAGTGCTGCTTGGCTGTCAATGCTTATATGCTGATCTTTTTGCCACATAGCTTTTCCTTTAGCAGCTCTGATGTGCAGTGGCAATGGCTAGTACCTCTGTTTGAAATTCTGTAGTATATTTGCTAAGTGGTATGTATGTACCCTTGTTGAGTTTGTCACTTTCCTTACTGGTCGCTCCCAATACGTTGTAGTCCCTAAGAAACTTCCGTCAAAGTAGCGTACCTTAGGGTTCCTCTGTATCCTCCACCCTTTTTTTTCCATCTTTATCAATGACTCTCCATTCAGCACTGCCAGTATCATCTCTAAGCCAATGAGGAGATTTATTTCATCTTTGATCCAGCTGATTTATCTGACGCCATCCTAAAACTCCAGGAAGATATGAACAGAATATGTGCTTGGCCAAACCTGAACAAACTCATTCTGAACACCAAGAAGATGAAAGAAAGCCATCTTGATTGCATCTCCCTCTCTTCTCATATCCTCCCCTGTCCCTCCAAATCTAATCATAAATAACTCACCTATCTCACTCCATAATTCTGTTAAAAACTTAGGCGTTACCTTCAATCAACTCCCCTTTAGGAAATTATGAAACCCCTACATTTCCCATCTTACTATCAGTACCCTGAAAAAGTTCAACAGTCTACGATATCTCCTTCCATTCAAAACCCACGAAATCCTAGTCTCTTTTTATCTTTCCCTACTTTGACTACCGCTTTACCTCCATTGCAGAGGATGTGCAACTATCTCCCTGCAGCCAGCGTTCCTTAGAATGGGGTGTGACTGGTGCCTTAAGTGGTTCCAACAAAACATTGTATTTTTGTACATCCCTTGCCTTTCAGCCACAGCTGAAGCTCACACCCAAGCTTTAGGTGCTTCAAAAAATTAGCCATGTTGCTAGAGTCCTGAAAAAGACTCATGGAAATCCTGCCTATGTCTTCTGTGAGTCCCATCGGACTTCCTAAAGGGGGCACCACAAAGATGGTATTATAATATTTTAATTTGTGTAAATATTTTGTAAGTACCATTTGGAGTAAGGAAAAAATAAAATAAATGCTGCATGGTTTTTCTCTGGCTCTGCCAACTAGTTTTCATTAAGCTATAGTGTTTAATGTTTAGTTAGTAATTTTCCTCAGAACTTTATATTTTTTTACAATTTATCGCTTTGATATCTTTTTTCAGGTTATGATGGGCCATTACAATTTACAATGTTGCATGGTAACCCTGATTCAGGAGAAAATATTGCTAGTCTTGTGGAAAATGCATCTGAAAGCAGTGATGGTAAAATATTTTGATTAGTTCTAATTTATAAAATAGTACTTGTAAGTTAATTACTTATGCTTATAGTAATCATACAAGGAGAATCTGACCAATACCTATTAATGCAGGATTATTCGATAGCCCCCAGTGATCTTTCATCATCATCACAGGCACTACAACCCGCTATGGGTCTTCGCGCTACGTACGTCGCCTCCATGCTTCTCTGTCTTGCGCCAGGGTCTGCCAAGCTCGGGTGTTCAGGAGCATCAGTGCGTCGGCTTCAACCTCATCTACCCATCTAAGTCTTGGCCGTCCTCTCTTTCTTCTTCCATCCACATACCCGAATAGCAATCTGTTGATTGGGGAGTCATTCTTGCTACATGCCCAGCCCATCGTAGTCTTGAGAGCCTTATAAAATGCACCACATCCGGTTCCCGGTAAATTTGGTACAACTCTGCGTTGTGTCTCATCCTGTACTGGGTGCCATCTTTTATAGGGCCAAACATTCTTCTCAAGATTTTTCTCTCAAAAACCTGTAAGCTGATGGCGTCTGCACGTGTTAAGGGCCATGTTTCTGAGGCGTATGTAAGCTCAGGTCTGATTAGCGATTTGTATAGAGCGATCTTGGTGTTCCTTGCCAGTTAATGACTCCCTTAATATTTTAGCCAGGCCAAAATAACACCTATTCGCAATCATTTGTTTGCCCGCTTACCCTTTTTTGTGCTGCTTTTCCGAGCTATCAGGTAAGATTTTATTTATTAATTTTCATTCCTATGTTGCAATAATTAAATAAACTTTGATAGCAAAAATCATCAGCGGTATTCAGAGTAAGTGGGGTTTGTACCTTACTTGGTATTAACCTTATTTTCTTCACCTCGTATTAGGGTAAGGAAGTTTAGCTTAAAAATGTTAAAATGGTATCCCATACAGTTACAATCAACCCTAGAGTAAAAGATAAATGCTTAATATTTTTGTTATTGATTATATTGGAGAAGTAGTACTATCAAAAAATATAATTTGTTATAAATAACATGAAAAATTAATAAATAATGTGGACTGTTTCTGCTATACTTTTATACTCACACGATTTATCATATAATTTACAATTTCCTTTTTATCATCAATCATATATATCTATAAACCAAATTTAATCAATTGATTTAAACAATCTTTTTTTTTTTTTTTTTAGACGTTTTGAACTCAAGAGTTGAACTTCTTAATTTTGAAAATAATGAAATGGAAGCTGAAGATACTGAATCTTCTCCTGTTTCTCCTCAAACTCCTCTTGATAGTTTTGATACTGGTAGTGTTATTTCACCTGAAACCTTTTCTGGCCAGTTTATTTATTCCAGTTTAAGTAGTGAAGTAAGTGTAATTTTTCTCCAAGTGAAGAAATTATTTTGTATTGACATGTGATTTTTAAATGATATAAAGGAACTTTTGGTTTGATTTTTGAGTATCTTAAATGAATATAGTCTTTGTATCATGTTGTGTGGTTTTTTTATTCTGTATATTTCTGTCAGTTCTGTAATTTTGAAGTGTATTGGCACTATCCTTGCTGTGATACAAGCAGCATTGTAAGGTAAGGTTTACTAATTCTGATGGCTATTAGTTGCTGTACTCTTTGTAGTTTGGAGTGGTTAGTTTTTTCTTGCCACAAAGGTAAGGTATAAGTTTTGGTACTATCGCACCTTCATACTTTATATTTAGGACCTTAGTCCCTAGTGCACAATTAAATCTTGCCTCGAATAAGAGATTGTTTCTTCTAAGAGAGAATCTATTCAGGGGCATGCCCGTATTTTTTTTCCAATTCAGTCTCTAGATATACAAATAAGACAAAATATATGGTCAGCCGTATAAGTGGTTACACCTTTGCTTATATTGATGTAGAGGGGAATACATTTGAACAAATAGAGAAATTTAGATATTTAGGGGCGATGATAACTAGAAAAAATGAAATCAATGAGTAAATCAAGACTAGATTAAAAGCCGGAAATGCTTCCTACTTTTCAGTAGCGAAATTGGTTAGTTCCCACCTTCTCTCCTGAAATTTACAAATTAGGATTCACAAAACTATTGTTCTTCCTATGGTCCTTTACGGATGTGAAACGTGGCCGCTCACATTGAGGGGTGAGCGTTTTTGAAAATAAGGTATTGTATAGAATATTTGGACCGAAGAAGATGAATCAACTGGAGAATTTAGGCGTTTACACAACTGAGTGAACTGTATCCAGAGAATATAATAGAAGTAGTAGCAGTGCTGTGAATGTTAAATGTGAGCAACATTTTAAACACTAAACTTTATTTTACAATAAACTCGGTGGTGAATGAATTGTTAAAAGAATAATAAGCCCAGGGCCGATTGGGAAACGTCCGAGGGGTAGGCCGAGACGTATGTGGGAGGATTGTGTGAAAGCGTGAAGTATGTATCATGTTGTGTGGTTTTTTTAATTCTGTATATTTTTGTCAGTTCTGTAATTTTGAAGTGTATTGTTGCTATCCTTGCTGTGATAAAAGCGGCATTGTAAGGTAAGGTGCTGTAAGTTTACTAATTCTGATGGCTATTAGTTGCTGTACTCTTTGTAGTTTGGAGTGGTTGGTTTTTTTCTTGACGCCTGATTGCCACAAAGGTAAGGTATTACAGTAGTTTTGGTACTATCGCACCTTCATACTTTATTGTCAGGACCTTAGCCCCTTGTCCACGAATAAGTCTTGCCTCAAATAAGAGAGTATTTCTACTAAGAGAGAATCTATTCAGGAGAATGCCCATATTTTTTTCCCGATCAGTCTCTTTTCAGATATTCAGGATGGGTATTCTCTGCTTTCTGCTAAACTAATTTCATTCATTTTGTCTTCTCAGTATTGAATTCTAATTTATTTGCTCTAGCCAATTTTTCCAATGTGATTAGAGATCAACTTGCAATTGGTCAAAACTTGCAATTGGCATTAGTTTATCGAACAACTAACTGAAGAATATTGTTGGCATAAGATATGATTTTTGCTCCATTCGGCAAGTTTTATTGGAAGATTTTGTCGAGTAGTATGTTTCCATAGTGTGGTAGAAAGGCATGAGCCTTGTGGTATTCCAGTGGTTAGGTTTTTTATTGTATGTTGGCTAGTTCTGATATCTGCCATCCTGTCTTCGAGGAAATTAGAGATTAAAAAGTAGATATTTTTGGGCAGTCCTATTTTTTCAATTTTTCTATATTAATTGGTGTCCAGGTGTTATAATAATCTTCAATAATATCTAATTTAACCATAATGCAATTTGACTTTGTTTGTCTATTGTACTTTTTTGTGTTCTGAATCCAAACTGGTTAGAATGTAATATTTTCTTAGTTGTTAACTCTTCAATGACTCTGGACGAAATATCTCGGAAAATGAAGATAATCCCCGCCAGCGAAAGATGAGATTACTCGTGGCCCGCTGCTAATTCCTAGCAGTGGAGGACGGTATATCTCACGACCTGTTTCCCACTTATTTAACGCCCCCTGCTTCACACGAGGTAACTTTTCATGACTGAGGCACATCCTAGTGGATCCTTGGAGACTTAATAATTACATTAATTACTAGCAGCCACTAGGCTACAGGGGGGGGGGAAATATTTGTTCCGGCCCGGTAGCTGTGGAATACCTGGTTCCTCTGACGAGGGAAGCCCGTCCCACCCCTTTCCATCTAAATATTGGTAAATTATTAAAATATTTCTTCAAATAAAAAAATTGAAAAAAAAAATATTTCTTCAAATGTATATAAAATAATAAAATTATTATAGTCTTGTTAATTATTACCTTCATAAATCATGTAATCTTTCATTACAATCGATAATCTAGCATAAATTATGATAAAGGTATTATAGAATCATAAAAAGTAAATAAAAAACATTAAGAAATAGTCGGAAAAGGTAATGAGGAGTTGAAGAAGTTAAGGCAGTCAGCAGCGGTGGGTAGCCTACACACCTTAGTTTAGGCAGGGTAAATGCAGGCTGCCCCGCATAGCTTCTCAGGGCAACTTTCGTCCAACACCTTTAGCTAAGTACTTTGTTAGTCTGTTTTTGATTAATTTGTCAATAACCTTACTTTATATCAGTAGGATTGTCATTGTCGCGATTTGATAGAGTCTCGTTGTTTTCAAGTTTAGTTGTTTTATTTTTGTTCAAATCATTGATTATGTTCAGAATTTCTGTGTTTTCCTGAGGTCTATCATTGTCCGTATTAGATGGTGTTTTGCATCTTGTTCTCAAGTATTTTTATTGTACTGTTTCGTTTGACAGGTTATCCTGTTCAAATAGGGTCTACTGTTTTATTTGAGGGTTTATCCTATCCTGTTTGACAAGGGAGTTAAGCACTTATTATAATGTTTGCTTGGAATCTGGTGTGTGATTGTGATCTCAGGACATCTTGGTTTATGATGGTGTTGGATGCATGTTTGTAGGACCAACTCCATGGATTTGTTTCTTCTGTTCAGTATTTTTCCCAAGATGTCGTATTTGATTTTTTTTTTTTTTTTTTTTTTTTTTTTTTTTTATGAGGGAGGGATGTTAGGCATAGGAAGATCGATACATGTTAATGGAATTGACTTGGGATTGACTTGGAAAAGAATTTGCCAAGGAAATGTCTAGAGAAGGAGGAGAAAAGCCATCCTAACTCATGATAACAATGAAAGGCAGGGGAGTGTCTCGAGGTCCCTTAAATAAATCTCCCAT
The DNA here is from genome assembly GCA_911387785.2 of Aelia acuminata. Lineage (NCBI taxonomy): Eukaryota > Metazoa > Arthropoda > Insecta > Hemiptera > Pentatomidae > Aelia > Aelia acuminata. The sequence goes on along the minus strand of OU426980.1, from coordinate 66,801,988 downwards.
AGGTAGTCATAATTCTTCTAAGCTTTCCACCAAGGTCTGTCGAGAGCCCACCGAATACTACGCAGGCATAATCAGAGTGGGAGTAGATGAGGAAGGATACGAGTTTACATGTTGATTTAGGTATGAGATCGGTCAAAGTCATTTAGGTAAAGGGTGGGAAAGTTAGTATTGGCTCTGAGGAGAGGTCTTTTACCAATGAAGATGACTTGAGATTTAGCAGCGTTTATTCTTAATCCATTTAAGTTTGTCCAGGCACTGATTCGATCAAGGTCATCTTGACATTTTGTAATCCCTGCTGATAACTCAGAAGGAAAGGTTAAGCAAGTTTTGAGTAATTGCCATAGAGGTGATGGGATGTTGATCAAGATGAATTGATTTATGGAGGTCTTTAATGTAGGAGTTTTATTAAAGAAGTTACTTCATTGTTAATAAAGTAAAACCTCTAATTAACGGACAGCCCTGGTGCAAATGTTTTTGTCCGTTATTTAAAGGTGTCCTTTAAAGAGAGGTTTTATTTTTTCATAAATATTTGTACAAATTAATTCTCTATTATTCAATTTCCCATGTGTTTAAAAGGTATGTAGAATAAAAAAAAAGTTTTACACAAAATTTCTTTTTATTCCAAAAATGATATAATGTACATTTATGCATTGTGTAAATTATGTTCATAAAATAAAAAAAATACAATCTGTACCACTACAACCCATGAAGGGTCTTGGGTTTAGTACAATGTATGGAAGAGCACTGTTTCTTGGTCAGCGATCGTGCAAGGAGGTGATTTGACCGTGATCACGCTCAACCGCCAGGTTTTTCCCCTTAATTTTTCAATTAAGGGTACCCACTTTATAGAGGCTGGGTTTGCCCCAGGAGGGTCTCTCGGCCCACGAGACGAACTGTGGCGAATAATAAAAAAATATTAAAACAATGAATGAATGAATATAATGAAAAATATTATAACAAATTACTACAGCACAGATCGTAAGAACATATCTTATACCCTAAGAACATATCTTATAACCTTGCGCAGAGGCAATATCGTAACCAATGAAGGTCTACTGAGGTGCGATTATTGCTAGTTGAAAACTTTTACCAAAAAAAAATACAACATAAAATAATTAGATAAGTAAAGTAAATAATTAGATAAGTAAAATATTAGATAAGTAAAGAATTAGTTTCAGTAAGTAAATTTATGAACAACTTCAAATGTCATTTTTATTATTAGAACAGCTTGGGAAAAATTGATTCACTGTTGTTTGTCTTCATTTGGCTTTACTGTGTTTCAATTCTATAATCATCTGAATGTCAGCAGCCATTTTGACACCCAGAGCGTCTTCATGATAGAGAAAAAAGTCTTTTAGTTTTTTGAACACTGTAATGCTTCAGGAAATTTTAGGTATTCGTTGACTTGTTGCTGTTCCTCATCAAATTCTTCTTTAATTTCTTCTTCACTCCTACGATTTTCTTTCAAAGTTTCGACTATCGTAGCAATGTCCGTAGAATTATGATCAGTAACCACACTTTCATCAATCGCCCAATAGTCTTCATTAATTTCTCCTATTGTTTCACACATCAAGCTGTTTAGTTCGTCTATTGGCTCATTGTCAACTATTGGAGGAATTACAGAATCGATTCTTCTGAATCTCGCTTTATAAAAACAGTTTCTCACAGTTTGCAGTGTAACTTCCTGAACCGAAGACATAATCCAAAAAATAGCGTCGAACCGTGATTGATTTTGACAGGTGAAAAAATGTAGAGGCGTCTTCCATTTTAGCTAACAAGCTTTTTAAAACTTGAACGGTAATGAACTTTGACGTTTTTAATTATCCCTTGGTCTAATGGTTGGCATTTAGATGTGGTGTTCGGTGGGAAAAATATTAACTGAATGTTTTTTAACTCCACTTTTCAATGGGATGATGCATTATCCAAAAGTAGTAAAATTTTTCGTCTTTCTTTTTGCATTTTTTTTATCCAACTTCCTTAGCCAATCAGAAAAAACTGCCCTGGTCATCCAAGCCTTTGAATTAAATTCCCAAATTACACCTAGTTTTTTCACGTCAACTCCTCGAAAGCAACGGGGTCGTTTGGCTTTACCTATAACCATAGGAGGTTCAAATTCACTAGCAAGGTTCACACATAAAAGAACCGTTAACCTTTCTTTTGAAATTTTACCCCCTGAACAATTTTCTCCTTTTAAAGTCATTGTTTTATTGGGCAGTGCTCGGAAAAAGAGACCGGTTTCATCGCAATTATAGATGTCTTTATCAGAGTAATTTTTTATCATACCTTGCAATTTTTGAGCCCATTCAACCACGATCTCATCATCAACGCTTCCTGCTTCACCACAAATATATTTATATTTGATGTTGTTCCTGGTTCTGAATTTTTCGAGCCATCCGTTTGATCCTTTGAATCCATTTAAATTTAATTTGTTTGCCACTTCACGAGCTTTTTCCTGAATAAGAGGTCCTGTAATCGGGATATTGTTTGCCCTTGCACGGACAAACCATTCAAGAATGACGTTGTCAATGTCAATAGTTTTTCTGTTCATGAACACATTTTTAATTTTTTTGTTTTTATTTTCATTCCATAATTTGAAAAGCACCGCACGGTTTTTGAGTGTTTCTGAAACTTGTGTCCTACTGATATTGAGTCTTTCCACTAGCTCACGTACACTTAACTTTTCACGGTCATAAACGTCGATCAAATTTATTTTTTGTTCTAAAGTGAGTCTCTTACGTGAGGGAGACATTTTCAGCTGCCTGCCACGATGGTTAGGACAGAACTAAATTTTAGTAAAGCAGGTTCGAGAATAAAAGTATTAGGTGGAAAACCTTTACTCAAAAGTAAACACAGATGTCCCAGTTTTCTTAGACCAGAAACAACTAATTGTTTCCGAGAAAAGGGAAAGGGATAAAGTCACACTGTCCGTCTTTTAGAGGTTTTTTTAATCAATTTATAACCAACACAGCCTGTCCGTGACTGTTAATGAGAGGTGTTAATTATAATATAATTATCAAGTGTTAATTATAGTTAGTATTAAAATAATAAGGTATAGGATTACAATTCTGTAATTAATTAAAAGATTGTAAATAATCTCATTGGTTAATATTATTTGTTATTTTTTATTATACATAATGTTTTTTAAAAATAAAATTTATAAAGAAAAAAAATAATGATGTGTTACAGTAATTTGATGATGATTTTTTAACTGAAAATTCCAATACCCACATTTAGTTTCACTTTCAAAGTATTGTTTAGTTATAAATTTACTAGATCATTCTTACAAATTCTTAATTTATTTTTATAGCAGTCATATGAAACATAAAAAACATAATAACAAAAATGAAAGTTATTAGCGCTTTTCACTGGTGTGTTGCCGGGGTTAACAAACTCTTTGGCGACTCTCAGGGCCAGCTACGTCCTGGGGAGTAGCAGCTACGTCCTGCGGACGTCGCGGCTCACTGATGACCGAAAACCCTCCGGCTCCTTGGCTCACCTAGAGAATATTGAACCGGCGTTGAATGTGCTAACAAATTACTTGTTTCATTTTTTTAAATTTAACAATCATGAATTTTTCTCAATATAAAATTATTTTTTCAATAATATAAAATACTCATTATCACTTTCATTTTTTTTTAGTTTTGCTCTTTTACTTTAAGTTTTGATTTGGTTTCAACATCTAATTCTTCATTCGATTCACATTTTTCTTGTAATTTTAAATTATTTATTTGTGTTTAAAATAAAATACAAATAAATAAATATTTTAAGTATTTATAAAATAAATATGTACAAAATAAATATAAATATAAATAAATAATATTTATATAAATAATTATATAAATAATTATAAATTATTATATGAATATAAATAAACAATTATAAATATAAATAAATAAATATAAATATAAATAAATATTTTGAAAAGTTAATTAAGGTGAAAAATAAGGTGATTGAGTGTTATCTTGATCAAATCACCTCCTTACACAATGGCTGACATAGACAAACACTATCCTTATAAAGTACTGAACCTTTAATGCTCCTGTAATTTCTGAGTGTAGTTCCTCAATACTTCTTAGCCATAGTTACATTTACTTCTAGTGTACATTATTTATTTAATCCAGAGTTGTAGTGAATCATATGTTGAACAATGAATATAAATATTCATGGTGTCTAATTTCGATAGGTTTCAGAAATTCAAGGTGATTTTTTTGGAAATCTAGAAAAATTTGTTATGGAACCAGCTGCACAGCATGTACATTATAAATGCCGCATAACAAGAGATCGTAAGGGTATGGACAGGGGACTTTATCCAACATATTTTTTGCACTTGGAGAGAGACTATGGTAAAAAGGTATTTTCATTTATTAGTACTTTTAATATGATTTTTTTTAATACTCTTGATTTATTAAATACTTCCAGATTGGCATTTTGCTTCATTATTCTTGTGTCACAAAGATCATTAATTAACTCTCTTTATTGTGTAATTTTTTATTATTTTTCTCATTATTATTTTAATTTTGTGGTATTCTTGGATTGGATAATACTCTTGTCTAATATTTGCCAACTTATGAGGCCCTTTTCCTTGGTTATTAAAATTTTCTTCTATTTTCAGATATTTTTACTTGCTGGAAGAAAACGTAAAAAGAGTACCACTAGCAATTACCTAATTTCAATTGATCCTACTGATCTCTCCCGTGGTGGAGAAGCATTTGTTGGAAAATTAAGATCAAATCTTCTTGGGACTCAGTTCACTGTATATGACAATGGGAAATCGCCTAAACAAATCACCATGAGGGATCAAGCAAGTTTACCTAGACAGGAATTAGCTGCTATTGTATATGTAAGTTTTTATTCCTTAATGATACTGTTAAGAGTTTCAACAGAAGAGATATCTTCATTCAAACACAATTTAAATATACAATCATTCTACAGCCATGTTCTCTCACATTAACCCTCCGTCGGGCGCGTTATCTGTGAGATACACTTTTTAAAGAAAAATATTCACCAAACTGTCTTCTTGAGGGTGATGGTGTTGTGCTCCCAGTTATGTGTTCCACAGGTCCTTCTGTAAGTTCAGTAGTGCAATTGCATTGGATAGTGTTCTGTGATTTACTTGCCATTATTTTTAATCTGCTTGATACAACGCGCCCTTCGACATAATTTTTTTCAATTCCATATTTCTCTTTTTTATTTATTGATTTAGTGTTTCTATGTAACAATTAAAATATACATATATATTTTTCTTACTTTATTTCATATCTGAATTACTGTAAAGCCTATTATCTGAGAGATACACGCGTCCGGTGTCGTATTTTTCTACTTTTTGTAATGGAATACAAGACTTTTTATAATTTTTTTTTTTTATTAACCAATGCTTTCCATTCTTAAGGATTCGAATGAAACACATAACGTTTAAGTTTAGATAAAATGAAATAATTTTTTATGATGATTATGGTTAGAAGATCTCGGAGATACACGCGCCTGATAGCGTAACATTCTTGACGCGCCCGACGGAGGGTTAACAAAGTTAAATATACTACATGTTAATAATAGATTACATTGGGGTTATGAAATGATGATCTTAATAAAAGTAATTACTATCCACTACATCCTCCCTTTTCTGAAGCCCTTCTTAGTTTGGTATTCTTCTTAATACAGATTTTGGGCAACAACCCTTCTTCCTTCTTGTTAATGAAGTAGCAACTCTTTCCATCCTTCCGAAGACAATATTTTCTAATCACATTCCTTTTCTAAATTATCAGCAACTGTGATATGATTGTTGGAGAGAGGTCGCGAGCACAACGTCCAAACCCACCACCTTTTTGTGGACTTTAAAAGTGCTTACGACAGTATAGATCGGTGCAGACTCTACCAGGCTATGGAGGAGCTGGGGGTGCCCAGGAAGCTGGTACGAATGTGCGAGGTCACCATGGAGGGCGTTCGATGTTTTGTCAGAGTCCAGGCTGGCCTGTCTGACCCTCTCATCCCAGGCAATGGTGTAAGGCAAGGAGATGCATTGGCCTGTTTGCTATTTAATATTGGTCTCGAAAAAGCGGTGCGCGACTCCTCCATCCAAATAGGCGGGACTATCTTCAATAGATCGACACAGCTACTGGGATATGCCGATGACTTAGACATCATAGGGAGATCTTACCGGGACATGGTAGACGCATTCCTCTCGCTCGATGCTGCTGCCCAGCGTATCGGACTAAGAGTCAACTCCTCAAAAACAAAATATATGGTTACCGGCCAATACTCTAAAGAGGGGGAAAAAGTAAAAATCGGCCCCTATCAATTTGAAAAGGTGAGCGAGTTCACGTACCTTGGGTGCCTGGTCAATAGCGACAACGACGTCTCCCGGGAAGTCAGATGCCGGATAACGAAGTCGAGTCAGTGCTTCTTTGGACTTCGGCATCATCTGAGAAGCCGACTCCTGTCCAGGGCGACAAAGGTGCTCTTCTACAAGACGCTTATCCGACCAGTAATGACCTACGGATCGGAAACATGGACTATTAAGAAGACAGACGAGTTGGCTCTACAAGTCCACGAACGAAGGATACTCCACTCCATCTACGGAGGTGTCGTCCGGGATGGCGAGTGGCGCCGCCGGACAAACCAGGAACTATACAGCTTATACCAAGAGCCTGATATCTCCCGATTCGTTCGTCTCGGCAGGCTGCGATGGGCTGGTCATTTGGCAAGGATGGACGAGCATGCGATCCCCAAGAAGGTGTTCCTGGGCAAGATCTTCGGAACGAGGAAGAAAGGAAGACCCAGATTAAGATGGCAGGACGGTGTGGCACATGACGCTCGGACCCTACTCGGAGTTCGCAACTGGAGGGCGGCGGCACTGGATAGGGACACTTGGCGAAGGCTGATCCAGGAGGCCAAGACTCAGAGATGAGTTGTCGGGCCGCTGATGTATGTATTCCTTTTCTAAATTATCAGCAACTGTGATATGATTGTTAAACTGTTATTTTATATTCTTAATAAATAAGCATTTACCCTTTTTTTAAACATATAGATGGTCTTTTGTCATCAGTAAGAAATATCATAACTCAGACATCATCAAAATCATCAATCTATTTTTTGAAAAAATTAGAGGATATTAAAATAAGATGTGGTTTTAAATAAAATAAAATATGATGTTAAGCACTGAAAGCTTCACTGTATAATGCAATAGATAAAAACATGAGACTGTTAAAAAAAAGAGTAAATGCTTATATATTAAGATTATCAGAAACTTTCACCCTGCAATCTATTCCCTTTCCTCAAGATATCGTCCTTCTGACATCTATAACCCCTCTTTACAAATCTGCCCTATTTCAGCAATCCTTCATCATTCGCTCCACCTTTCTGGGAATTCCCTTCCTCTAAATATCAGACCTCCCTATCCACATTCAAGAACCATCTATTCTAATCCTACATAAAAATCAGTAAGATGCTGGCTAATACTGACTTTTAATATGAAGATAAGGATCTTCTTAGAGATGCTGTTTTGTCATTTCTATTACCTAAGTAGTAGGTAGATCATTAAAAATGTTGTTCAAAGTATATCCACCAAGACGATCTCTAATATAAATTTATATTTTTATTTTGTATAATACAAGGAGCTTTCGGTGTCCTGCGCCATATTCATCTAAAATATAATGAACAAACATTCAAAAACAGTATTAAAAGATTTATAAAAATAAAATGTTAACATAATATGGTTTTGTCATTCTCCATATGGTAAGATAAAACAATAGCATGCTTACCCTTTAATTCCCCTGAAATAGGGTCGTCAGTGCATATTGGAATTCAACAATTTTGAACACCCTGTCGTCTGGCCCATCGTCTATGAAGGGTACTGCGAGCCTACTGGCTTAAGGTTGACGCGAGCGCGTTCTATTGTAATGTATTATGTGCGAATAGTGCTTAGGGATGTGGGCTGCTTCCTGTTTAGTATTTAATATACTGTCTTGATTTATTGCAATGTATATGGATTCAATTATTTTTTGTTTTGGCCGGGAGGTGGATTTATGTAGAATTTTTACGTTATCAAAATCTATTTCGTGTCTGGTTTGTTTAGCGTGGTTAGATAATGATGTTTTTGAATTTGGTTTGAGTGTGCTTTTGTGGTTATAGATTCTGGTTTTGAGATCGGTTGAAGTTGTGCCTATGTATGATTTGTCACAGTTTTTGCAAGGAATGTTGTATATTAGGTTTCTTTGGTTATCTATTGGTGTGGGGTCTTTAGTTTTTGTGAGAAGTTTACGTATTGGGTGAGAGGGTTTGAGAGCGAATTTGAAGTCATCCACATCTAGTTTTTTGAAGGTGTTTATAATGTTATGTGTTAGTTTATCGATGTATGTGATGGATTTGAATTTTTGTGTGTGGTGATGTTGGTGATTGGTGTCGGGGTTTGATATGGTGTCTTTTGTTGTGGTTTCCGGTTCTTTGTCTATTGTAATTTTTGGTGTTTCTGTATTAAAAAATTGGGTTAACGTGGTTTGAGAAGGGGGTTTATGGTTATTCCCGGTTGAACGTGGCAAGTTGTTGTCTAATTTATCGGCTGTGTCACTATCCTGAACCTTATTTATTAAATTATCATCTATTTGTGAAAGGGGGATTTTATATTTATTTATTGCCCCATACCATAGTTTTGATATTAGCCTGTTCGGGTAGAAGCTGTTATTTAAAATAGAAAAAATTTCTTTTTTTGTATCTTTTATATATGCATCATCCGTTAGGAGTATGGCTTTTTTTATAAGATTATTACCTACGTTAGTAATTTGAGTTTTTGGATGATTTGAGTAGTAGTTCAGTATACTATTGGTTGTTATGGGCTTTTTGTACCATTTTGAATATATTTTATGTTTATCACGGATTATTGTCATATCTAAGTATTTAATACTATTGTTTTTCTCAATTTCATATGTGAAAACTATTCTGGGATGGATGGCGTTGAGATGGTCTAATAGTAATTGATTATCTGCTGTTTTATGGATAACGAGTAAGTCGTCAATGTATTTAGTAATTAATAGGGGCTTTATACCGGATTGATTAAGTGCCTTGTTAATGATGTGGTTCATTACTATTCCCGATAGATTAACACTTAAACAATCGCCCATTGAAAGGCCGAAAATTTGTTTATGTTTGGTTTTGAAAAGAAAAATACCCATTATCTGTGCATAACCTGATTCCTTCAAGGAACATAGTTTTGCTTTTTATTGGCGTATGTGGTTCTATTTTGTCCCAGTTATCAGAAATCAGTTTAAAAGCCAATTTGAGGGGTGTGTTGGTAAATAAGCATTTGACGTCATAACTAATCATCGAGTAGTCATCGTTAATATGATCAAATTTTTTAAGTATGTTTTTTTAGTTCTAATGAGTTTTTGACGTCATATGTGTTATCTTGACAAAAATAATTCAGGCTTGGATTTAGGAATTTTGACAGAAGGTATTTAGGGCCGTTGGTGGCATCTACGATGGGTCGGCAAGGGGCGCCTGCTTTATGTGTTTTTATAAGGCCATATATTTTTGGTGTATTGTAATAGTTATTAATAAGTTTAGGCTTAATCTGTTTATTAATAAACTTATATTTTTCTAATTTGTTGATATAATCAATCACTGATTTGTTGATATCCTTACCCGGGTCATGCCTAATTGTTTTGTATACCTGTTTTATCATTCAGTAAATCCATCATCTTATTATTATATTGTTCTTTAAGGATAATTACTAATTGTTTAGTTTTGTCTGACTTGACTAAATATAATTCGGGGTTGTTTTTGAAAAAGATTTTCGTACTATTACAATCGGACTTGATTAATTTTTTAAAAGGTGCAAGATGGTGTGATTTCGGACTATTGTTATTATTATGGCCTAGATTCATAAAATTGAGTATGCATTTATTGATGTTGTTCCTAAGGGCGTTTTTGTGACTGTCAGACGTATCAAGGTCATATAGAATATGTTCTACGTCTGTTATAAGTTCTATAATATCTTTTTGGTGATTCGAAGGGAAAAAATTAAAAGATTCACCCAAGCTGAGAAAATTAATGATATTGAGTGGGATGTTGTGATCGGACATATTCATAATTCTGTTTTCTAGGTGTAGTGCTTTATATTTTTCAACTATTTTGCTACAATGGTGTTTAACTTGTAAATTTGAATTAATATTCTGTGAGATGATTGTGGTTTTAAAATTTGTGCTTGGAGAAATAACGTTGCCATCACTATATGGATTAATAAAAGTAGTGTTTATTTTCCTATTGGCCTTAACGGTTATCAATACTTTCTTAATATCAAGCAGCTTCTCAAAGTACTCATTGTAAATATTTATCAGGAATAAATGTATATTATTATCCAGTTTTTTTATATTTTCTATTAACATGTTATATTTGTTAGTATAATAATGGCAGAGCCAATAGGCTTGCTTAATATCTAGGTTGATGAGTTTCAGATTTATGGTGTTGAAAAAGTTGTGGTGTCGATATTGTAGCAGGAATTTTTTGTTGAAAGAATTCTCGAGTTTAATGGTATGGTTTAGGAGATGGATAGGAAAGATATTGTTATTTTTGCAGTATTTGAGATAAAATAATTTACTTCTAGCATCTAAGAGTTTATACATATAATTAAGGAAAGCATGCGATTGTTTATCCATAGAATGACTTACAAAATCAGAAAGTTTTTGTTTGATGTCTGTCTTCAATGACGAAAGATTCCTTTTCAAAGCAGAACATTCCTTGTGAGGTAGATAGGGTTTACTCGGAGCACCCTCCATCTTGTATCTAAGTAGTAGGTAGATCGTTAAAAATGTTGTTCAAAGTATATCCACCAAGACGATCTCTAATATAAATTTATATTTTTATTTTGTATAATACAAGGAGCTTTCGGTGTCCTGCGCCATATTCATCTAAAATATAATGAACAAACATTCAAAAACAGTATTAAAAGATTTATAAAAATAAAATGTTAACATAATATGGTTTTGTCATTCTCCATATGGTAAGATAAAACAATAGCATGCTTACCCTTTAATTCCCCTGAAATAGGGTCGTCAGTGCATATTGGAATTCAACAATTTTGAACACCCTGTCGTCTGGCCCATCGTCTATGAAGGGTACTGCGGGCCTACTGGCTTAAGGTCGACCATATTATGTTAACATTTTATTTTTATAAATATTTTAATACTGTTTTTGAATGTTTGTTCATTATATTTTAGATGAATATGGCGCAGGACGCCGAAAGCTCCTTGTATTATACAAAATAAAAATATAAATTTATATTAGAGATCGTCTTGGTGGATATACTTTGAACATTTCTATTACTTTCACTTACAAACTATAAAAAAGTTGTATTTTCTGATTTCTTTTACACCGGGGTCCAATTTTATGTTATCGGGGACGCTGTTTTTGAAAAAAATATTCATTTTTAACATACAGATATCCCATAATAAAAGATAAACACATAAAAAAAGAAATCTATAAAGTATGAGTTTTCATTTATTAGATCGCATTCGAAATAAATATTATTTTATATAGACTGCCTTAGATAAAATAATATTAGACCCTGATGTGAACAAAATCCGAAAAGATATTAATTATCGATATTAGGGCCCCCCACCTCACCACTAAAATACAAAATGAAAATTTGTTTGAAAAACACCGTCCTCGATAACATAGTATTGGATTCCTGTGTGAAAGAACTCTGAAAATCTAACTTTTTTATAGTGAGGCCCCTTCCTCCCCCCCTATTAAAATACAAAATATTTATTTCATAAACAACATCCCCGATAACATATTATTGGACCCCCGTGTGAAAGACCAACTATTTTATAGTGCGCATGCATCTCACCAGATTTTTTTATTTTCTCTCTCGGTCTGTTATTTTAGAATCAGTTTTATATAGATTACTAAATTTTATTCTTTTTTTTTTATATCCACTGTACGATTACTGATGTTTCTATGAATTCTTTTAACTAGCAGAAGCAACTATTACTTTGATTTTATTTAATATTGTTATCTATTTATTAAAAATTTTGTTATTATTCTATTTTAATGTAATTTTTTCTCAGCAGATATTTTAATTTACAGTAGGTCAAAAAAGTATTGGCACACCCCACTTTTTGCACAAATCTCAATAGGATTAAAACATTTTCCAGAAATAACATTTAATTTAAAAGAGGCTCTTGAAAATTAGATTTTAGAAATGATGAATGTTTGGAATTCAAATAATGAATTTAAAGTAAACATAAAAGATTAAATTTCGATGGTCAAAAAAGTATTGGCACAGTTTTAAATGTTTACGATTAGCACCAGTCAAAACAAATAAATCCCTTTTCTTTCAATAGATTATAAATGAAGATTGACACTAATTCTATATCAATATTAAGATGCAGTCTTTGTTCTATCTTTGCCCTAGCAACATGGCCAAAACCGGAGAGTATTGCGTTATTTTCAAAAATAGAATAATTAAATTATATTTAAAAGGACTTAGCTACCGACAAATAATGAACAGACTAGAAATTAGTTTTAGTTCAGTTAGAAATATCGTAAAGAAGTATATTACGACGGGTTCGGTTTTAAACAAACCTCGTTCAGGACGACCAACAAAATTCAATGAAAGGGAACAAAGGAGCATAGGCCGGATTGTTGAGCGAGATCCAACTTCATCAGCAGCCATGATAGCACAAGAGGTCGCTACAACTTCTATCAGCACCTTCTGTTTACAGACAGTAAGAAATGTTATTGACAAATTTAATTATTATGGCAGGGTCCAACGGAGAAAACCGTATATTTCGGAGGTCAACCGCAAAAAAAGGCTTGAGTTAGCTAAAAATTACATTAACAACGACCTAGAGTTCTGGAAAAATGTAATTTTTTCAGATGAGAGCAAATTTAACATTTTCGGTTCTGATGGCCGCAAGTATGTTTGGCGAAAACCCAATACCGAATTCCAAGCTCGACATGTTAGGCCCACTGTGAAACATGGGGGTGGAGGTGTTCTAGTTTGGGGATGCATGTCGTGGAACGGTACAGACAATTTGACCTTCATTGAAAATATTATGAATGCCGAAAAATATGTCGACATTTTGCGCCATAACTTGAAAACCAGTGCTGAAAAATTGGGGATCAAGGAGACATATATATTTCAGCATGACAACGACCCCAAACACACAGCAAAGAAAACAATAGAGTGGATGCTCTACAATGTTCCCAGGCAATTAAAAACACCACCACAATCTCCGGACATAAATCCCATAGAACACCTATGGTCTCTATTGGAACAGAAAGTAAAGAAAAATAAAATTTCTTCAAAGAATATATTAAAAGAAACTTTGGGTGAAGAATGGCGTAAAATCGGTCAAGAACTAACCCAAAATCTTGTTGCATCAATGCCGAGAAGACTTCAAGCTATTATAGATGCCGACGGAATGATGACAGAATATTAGTTCTTAAAAACATTAAATTAAAAACATCACACAATTGTGTAATTCATAGTGTGCCAATACTTTTTTGAGGGTCTATAAGTGAACTTTTTTTTAAATTGATTGTTATGTTTTGTAATTTTTCAATATTCCCTTTCCAATTATGTATTTTTCTCAATTGATTATTAAATAAAAATGTTTAAAAAATGATTTTTTGAGTTTTTCACAATGAGACCAAAAAAAATTTGAGTGTGCCAATACTTGACCCACTGTATATTCAATTAAGTGAATTATGAAATTAATATATTATTCAATTTTTATGCTTTTAATTTTCGAACTATTTACTCTTACTTTTAAATTTTGTATGTAAAACTAAGTCTAATTATGGTTCGTAACTTTAATATATGGAAAGTTATGTTTAGTTTTTTTCTCTTTTTTCCAACTTGTTATTCTTCATAGGAGCTTTGTCCTGTAAGTTTTATTTTATTTTCTATTTAGGTTTCGACTGAATTCTGTCCGCTTAAGATTCTGATGATCGATCCTATTCTTCCAGATCCACTATTTTCAGCTGTATATTTTTCTTATTCAGGGAAATTTTCTCCTAATATTATGTGTATCATGGATAGTTATGAATATAAAAGCCTTGCCTGATGTTCTCAGTTGACTGACAACTCTGACTCTATTTATGGGAAACTCAAATCTCAGGTGCTCCACTTCTATTCCCAAAGTACTAATGACGGTAAGTTGGGCAGTACCCAGAATCAAGTACCCGGCTGAATCCCTTAATACTGCATTGCAGATCTATTTCTTAACGAGGTCTGGTATACATCTTCTGGCTACTTCCTTGCTTGTAATGTACCATAAATCTCCTTCACCATTGGAAGTCAGCATCTCTTTCAACTTTAGTTCCCAATTGTATTCATAAGGTAAACTTCCATTCAGCCCTAATCCTTTAAATTTATTAAAACATTTCTTTGGAAGTCTTTTGGCTGGCAACCCTAGGAGAACTTTCCACCAAGTTAGCATTATTTTAATGACCTCACAGCTTAGGTGATAGATCCCAGGTTCAAGCCTTACGACATAGTCAGGCATTGTTTTTTGCCCACAGGAAGAGCCTCTTTGAAAATCGAACTTGAGTCCTTCCTATTATTTCCGTCTACCTCTCCAAATCTCCACTCCATTCATGATGACAGATGATATAAGAGACTGGAATCGGTAAATCTTTGTGGACCACGTGTCAGGTTTGCAAGTTTTCAGAATATTTATGATTCAGTTTATAGGTTACTGACTGCGTTACTGGAAATGTGTTGTTGCCCCTAGGAACTTCAGAAATGCGTTGAAAGGAACACCAAAATAACAATATGTTTTAACAAGTTCTACAGCTCTCCCATTCAGATGAACTTTTCTAATCTTCTTCTGCCTTCCTCCATTTTTTTTAAAGTGGATGATTTTGCTTCTATTTGAATTTATCTTCAAATATTTTGTTTACAAAAGCTATTCAAAAGATCAATTTTTTTTTTACATCTGGGGCAGAATCGGCCAGCACAACCATGTCATCTGCAAAAAGCAATATGAGTATATCAGTTTCATTGTCTATTCTCACGCCAGTCATGTTATTATCTCTTAGATAATTTTCCATGTGATCAATAAAGAGAGAAAAGAAAATAGGATTCATTTTCTCGCCTTGCAATACACCCTGTTGATGATACTGTGTTTTTAATAAAATATATTCCTGTTAAGTTTCACCAGAATAACCAGATTTTACTAATTTAATATACGTTTTTTTGACATATTTTTGAAATCGTTGACTTAATTAAACCAGGTGGATTTAGGATTGAAGGTTGTTTGTTGATTTAGTTTTTCATTTATTTTTCTAACTTCCGCAGTGTTCGTTTCAAGTCATTGGGACTACTGCTATTGTAATACAAGTTTGGATGAAGTGATATGCTTTGCTGGAATTTTCATAAGCAGAGCTGTCCCAGGAAGAGTTTTTTATCCTACATCTTACTTTTTGACTATTGTGAGGCTTATAAGCTTTCCTGTTTTTTTTTCTCCCACTGGTAAAAATATTCTGATTGAACACAAAAAGTGGGATGATAATTCAAAAAAATGGACTACTGAAAAATCAGATATTTTCTTAACTCCTAGATAATTTACCCAGGTCAGGTCAATTGTGCTACATCCAATAGTGTTTATATAGGTAAACTTATTCCTAATTAAATTTATTGATGAAAAATTGACTACAGTAATAATTGCCTTGGCAATGGTAAAAATATTTGCAATATCATAATTTCTTATTTCATTATTTAAGAAATAAAGTATATCAAATATTTCTTCCTTTTTTTCAAAGTTGTAACTTTAAATTAAAAAACAGGAGGTTATATTTTCTTTGCATATTTGGGTTATTTTCGAGTTTATTAACATTGTGCTTCAAATCTTTTATTTCCTTCCTGATGCTTTCATTATTCCTATCTAGTTTTTCTTCAATTACGTTTAGTTTGTTAAGTTTTTCTAAAATTACATTAATTTTTTGTAGCTCCATTGTACAATGCATTTATGGGTTACAGCTTTTGCCTTTTAAATGAATGTTTATTCATCGTAGGAAATAGTGAGGCAGCAGGTGGGATTCCTGATAAGGAGCAGGAGATATATTGTTTTTGGTTTACCTTGTTATATTTCCGTACGGGGTCAACCTATTTGTTCCAAATCTCATATAATTGTATCATATTATAATATTATCTATATTAATATTTGAAAAAAAAATTAAACAAATTCTTGACTTTGACCAGTTATTAGCTTACTAAAGCATGGAGCCGATCTTTACACAACAGTGGCTTCCTGGTAACTCCCTTTGCATGTCATCTTTGCGCAGGATGTTATGTTATTAAAATACTTTTATTTATCCACTTCAGTTCTGTTTTTGTTCATTTTTATCTACCATTTTTGGTTTGTCCTATAACATTATGCAACTTGTTTGTATTTTCTTGCCTGACAATGATGTGCATAGTGGGTCGGAATGCTGGCTATAAATAAATAAATTGCTTTTATTTATTTAATCTTACTACCTTGACTTTGAGCAACTCGACCCATCCTCATCTTATTATTACGGTGGATAGATTTTGGTTTATTATTTTCAAAAATGAATATTTGTAATCCACCAATGAAAAAAATTACTCAAGCCTCCCTATATTATTTATACTTTATTTTAGCATATATAATTAATAATGAAGATATACTAAACTCATAATTTTGTACAGAGTTCATAATTATTTTCTATGTAACTTCCCAACTTAGGGGATGTGCGACTCAATATCCCACTTTTCATATTTTTTTAAGTATTGATAGTTTATCCTATACTGGAAGACTGTTTTAAAAAACCCTTTTGGTCTTTTATTATTCTAAATTTATATTTCAGTGAAAAATCCAGTCTTCCTTTTTGATAATATATATTTTTTAATATGTTAAAACATCACAACGTTTCGAGGCTCATTGCCTCATCTTCAGGTGACTGCAACAATATTTTACATGATATTTACAACTTTTTTTAAAATTTAATTTACAATAATTATAAAATTTGGAACATAAACATTTATGACTTAAAATCCTATATTGCAATATACTCATTATATACATACCAAGTTATATGTTATAATTATAAAATATATCAATTCCTTAAAATCTCGTCAAATATTAAAGTCAAATAATCAAATAATCAGAATGCACTTCTTATTTTGGCCACCTCATTGTTACTGGATTTAGTCTGTTGCTACTTAATCCTATTAATACTTGTACACCTCTTGTCCCAATTATTATTACATGATATATACATACACAAACCATTTATGTACACACACACACACACACACACACACACACACACACACACACACACACACACACACACACACACACACACACACACACACACACACACACACACACACACACACACACACACACACACACACACACACACACACACACACACTTATTTTTTGTGTGTGGGGATGGTTTGAGTGATAATTTAAAATTCTATTGCTGGTAATGTCTTTTTTAGTCCATTTTGTTTTAATATTTCTGTCTTTATCTATTGTTATATCCATATCAAGGAATCTTATTGTATCATCTTTAGGTTTTTCTATGGTGAATTTCATTCTGTTGTGATGTGTGTTTAACTGGTCCAATATTAGATTTTGATTGCTTTTTTTGGTAATCATTATTATGTCATCGATATATTTTTTAATTAAAATCGGCTTTGTATTTAATTTCTTCAAATTTTGATCTAATAAATTATTTAAGTATATTCCACTTAAATTTACAGCTAGTCTTGGTCCCATTTGTAATCCAAATAATTTAACATAATTTAACAATCCCAAAATAATAGAAACAATCAATAACACAAACAATAGGAAAACTGCGTGTGAGTATGTGAGTTTGTGTGTGTGTGTGTGTGTGTGTGTGTGTGTGTGTGTGTGTGTGTGTGTGTGTGTGTGTGTGTGTGTGTGTGTGTGTGTGTGTGTGTGTGTGTGTGTGTGTGTGTGTGTGTGTGTGTGTGTGTGTGTGTGTGTGTGTGTGTGTGTGTGTGTACATAAATGGTTTGTGTATGTATATATCATGAAATAATAATAATTAGGACAAGAGGTGTACAAGTATTAATAGGATTAAGTAGCAACAGACTAAATCCAGTAACAATGAGGTGGCCAAAATAAGAAGTGCATTCTGATTATTTGATTATTTGACTTTAATATTTGACGAGATTTTAAGGAATTGATATATTTTATAATTATAACATATAACTTGGTATGTATATAATGAGTATATTGTAATATAGGATTTTAAGTCATAAATGTTTATGTTCCAAATTTTATAATTATTGTAAATTAAATTTTAAAAAAAGTTGTAAATATCATGTAAAATATTGTTGCAGTCACCTGAAGATGAGGCAATGAGCCTCGAAACGTTGTGATGTTTTAACATATTAAAAAATATATATTATCAAAAAGGAAGACTGGATTTTTCACTGAAATATAAATTTAGAATATTTTTTTAAGATTCTATGGGTTTATTTCCTTCAATTACCAATTGGTGTTTTCAACTTATATGCTCAGATACCTGCTGTTTTCAACTTAAATGGTGTGATCTTCCTGTCTAGTTATAAAGATGTAGTTACTAGGAATGAAGTAGTTAGGCATGTAAAGTAATTAGTTTTTATTAATACAACAGGTTACATATAGTAAAAGCCCTTGGGCTAATGCTTAATAGTAGGCTAATATTTATGCTGGTTGTTTACCTATAAGAAAATTCAAGGTTACATTATTTATTGTTAATTTCTCTGAAGTTTTCATGCGTTTTCCACTTTGATATCTTCATTCAAATGTAGTATTGCTGTTATTGGCAGTTAAAAGAATGAAAAAGATTTCGGCTGAACCTTATTTTTTTCATATGGATTTATTCTATATAGGGGGTTCAGCATGACCATGGTCAAATCGCCTCCTTGCACAACCACTGAACAAGAAACAGTACTTCATTACGAGTTACTGAACCCTAGACACTTCATGAGTTGCAGTGCTACAGGGTTTTTTTTTTTCATTCTTTGTAACTTTTATTAAGTGTAGATTGATTTTTGTTTATAATTTTTAATATTTTTATTAAATAATAGGTGTTTTAGCGCCCTAAACAATAATAATAATAAAACTTTATTTGTTCAAAAATATAATTGTTTTCAAAACACTTTTTTCTTTATAAGTTTCTCAGTTTCTGGTCAAATAATTGGCTTTGACTTGTATTTTCTACTCAGTTCTTTCTTCAGCTACTCTCTGCTACGTGGCCTTGCCACATACAGTTCTCATTTCTTGATCGCATGGTGTATTTGGTCGTCCTCTGCTTCTGTGGTAGTCTCAAGGGTAACAATCTACAATATCTTGTACCATTCTGAGCTATATTTGGAAATTTTGTTTTTAGTCTTATCCACTTTTTAGAGTTTTTGTCTCTCTTTGTGACCTATAAGGTGTAGCATTCCATCCCTTTCACCATTAGCAGTAGTTTTCTGATGATTTCTTGAATTATTGGCCAAGTTTCACTGCTAGTATGTTAAAAATGGCAGGACTGTGAGTTTCCATAACTTCTTTTTCATTTCAGGGGGTATTTGGATCTGAAAAAAAAAACTGCTTGTTTCTTAGAAGAGCTTTCGAGGCGCAGGACACCTGTTGCTTATCTCCATGTTTCTATCTTGCAGTGGTATTAGTTGTCCGAGGTATTTGAAGCTACTAATATTCTATATTTTTGTGTCATTGATTTCTAGGGCACCCTCAGTGTATAATACCATTTATTCCCTTTTACTATAAGAGGCTATGAAAAAATATTACCTAGAGCTAACAACTTTGTTAGTTAGTTACTTAGCCATTTTGATATTTAAGTAAAACCAATAGCAGAAGGTCGATGATTTGTAGTTAAAAAGTAATTTTATTTTACAAAAAAAAAAAAAAAAAAAAAAAAAACCTAGCAGGAAGAGAGAAAGAATACTTTAATGTGTTTATCTGTATCTTTACAGAGGAGTAAACTAATTTTAAAATTGAGGAGTTTGTTTTACTCTGAATTTCATGCTCTACAACTTTTATCTGTAACATTTTTCATTAATAGCAGGCATTTTCGAGTTTCTATTTGTTACTAGCTTTTATTTGTAGACTTTCCTATTCATTTATAGTCTGCTGGTTTTGGCATGTTTTGCTGATGGATTAGGTGGAGTATAGCTATGTTATAATTGGACTGAGTTGATCCCATTGTTCAGAAAAAGCAATGCATAATTCATAAAAAAATATTTATAAATAAGACCATATATTCTGCGACAAAGATGCCCTTAGCATAATTAAATTTATTTGGAGCAATGTTAAATTTCAAGTATATGTTAGTGATTGTTGATAATTAACCCTTTAATGGCTCTGGATGAAATATCTTGGAAAAAAAAGACAGTCCCCACAAGCGGAAGATTATTCTAGGCGGGACGCTGGGCCAAAGAAGCGGAATCTCGGATCTGGTTACTCACTTATTTAACGTCCCCAAGTACACCAGTTGGAGGTTCGTGACCAGGAATAAGAAGGGTGAGACATTATTGTTAATTTTTTCAAAGTCTGAGTAGAAGTGGTGGCGTATTACACATTGGAAACAAAAGTTTTTTATTATTTATTTTGTTGTACCAATTAAAGGATTTGTTTTATTTTTTATATATTGTTTTTATTTCAAGTTAAGATTATTTAGCCCTACATCTTAACAGTGGCGACCCCTGATAGTGAACAATCTCACGTTAGTTTTCCTCCCTAAGCACCATGTCCGAACCAACTTCAAATCAAGATCCCACGCATCCAAGCCCGCCGGAGATAGACGCATCCATAGTGTCCCCTGCTAGGATTCCGCAGTTCTGGAAGACGAATCCGGTCTTATGGTTCGTGACGGCTGAAGCCGTATTCGCGACTGCACGCGTGGTGTCTAGCAAATTAAAATTTCCGTATATAATTTTGTTATATACTGAAATTATATTAATACCTCGACCTAGATGTCTTTACCCAAGTGTCAGTCAACCCATGGAGCAACCTTACGAAGACCTAAAGGCTAGGCTGATCAGCACATATGGATAGTCCGAAACGCTGCGCATCCGTAAACTGCTGGAAGATATGCCTCTTGGGAATCAGACCCCATCGCAACTTCTCAGGCGAATGAAGCAATTAGCTGGTTCCAAAGTCTCCAACGATTTCATCTGCACACTCTGGATGAAGAACTTGCCTCAGCGATTTTGACCCATCCTCATATCTACCGGTCACACCAACAAACTCGCCGAAGTGGCAGATAAAATTTTAGAAGTATATCCGCGATTCGAGACACTTCAGAACCACTCACGACCGAGTCTTCAGACGCTATCACTCCATCAACAAAATCAACATACTGCTGCTAACACCGTTCCGATGACCTCCGAGCTCTTCGCCGCGACATCGACGAGATCCTACGTGTCCTGAAAATGACGAACCGTGTAAGGAGCGCCAGCAGAGGTCATAGCCAAGATCGCAACTCCAGGTCTCAATCTCGTGAGAAAGGCGTTTGCTTCTATCATCAGAGATTCCGAGAGAAAGCTCGACGCTGCACTACTCCTTGCAATTGGAAGTTCGAAAAGCCAGCTTTAAACTCGGAGAAGTGAAAGTTGCGGCGGAAACTTTCACACCCCAACCGCACCACCGCCTATTCCTGATGGACCGAACTAACGGCCAACATTTCCTTGTTGATACTGGTGCTTCCATATCTCTCTTTCTTGTACCCAAAGGGCGACGCAAGACTCCAACTGTTTTCACCTTAATAGCAGCCAACAACTCGACGATTGCGACCTTCGGTGAAGTCACTCATGAAGTCGACTTAGGCCTCAAGAAACCCCTCAGGTGGACATTTATCCTTGCCGACGTCAGTAAGGCCATATTAGGTGCGGATTTCCTCTATTGGCATCAGCTCACGGTGAACCTCAGGAACCAACGGCTGATTGACCAGCAATCTGGACGCAGCATCACCGGCACCATATCCTTGGTAGAAATACCCGTCTTCTCCATCTTTCCGGCTGGCAACAGGTTTGCCCGCATTCTGGACGAGTTTCCGACCATTACTAAGGTAACTCCCATCCGTGGACCATCCCAAGTGACCGTGGAGCACTACATTGAGACCCACGGACGCCCTGTTACTGCTAACTGCCGCCGTTTACCACCAGAAATTTACCAGAACGTCAAGAAGGAGATACAGGACCTCATCAACGAGGGAATATGCCGCCCTTCTAAAAGTCCATGGTCGACTATCAATTGCGCTCTCGTTAATCAATTAACCTATTCTGTTGCTGCCGAATTGATAGCTCCCAAGTACACCAGTTGGAGGTTCGTGACCAGGAATAAGAAGAGTGAGACATTATTGTTAATTTTTTCAAAGTCTGAGTAGAAGCGGCGGCGTATTACACATTGGAAACAAAAGTTTTTTATTATTTATTTTGTTGTACCAATTAAAGGATTTGTTTTATTTTATATATATTGTTTTTATTTCAAGTTAAGATCATTTAGCATCTACATCTTGACAATTTAATTAGTTATATATTAAGTAAATAATATTACTTACCCTGATGCAATTGTAGGTTTCTTTCTATTTGCTTAATTTTGCCTCTGTTTAGACATTCAAATAGACTTATCTGTCTTTGGACACTCAAATAGACAAAGTTATTTTATTTCAAGCCTGATTTGTTAATCAAAGTAAAAAGTGATTTAGTATTTGTAAGGTTACCTCTTGTTTGGTGATTCCATATTTTGTGAATGATGTTCAAAATAAAATGTTTTTTAATACTTAAAGTTAATATTTATGATTTATATCCTGTGTAATTTTTCTAGTCTAAGTTTACATTACTATAAATTCATTGGTTATCCGGACTTTGGCTGACATTGATTAATCTAGATAATCAATGCTGGACTGTAGTTCGGTGTGTAACAAAAGATTTACAGAAGAAAGTACTTTTGCAATATGGGAAATAGAAATTATTAGGAAGGTGTCTTGTATTTAAACTGTTAATAGTAGAACAAAGAAGGATGTAGGATGTAGTGAGGCTTTGGAAAAGGAGAACTCCTATAGTGCATTCCACGACGACATGGCAGTAGATCTCGTGCGCTGTTGCCAAATCTTCAAATCTTCCCGATTTTCATGTTAAAATTCTGAAAAACTTAAATTTATTTTTTTAAATTTCATAATGTGCAGAATTAGATTCTCTATTAGCCTATCCTAAAAATAAAACACAAAAGATAAATCTACAATCGCAATAAATTATTTTTGGTCATTTTTTAACTTAAAAATTTTAATGGAAATTCTTTCTATGGACACCAGACGTTGCCTACACTCGTAAAAAAGAAAACAAATGGTTTTAATGTTGTTCCTTTCCTATTTATTGGCAAAATAAAAATAAAAAATGACATTTTCGATTTTTAAAATGTAGCCTGCGAGGAATTTTCGTACTATAGCAGTCTATGAAATTTTAGCATATCGCTTATAAAAAGGACAATTAAAATTTAATTTTAAGCTATGTCCTACAATTGTGGGACACATACAGCTGGACTAATTAATTTTTATATGTGAGCGAACAGTACCACTGCAGGCGACTTAATAAAGATATCATACTTAACATAAAGTAAGATATATTCTTTCAACTACTTTCACACACGAGACGGGATTTTTGTAATTGAATTATTAGTGTATAGAATGATTAAAAATGAAAAAAATAAAATGAATTAAAAATATTTTATGAAATACCTGCTCAAGAACGAAATAGGTTAATTACGAATAGAATAGTTTTAATAATTTTCGTTTTAAAAAATACCATATTTTCTTATTACACCTATGTTATTCATAATGCAAAATTATGATTCAATTTATTTCAAAATCAAAACACCAAAAAGTGAAATTCTTTACACCTATAGTCCCCACTGTAAGGGTTGATGTGCTGTGCTGTCTTGGGAAAAGCCTGTTTAAGGTACAATGGATTAGTGATCATCTTAAGGACCCAACAGGGTTATTGCCAGGATAATGAAATTAATTAAAAAATAATGAAAGATGAAAAGACTTTGAAATAAATTGAACCATAATTTTGCATAGTGAATAATATAGGTGTAAATAAGAGAATGTGAAATTTATTAAAACGAGAATAATTAAAACTATTCTATTTGTAATTAACGTACTTCGTTCTTGAGAACGTAGTTCATAAAATATTTTTAATTCATTTCTATACACTAATAATTTAATTTAAGTATATCTTTATTTAGTCGCCTGCAGTGTACTGTTGCAGTGCACCTATGAGGTGTACTGTTCGCTCACATATAAAAATTAATTAGTCCAGCTGTATGCGTCCCACAATAGTCGGACATAGCTTAAAATTAAATTTTAATTGTCATTTTTATAAGGGATATGCTAAAATTTCATAGACTCCTATAGTACGAAAATTCCTCGCAGGCTACTTTTTAAAAATCGAAAATGTCATTTTTTATTTTTATTTTGCCAATAAATAGGAAAGGAACAACATTAAAACCATTTTTTTATTTTGTTGTAGCCAACGTCTGGTGTCTTCATGAAAAAATTCAAAGCAATATCTCTAAAAATAAGGACACAGGGATGAGAGAAACAAGAATTTCCATTACAGTTTTTAAGTTAAAAAATGACCAAAAATAATTTATTTCGATTGTAGATTTATCTTTTGTGTTTTATTTTTAGGATAGACTGATAGATTCAAATTCTGCTCATTATAGAATTTTTCCCGAGAAGATTGGACGAAGTCGAAATTAGTGGCAACATTGCACAGAGGGAAAAGGACAGTTATCTAGAGTGGCCCGTTTTGGAGAGAGACAGAACTCCCCAGGCAAAACACATACTGCCATCTCGAAATGGAACGGACTATAGAAGGTATTTTCCTCTGTTAGTAATATAAAGTCATTTCAACTTGGTATGACACAGGAAACATGAGAGCACATGGGAAACCTGAAAATGAAAAAATTGATAAGCCTCTTTAGTCCTATATCTTGCCCAGCTGATAGCCCTCCGTACACATATTGAAGTGGTGGTAAACAAGAAAGGATACTTGGAGTTGCAGGTTATTTTTAGGAATAGTGTTACAGAATCTGAGGAATCATTTCAGGAAAGGTGCTAATCTTGAAAAGGAAGATTTGAAAGAAAGGAAGTTATATAAAGGGTAAAGCACACGAGTTGCAAACTTTCTCCTCAAATCATTAGATATTCTAAGTTTCATTTGGAGAAGCTCTGTATAAGCATTTTAAATATAATTTAATTTGTATAATTTATAGTATATTAGTATATAGTATATGTCTAGTATATAATATGATAAAAACATTCTATTTTTGTCATTTTGAAGTATATTAATCTTAATGCTAATTTTTTTTTTAGGATACCAATGTACTAGGATTTAAAGGTCCACGTAAAATGACGGTAATATTACCAGGTATGACAGCGAACAATCAGAGAGTTAGTATTGTGCCTACTGATGACACTGAAACATTACTAGGTATTTTTTTAATTTCTTTAATTATGTAAAAGTAACTTGGATTAGCAGTGCTGATTGCAATAATCAACAAAATTGCACTTATTGCCTTTTCAATGAAATGGGTATTTTCTTCTAATTTGATATCACTGAATAGGAATATGCAACTTCAATTGTAGTTAACTCTTGTTAAAAAAGCACACATGATAAAAATATAAATTGATTTTTGTTAAATAATTATTTTATTAATAATTGTTATAATTATAAATTTAATATTAATTATGTTTATTTAATAATTTTAATTAATTATATTTGGCATATAATTATAAAATTTAATAAGAAATGATATCAAGAACATAAATACAACTGTTATTCGAGACATCTTCTGCTTGCGCGTTGAGCAAATTTTTGTGTCTGGAGCATCACATTTTAAATTCCAGCAGATCAGTTAACATCAAAATATTCCACGGACCCTGGTACAGAGGCATATTTATATTTAGAAATGTATAAATTTGTATGCGCAAGTGTGAATAGTAATACTATCAACTTCACAAATCCTTCAATAAATAAAAATAAATTCACAAGAAAAATTGTAAATATTCACAAAATATGTGAATATTCATAAGTAAATCTGTGAATATGACTGTACTGACAAATAAAGTTGTGAATACGGAAAAATGAGCTGTAATATTTTTTAGAATTATTTCAAAATTAATTTAAACATTCTTTTCGGATTTCTCCAAATTTCAATAGGGTTAATCCTTTTTATGGAAATCATATTTGTAAAAAATGAATAAAACCTGCTAGCGATATTAAGATCGAGAATTAGGTTATTTGGGATGCTGTTTATGACAATAATATCGATTTTAAAGTATCTCGCTCAGGTGTCAATGTATTACAACTTATGCGATTTACTCGATATTGTGGACGGATATTGGTTTATCAAAGGTGCTGATTATAAAAATAATATCAATTTTATGATTACTCGATAAATTATTGATTTATTACAACTTACGCGATATACTTGATATTGAGGTTGGATATTGGGTTATCAAAGGTGCTGATTATGAAAATTATATCGATTTTATGATTTCTGGATCGAGTTATCAATTATTTAGTTAATAGTTTATTAAATAGTATTAAATATAATAAATTAAACAGTAAATAGATTATTACAACTTATATGACATAATCGATATTAAGGTCGGCTATTAGGTTATATAATTTGTTTGTATTCGTATTTAAAAATCTTATGGTATAAATAACTTTGTATATTTTTATTCCCATATAAAAGATATAAATATATTAGTATTTGTATTTATAAATAGAAATATGCCCAACTCTGTCCTGGTATCTCTTTTCTATTGTAGTGATATCTTGTTGGAATCTTCCAATGTGTTCATTGCTCACATCTCCATAGTTTTTCTGGAAACATTTAAAAGAGTTCATGCTGAATAAATCTTTGAATACGAACAGGGCCGTATTCACTAATTACACTGTAAATACAAATAAATTCACAGGGGAGATTGTGAATATTCATAACTAAATCCGTCAATACAGCCATATTCACAAATAAAGTTGTGAATACTGAAAAATTCACATATTGACTTGTGAATACTGAAAAATTCACATATTGACTTGTGAATACTGAAAATTCACATATTAAGTTGTGAATTTTTTAAAAATTGATTATTTCAGAATAAATTCATAAATTTCTTATCGGATTTCTTCATATTGGTATACATTATTGGGTTAACCTTTTTTATGGAAATTACATCAGCACATAATAAATTACCTGATATCGATTAATAGGATATTTTGGATATTCATTATGAAAATAATATCGATTTTAAGGTTACTCGCTCTGATTTCGATCTATTATAACTTACGTAGTATAATCAATATTGGGGTCAGCTATAGGATTATCCGAGGTGCTGATTTTGAAAATGAAAACAATTTTGAGATTCCACCATCAGGTATCGATATATAACAGCTTACGTGATATAATCGATATTGGGGTCGGTTATTGGGTTATCCGAGATGCTGATGATGGAAATGATATCAATTCTCAGATTCCGATGCCAGGTATCGATTTATTACAACTTACACAATATAACCGATATTGGGGTTGTCCATTAGGTTATTGAGTGTGCTGATTGCTCAGGTATCAATTCATTACTCCTTATCTAGTATAAAAAACATTGGGGTTAGGTTTTTTTTTTTTTTTTTTTTTTTTTTTACTGATAGTGCTAACAATAAATAAAGTATCGATTTTCTGATTGTTTGCAATTAATTGATTCCTAAGCCAATACTACAAATTGATATTATTTTCACAATTAGCGCCTTTTAAACCTTTCAGCCGACCCCAGAATTGTTTTTATCGAGAAAGTTGTCACAAATCAATAACTGACTACTTCATCAAATAACACCATTTTCGTATTTAGCACTTTATAAACTAATAGGCTACCCTTATATCGATTATATCAAGTAAGTTGTTAAAACTCGGTATCTGATTACGTTACCTCAAAATCTATATTTTTTCATAATCAGCACCTCCGATAACCCAAAAGCCGAACCCAAAATGGATTATATCGCTTAAGATTTAATAAATCGATCCCTGAGGGTGGAATCTCAAAATCGATATAATTTTCATAATCAGTACCTCGGATAACCTTTAACTGACTGACCCCAATGTAGATTATATTGCATAACTCATAATAAATCGATACCTGACAGCAGATATATATATTTTTTACTTGTACATATTTCAATTATTGTAAATATTGTATTTTAAATGGTTCAATAAATAAATTTTTAAAAAATAGGCACTTCATATAACCCTTTAGCCAACCCCAATATTAATTATATCGCCGTAAGTAGTAATAAATCGATAACTGACGTAGGAATCTCAAAATCGATTTCATTTGCAAAATCAGCACCTCGGATAACCCAATAGCTGACCCCAATATCAATTATATCACCTAAGTTGTTATAAATCGATACTTGACAGCAGAATCTTAAAATCGATTAAACATTCCAATCAGCACCTGGGATAACCCTATAGCCGACCCAAATATCGGTTAATACGCGTTAGTTGTAATTGATCAATATCAGTCATTTCAGATATCATCACACCAATATCAGCGAGTAACTTTAATATCGATATTATTTTCATTAACAGAATTAGAATAACCTAATTCTCGACTTTAATTTTGTTTCTATCGGATAAGTTAAAATAAATGGATACCTGAGTGAGTAACCTTAAAATTGATATTATTTTCATTATGAACATCCCAAATAGTCCTTTGCGGATGAGGGAAATAAAAAGAACACATCCGAAGTAAACTCTGCTTATAGTAAGAGGTGACTGAAAGAGTAGCTCAGGGTGCCGCTATCAGCGCGCTCTTGGTTCCCAGCGGGGTAGATAGGACTCTCAAGCCGTAGTGAAGGCAACCTGTCTAGAGGAGGTTACCCTGAATTCAAACCGGGTCCACCAGGTAGGGCCAGCACCTGTATCTCGTAAAAACATCACACTACTTTCAGACCCAAACAAAAGAAAAAGCCGGACAGAGCAAATGGCAAACAACAAAAGATTTGGAAACGGACAATAAAATTTGCTACATGGAACGTGCAAGGGCTTAGTACAAAGAGGAAAGAAGTTTTAGAAGGTTTAACCAAACGAGATGTAAAAATAGCGGTTTTTTCTGAGACTAAGTTAAAGGGAAATGGAAGCGAAACATATGGTGACTTCTTACATATTTTTAGTGCTGTAGATAAAAGTGAAAGAGCTAAAGCCGGAGTATCATATTCTAAAAAACTCCTTGCCTCATCACAGCAACAGCACCCGGTTCCTTTCCTGTCTTCCCACTACCTCATACAAATATCCTTTAATCTTCCCATACCGCTGTTTTCCCCCAGAACTGTATCCTTTCGAAACCTCGATTCCATATCACCTGCCATCCTAGCACCTGATTTTTAAATGATCCAATGGGACCCCATATACACCTCAAACTCAATTGACTCCATGGTAGAAATCCTTAGCACTCAACTTCACACTATCCTAGAACATCACGCTCCTCTCAAGTCCAAGACGTATAAGCATCCTCCAGCACCCTGGCTGACACCTATTCTAAGCAATTGCATGAAACGAAGGTTTAAACGCACTAGACTTCCTGAAGATTATACTACCTTCAAGCTCCTCCAAAATAGCACCCAATCCTTAATACGCTGCGCCAAATCCATCTACTTCCAGCAATCCTTATCCAGTGCCCCCGACTCCAAAGCAAAATGGGCAATTCTCCATAAACTATCCTTAGGTAAACCCATGCAAAACCAATCAATTCCTATTTCAGCCGATGCACTTAACTCCCACTTTGTCTCCAACACCTCCCATCCTCTCCAAACACCAACACCGGTTCTTGTTCCTTCCTCCTTTAACCCCAACAACTTTTATTTCTCCCATATTATCCCTGATGACCTGCTCAAATCCATTCGTAAATCCCAAACAAATTATTTCGGACCAGATAACATCCCAGTTAAATTGATTAAAGCCTCACTTCCTTTCATTCTCCCTATCCTTTATCATATCTACAAATTTTCCTTGCAATCTGCCTCTTTTCCCAGTACCTGGAAAACTGCTCTTGTACGCCCATTGAAAAAAAACCTTTAATGATTTCCGTCCCATCTCCCTGTTATCCAACTTATCTAAACCCTTGGAACGTTTAGTTCAGTCACAACTATCCAACTTTCTTGAGCAAAACAACCTTCTGAACCATCTTCAGTCTGGTTTCAGACCTAATCATTTCACTCAATCCGCTCTCATTAAAATTTCCCAAGACCTCCACACAGCAATAGACCAAAAGAAACTCACCATCCTTATTCTCCTCGACTTCACCAAAGCCTTTGACTCAGTGGACCTCAACATACTTTTAAACAAACTTCAAAAACGTCTTATAATGTCCTCCTATGGTTCCAATCTTTCCTCACCAGTCGCTCCCAATATGATGTAGTCCCTAACGAACCTCCGTCAAAGCCTCTACCATTGTCTAAAGGCGTACCTCAGGGTTCCTCTTTATCCCCCACCCTTTTTTCTATCTATATCAATGGCCTCCCATCCACCATCCACCACTGTCAATATCATATGTATGCCGATGACGTCCAGATTTACCTCTCCTTTGACCCCGCTGATTCCTCCGGTGCCATCCTAAAATTTCAGGAAGATATCAACAGAATTTGTGCTTGGGCAAACCTCAACAAACTCACCTCTCTCCTCAAATTAACCCCTGTCGCTCCAAATCTAGTCCTGAACAACTCATCTATCTCCTTCCACAATTCCATTAAAAATCTAGGTGTTACCTTTGATCAATCCCTCTCTTGGAAACCCCACATCTCACAAATTTCCCGTCGTACTATCTGTACCGTAAAACAGTTCAACCGTCTACGATATCTTCTTCCATTCAAAACCCGCCAACTTCTTGTCTCCTCTCTCATCTTTTCCCACTTTGACTACGGCTGTATGGTGTACGGCGGACTGTCCGGGGAACTCGAAGCCAAACTTGAACGCCTAATGAATTGCACAATACGTTTTGTCTTTGGGATCCCTAGAGATACGCATATAACCCAGTACTACGCCGAGTTGAAGTGTCTCTATCCCTCCTACCGTCATCAGTACATACTTGCTTCCTTCTTACACCAGGCGATCAGAACTCAACGACCCTCCTATATCCTACAGAACCTGCAATTCAAATCCTCCCAACCAGATCCCGTACGTCCAATCTCTATCCTCCTCCCCATCAAACTGATACTTATGAAAAATCCTTCATAATGCTAGCCGTATCCCTCTGGAACTCTATCCCCTCCAATATCCGACCCGCTCCATCAACATCCACTTTCAAATCCCTTCTCTTGGAGTTCCTATTCAACTCCCAAGTCAACTGATCACTGAAGGGACACAACGGAGCTTTAGAAGCAACTCTGTTTAGCATTGTCTCTATTAGAAAATATCTTATCGATTTATTCAGGTTGTTTTATTATATTCCGTTGTCTCCATGTATCGGTCTTCTTTCTTCCTCTTGTTTTTATTTCACCTGTGTTACCCAATTTCGGGAACTTAAAAAACTATGCTCAGCGGAGGAGGGTTGGGTATAAAAAAAAGAGAAAAAAAAAATAATAACAATAAAAAAAAAGAGGGCGAGAGAGAATGTAAATCATCTAAAAAGGGTTAAATAAATAGATAACCCGAGTAAGCATAGTAAAAGAGAAGGAAAAAATAAATAAATAAATTTTGAGCGCCACGCCGGTTTTTATTATTGATGGGAAAAACGTCGAAAATCAAATATTCCTACTTTGTCTCATAAAAATACTCCCATTATACATGAGAATATGATTTTCAACAAGAAAAAAAAAGAAATGATTAATTAAATTACGTAGAAAAAAAAGAAATTAAGTCCCTACCTCTGAAATAAAATTAAACATGGAACCAAAGTCTGCTATGTCTTTTTTTTTTTTTTAATAATAATTTCTTAAATAGATTTTTAAAAAACTAAGTGCTTCGAATTGAGTAGCAATCTACTGGGGGTAAATAACAGATTATTTTGAGAAGAAAAATAAGTTGGTATAATTCGATTTCCTTGATTACAATGAAATAGAATAACATTAATATTTGTTCAACAGGATACATATTTTTATACACCAAAGGGAAAAAAAAACAATGTTATACACAAAGAAAAAAATAAAATATATACACTCGCAGCCAAAAAAACCGGCGCACCTTCCTTTTTAGCACTAAATGTATCTTAACGTAGGTATAACACGTCCTAGCATCTATTTTTCATTTCTTATCCAAAATAAGCACATGCCCCTTTATTATTATGTCAATAATCCTCTATAGTAAGCAATCAACAGATAAGAATTCGTAAACAATACTGCATCAGTACGTATATGCGACTTTACTGTTATACGTTTTCCTTCTAAAAGTGCTCTTCTTGTTAATTTCCTTTTGTTTTTTTTTGTGTGAGGTTGTTAATTAACCTTTTTCGTTTAATAAAATGGTTTTGGAAGCTACGACAGTTGCCCGAATAATTGCGTTGTTGGAAGATAGTAGAAGCCAACGTTACGTTATTACGGAAACAACGGTTCGAAGGGCGGTTCAGAGGTACCAGGAGACGGGACTCTATACGAGGAGGCCAGGATCAGGGCACCCCAGAACGACTGAGACAGCAGATGACCGTTTTATCATTATGCAAACTTTAAGAAACCGCACACAGACAGCAGTAGAAACAGCTTGCCGGCTGAGAATTGCTCGGGAGGTGGACGTGAGTGCACGTACAATAAGGAGAAGGCTCGCCGAAGTGAACTTGCACTCCAGGGCCCCAGCAACCGGTCTTCAGTTGACGGCTGCTCACCGAAATGCACGTCTTCAATTTTGCCGAGACCACGCTAACTGGAATGAGCCTGATTGGGCCTCCGTTATGTTCAGCTACGAGTCGAGGTTTAACCTGTATACTCAGGATGGCCGAGTAAGAGTATGGAGAAGAAGGGGGGAGAGGTACAGCCAGTGCAACATCACTGAAACGGTGGATTTCGAACGTAGGTCTCTTATGGTGTGGGGAGGCATCACATCACAAGCGAGGACAGACCTCCACGTGTTCAGCAGACCGTCCCTCAATGCAACCTCATATATCACGGATATTCTAGAAGAATACGTGATGCCTTTCACGCCTTTCATTGGGAATAATTTTCGCCTAATGCAGGATAATGCCCGGCCACACACAGCACATGTGCAAGAGTATCTAGATGAGGTCGGCATTCGTACCCTGCCATGGCCAGCTCGAATTCCAGACCTGAACCCTATAGAACAACTATGGGACCAGTTAGGGAGGTGTGTCCGACGGCGGCCAAACCCTCCAGTTACCCTACAGCACCTCAGAACAGCGCTAGTGGAAGAGTGGGAGGCTATACCCCAGGAACGGCTAGCAATCCTCATCCAAAGTATGCCGAGGAGGATTGAAGCTGTCATCAGAGCCAGAGGAGGGAATACCCGGTACTGAGGACGCTTTTTTTTTTTGTTTAATTAAAGTTAAAATGCAAATTTTAGAAGTAAATTTTTATTTTTATTTGATATTTCTTCTTTTTTTTGTTAAATAAATTTTATATCTTATTTATATGCCGTTTTTTCTTCATTTTCCTTGTGACTCTTAGAAGCATATAGTATATACTTTGCTAAGATAAAAAGTGGGAAGTTTATTTTGGTCTAGTAAAAAGATATTTGCAAAAATCTAGGTTCGCCGGTTTTTTTGGCCGCGATTGTATATATAAAACAGGAAAAAAAACATTCTTCTTAATTGAAACTAAATTCGAAAAAAAAAATTACTCTTCTGTCTTTATCAAATAAAACTCAGAGCTCTGGAAAAAAAAAAAAAAAAAATAAAATAAAATAAATGAACGAACTTGACTGGTTGGGTGCACCCATTGGTTTATAGCGTCCAAAATCCTTAATTTTCGGCTCTCTCCTCGTCTACAACAGCTGCAGTCCTTCCTTGTCTCATAGGTCCCCTCCTCGGGTAATGTTCCAGCACAACATTTAATTGGAACTTTTAAAAAAACACAGGAATAGGTATAAATCCGGCCGAGCTGTTTTAACTGCAGCCTCCCAGACCTTTTTCCACTAGCTCGTCTCAGCCTGCCCGCCTCCCTCCACGTCCAGCTTGTTTACACGACTTCACTCTCACTCTTTATCACGTCTTCTTTTTTTTTCTACATTTAATTTTAAATTTTTAATGCCTGCTAATTCCAAAAAAAAAATTACCATTTACTTAATCTAAATTATTACTATTAACCTTGACTGCTATTCAATTCGAAATTATATTATCACACAGTTGTCTTATCACAAATTCAAAAAAACAAATTTTGGTTCCCTTTTCTTTTTTTTTTTAACCATAAAACTTATTTACTACGTAACAACTCTCCCCTTTCATTAAAGAAAAAAAAAATGAAAACCTAATGACTTTAAAGACTAAACCTAATTACCTACACCCTTTTCAACAAACTCAAAAGCTAAAAATACCAATTTAGTCAAAATGTGCCTCGCCAAAATGTTCTATGATTATCGTGGTAATTTACTGTGCAATATGAACTCCAGTATTGACATGGTAATACTTAGGTAGAGTAGTCAAAACAAAACAAGAAGTTCACTCCACTCCACTGGGTTCTCCGGAGTCCATCTTAAAATCCTTCACATGGAAAATTCCGGCTGAACAACCAGAAGAAGGATCTTCAAGCTCATATGTAACAGACGATATCTTATTTTTGATGCGGATCGTTTGAATTTCGGACATAGTGTGCTGGATAAGTAATCCGCCGCATTAGATTGGGGATGTGCCCGACACCAAATAAATTGACCAATACGGTATGATACCGGCCGCCGTCGCAGGTCATAACTTCTCGAGCCCTTTTAATAGGCTCTCTCCAACCTCTCTTTGACCTTTTGAAATAAAATCGGCAGTTTATGCAGTCTTTCCAGATGATCTTCTTGATCTCTTTCTAATTCAGCTGGCCCACCGACTTTATCCTAATAATAAGCCTCCGATCGCGTCAGCTCACGCCCGAAGTTTAGATACGCTGGTGTAAATCCCGTTGTCTCATGGACTGAAGTATTCAGAGCAAATTCCAATTTATATGTCTTTGTCCCATAACCGCTGATTGATTGTCTCGCACATACGATGCCATCGTGGTCTTGACAACTCGGTTAATTCTTTCAGTGGGATTTGCTTGCAAATTGTATGGTTCATGACCATTGTATGCCTTCATCTTGTTCAAGAAGAAAGAACCCTTGAATTGTACTCCGTTATCGCAAATGATTACCTGCTGCTCTCCAAACATACAAAAGACTCTTTCCTCAATTAGCTGGGCAACCTTTTTCGATGTCGCTTCTCTCATGGCCAGCAACACAGAGTACTTGGTGAATGGGTCTACCATGCATTGAACAACATCGTTTCCTCTACTTTCCAATTTGGGTATTCGGCCGCACGCTTTTCGACTGACTTTAACATTTTTTAGGTATCACACATCCATGTCCAGGCACTCCACAGTCACTACATTTATATAAGCCTCGGATTCCCTCGTACGAGATAAGGCGTCTGGTGCAGCGTTATGTTTATCGGGTCGATGCTTGATCTCTGCCCAACGAACCAATCTTCCATTGGGGTCCTTGAGATTCTGAAGCCATCTCAGTGCCATGTGGTCGGTAATGACAGTGTAAGGCATTCCCTCCAAGTAGGGTCTAAATTTTTCAATTTCCCAGAGGACCACTAAACATTAGTGTTCAGTTGTAGAAAACTTACGCTCTGCAGCGGTTAATCCTCTACTAGCATATGCAATTGCTTTTTCTCCGGCTTCGGTTTCCTGGGAAAGAATGGCGCCAAGTCCTGTTGATGAGGCGTCCGTTTGCAACACAAACGGTAATGAAAAATCAGGGCAAGTCAAGATAGGTGCGGATACCAGTTTCTCTTTAATGGTTTCCATCGCTTTCTGTTGTTGCTCTCCCCAATGCCACCGACGGGTCTTCTTTAGCAGTTCTGTCAATGGGGATATAACAGAAGAAAAATGGGGTACAAATCTTCGGTACCACGAAGCTAGCTCAACCAGACGCCTAATCTGCCTCTCATTTTTAGGAGTTGGAAAATCCAAAATAGCGGCAACTTTTTCTGGGTCTACCTGCAGACCATTCTGATTAACTACATCGCCGAGATATTTTAATTCCGAGTGGCAAAACTGACTTTTCTCCCAATTTATAGTAAGCCCTGCCTTGAATAACCTTCTCAGTACTTCTTCTAACACCTCTAAATGATCATCTTATAACAGCTCGTGATTACTACATCATAAGCGAATACGTATGGCTCTAAATCTGGACCCAATATATCGTCTATAAGAAGCTGCCAGGTAGCTGAAGCGTTGTGGAGCCCAAATGGTAAAAAGTGGAAAAGCCCCCGCCCTGGGACTGTAAAGGCAGTTTTCTCACAGCTTTTGGGGCTCAGCGGAACCTGGCAATAAGGAGACTTGATGTCTATTGACGAAAGATATTTGCTGTCTCGAAGTCTGTCCAAGATGTGTGAAATAAATGGCAACGGATAGGCGTCTCTTTTCGTTACCGTGTTCAGCTGCCTATAAACCACGCAGAAGCGATGCGACCCATTTGGTTTCTGAACAAGAACAACAAGTGACGACCAAGGACTTCTTGAAGGGACGACTATCTTGTCCTTAAACATTTCTTCAAGTTCTGCTTCCAAAATCTTCTGTATGTGGGGGGATACAGGGTAATAGCGCTGTTTTATCGAGCGCGCGTTGCCCGTCTATTACGTGTTGCACTCGGCTGGTACAACCGATTTTAGGAGTTCCTTTTCCTCTCCAATGTTCAATCAGCTCCTCGAGCCGGTTCTGCTGGCTACTATCCAAAGAAGTCCGACTTACTAAAGACGGTGTTTCGGTTGCCGAAATGGTGCTTGAGAATTCCCAGGTACCTCGTGATATGTCTGGAACGACCTTAACCTTTCGCCAGAAATCAACTCCCAATATCAGAGGCGTTGTCAGTCCTGGAACAACCAAAACATTCAGTGCAGCTACCTTCCCTCCAATCTCAACTGGAAGCGTTACCGAACCTGCTGCTTCATTAGGTGATCCGTCTGCCAGTGCTATCTTGATTTCATTCTGAGGTTTAATTGCATTCAGTAAACCCCAAAAAGTGCAATTTCGTGCAGTATAAAACTTCATTAAAACATCCCGTTTTGAATTTTTATTGCACGAAATTGCATCATTTGATATTTTGAAGAAAAAATTATTACAAATTTTAATTTTCTTAAATACACATCAAAACAAAAGTGGAAAAATAAATGTGAATATCATAGGGAAAAAAAAAAGGGAACTTGAGAGATGTAAACAAACAAAATCCTCCAATTTCCAAGAACTAAGGGTTCAGTAGTTCCTAGATGTTTACATTTTGTTTCTCAATTCTCAGTGTTCAGACAGTATCAAACTAGCTTCTGTCGAGTAGATTGTTACTAAAAATGCCAAAAATTGGAGGAAGTGTGTCTTCGAAAATTGCGGGATGGATTGAAAAATATCCTGAACTCAAAAGGGATAGTAGTGTAGCGTATTGTAAATCTTTTGATAAAAATATTGGATGTGAAAGGAAATCACAAATTGATTCCCACTGCAGCACAAGTAATTACCTAATTTTTTTATCCTTAGAACGGTAAAAGGGGTAGTGCGTGTCATCAGAGTGATTAAAAAAAAAAAAAAAATATGCATCTAGTGATTCCATTATTTGAGTAGTATCTTTCCTTTATAAGGTCTTCCCATTTTCAATATAATTACAGCTCACATGTGAGTATTTTACTCTTTATTCCATATCTTGTTACTATTTTAGGTACATATTTTGTATTCTGATTTCTTTTTTTTACCTGAAATATAGGATTGGACGAAAATGTACAATCAATTATCAAATTAAAAACAATTTTGATGAGTCCTACCATTGTATCTGATTTGACATTTATTAGATCCCATTTAGTAGCTTTGCCAGTTGCTATTACAAAACTAGAGGAGAAAAATCTTCCTCTGTATGACCAAATAAAAATCGTTGAGGACGTTAGAAAATCATTGGAAACAATCAAGAGCGAAAAAGGAATAATTATTTACAAAAAATTTCGAAATTTTTTATAAAAAAAAATTAGAAATGTATTTAGTTATAAACTTTGATAAAAAAAAACAAAATTTGACTTCCAGTTACTTTTCTACTCAATTTTTCTTTACTAATAAAAAATCCAACCAATATCTTGTTCGAGGAACATTTCTTTTTAAATACCAACGTGCCCGGAAGGAGATAACTATAAAAAGTTGTCATCAAGCAGCATTTGAAGCTATTGGCATAAAAAATAAAAATAAAAAATCAGACAAGTACTGGTAGAATAGTGAAGTAGCGGAGGTGGTAGAAGAAAAGAGAAAAAAATATCGTGCATGTCTCTCTACTAGGAATGTAACAACATTTAATTAATATAAGAGATTAAACAATAAATTCAAAATCAAAAGGAGAAAAGCTATGAATCAGTACTGGGAGAGAAATTGCCAATTGATTGATAGTTCTATATATGGACTGAAAAGCAGAGAGGCGTGGAAGAGACTTAAATCCTTGAAATCATCTTGCAAAGATAAAGTAGGAATTCAAGTTATCCCTCCTCAGAAGTGGATGGACTGCTTCTCAAAACTATTGGCAGAGGAAAGAACTATATTTAATGTGAACATTGTTATCCAAGCCAGTGAACAAGTTGATGCAGAGCTGATATCGCTGGCAGAAGTGGAATGGAAAATCAAAAAGCACCTAGACCAGGAAGCCTACCAATAGAGCTTGTAAAATCAGGATCAACGTGTTTGAAGGAATAAATAGCTGATTCACACAGTGTATGAATCAACGTAAATTACCTTCTGAATGGTTAACCGGTCAAATAACGCCTCTCCATAAAAAGGGAAACAAGAGTGACTGTTCGAACTATCGAGGTATCACTGTCTTAAGCAGTATGAGCAGGCTATATGGTCGAGTTTTGAAGAACAGATTGGAGCAGGAAGTAGAAGGGTGTTTATCGGAAGAACAGGCTGGTTTTAGAGCAGGAAGGTCCTGTGCAGATCATGTGTTCACCATCACACAATTGCTGGAGAAGAAATTGGCTTGTGGCCGTGAAGTTCACCTCGCTTTTATTGATATTAAAAAAGCATACAATACCGTACCATTAAACTTCTATGGATGGCTCTGGAAAAAAGGGAGTTAGCAATGATCTTATTGACGCAATTTAAAGGTTATATTGTGGAGCGGAAGCTTAGGTCAAAATAGGAAACCGTTTGACAGATAGTTTCCCCATCAGCAAAGGTCTAAGACAAGGGTGTAGTTTACCACCCACCCTTTTCAACTTGTATCTAGACAAAGTTTTTAAAGAGTAGAAAAGAACATGTTGGGGTATGGGTGTAAAAATAGGGGAGGAAAGAAGGTTATTGGCATGATGAATTCCGTATTGTGGAGCCAAAGTGTCTCGCTGGAAACCAAAACGAAGAGTTTTCATTCCTTTTTTGAAGGTGTAACCCTTTATGGTTCGGAAATGTGGGTAGTTGGACCAAGAGATGCAAAAAGGCTGCAGGCTGTAGAAATAGACTTTTGGAGAAGGAGTTGTCGCATTTCAAGAATTGAGGGAGTGAAAAACTATGCCATAAGAGATATCATTAAAGCGGAAACGATAATTCTCAAAATTGGGACCAAGCAGCTGCAGTGGTATGGTCATGGGAGAAGAATGGGCCCCGAGAGATGGCCAAAAATGGTATTGGATTTTGTCCCAGAGGAGAGAAGAAAAATAGGCCGCCCAAGGAAAACTTGGCTGCAAGGAGTTGAAGAGGTGGTGGCAGCAAAAGGCTTGGTGGAGGGAGATTGGGAAGACAGAGAGTACTGGAAACAAAATGTTTTGGGTCTCGGCATATGACCGAAGGTTGTAAAAGTCCGAAAAAAACAAAAAAAAAAACATCGCAAATAACCTATTAATTGATTTTAATCGATATCATGTAATTTATCATGTGCTGATGTGATATCTATAAAAAGAGTAAACCCAATAATGTATATCAATATGAAGAAACCCGAAAAGGAATTTATAAATTTATTCTGAAATAATTAATTTTAAAAAAAGATATGAATTTTTCCGTATTCACATCTTTATATGTGAATACGGCCATATTGTGAATTTTCACAAAATTGAATTTATTTGTTTTTACAGAGTAATTTGCGAATATGGCTGTATTCGTATTCACACCTGTGTATCATACGAATGTATTAATATTAGTTGTAACCATACTTGTGAATATGAATAAATTTGTATTCACAAATATTGTGGTATAAATAAATATCACATTAAAATTAAGATAAAAGTAAATTCGTAGTCATATTTATGAATATAAATATGCCCAATCCTGACATTTAAGATGGGAGTGAAGGAAGTAGATTTTGAGCGATATATATTGTTGATATCTTGTTGCTACCCATTTCTTAATAATTATGTTGGAGGCAGTTTACAAAATCTTTAAAATTTTCAGATCTCCTTTTACCTAGAAAAGACACCCCTCACAAGATGCCTATGCTTTTTTGAGGGTCCTTCCAAAATTGAATCAAAGTATTTATTCCTTAATATTTTTCCTCTTTCATGACTGATTTAGATTTTAATTTTCTGACTTTAATATTCTGCCTCGCTTACTTGTGGAAATTGACTTCTTTTGTAAGTAAAAGCTTGTCTATCTTAGGGAAGAGCAAAACTTTTTCATCAACCCCAACTTTATATGTAACTGAAGAAGTAGAATTTTTTGAGGAATTTGAGATCAACCAAAGGAAGAAGTGAAACATTCTAGTCTCCAAGAAAAAGATTTGCTCTTGGAGTCCAATTTTTTTTACTTTAATGTAATGATCTTGCTCAGTGTGTGTAGTCTTTTTGGCGTGTCTCAACTGCATACCCAACAATGAAGCTGCAGGGTTACTTCTTAATAGGCAATGATTTGTGATAAAATAACTATTAATAAAAATCTAATTTCTGACTCCATTTTAAAACACATTTTTATTATTATTCTTTATATCACATGTAACCTTTTTAAAAATTCTTATCAACTAGTTATTAAAATTGATAAATTGAATCAATTCAGACATTCATGTTGATTTAAATACAAAATATTATAATCTCCTACATCACTCCCCTTTCTGTAACTTAACGTCCAGTTTCGGCAAAATTAAACAGGGATTTTTTGCAGCATACAGCTTGTAAGTTACAACTATTTTAGGTTTTTGACTTTAATTGATACTTCTGCCCCACTGTCAGATTTTTCGATTGTTGACAAATAGACGGCATCTGCACATATCCGTAGCAACCGAAACTGCCGCTATTTCGACTGCTGGTCCAAGTTTCGGCATTTACTACCGAATCGGAAATGATAGAAGCAGTATTTACCTTTAGGGTCATATTTACCTCTACTGCGACTGTGGTTTTGACTCTTCATTCTGTTCTCTCCTCTGCCATCTGCTCGCTTCCGTGTTGGCATAGCTTCGATCATTCTGGAAAGTTCTTCAACTTCCTTTGAAAGGCTTCTTTCTTAATGATCTTAATGATTTAAAATTAGTTTCATGGATTCATATGTTTCTTTTTAGAACATGGTTTTCCTCTTAAAAATACGACAAGAAGTATTTTTCACAAACCATGTAGATGAATAAAGATTAATATCTATATATATCTACTATATTAGTCTTTATGTATTGTTGGAGTCGATTCCAATGTTGTAATCTTGACCCTAGAATCATAGCATCTTTATCTTTTCATCATTTCAATACTGCTTTGCCTAGTTTTATTTTCTTCATGGCCACAATAACCTAATCTTCCTCTTTGACATCATCATCACTATTTAATAGATTAGGTAATAGTTCATACTTTTCTGAATTCGCATTTGGAATTCAGATGAATTATGATGACTTTGAAATAATATTACGGTTGACATTTTTTCTTCCATGCAGGTGTCATTTTTGCTCAGAAGGACACTTATTCATTGCGTTTTATTGTGAAGTAGGTTTCTTTTAATGTTTTTTGTGGACTAATTCTGAATTAATTATAGAATTTTTGATCACGCATGTGCTTTTCAATCTACTTTTACCTTTGAAGTTTTCTTCATTTTAAGTGCAGATTTAGAGGACCCAGATTCTGAATTAATTATTAAAGTTTTGACCGTGCATATTGAATTAAATCACTGTTACTTT
Source organism: Aelia acuminata (assembly GCA_911387785.2). Lineage (NCBI taxonomy): Eukaryota > Metazoa > Arthropoda > Insecta > Hemiptera > Pentatomidae > Aelia > Aelia acuminata. Next base: position 66,759,717 of record OU426980.1, on the reverse strand, counting down.
GGGAGTTTTTTATATAATAAGGCCTATTTTATGGTTTTTGAGGAAGTTGGTTCTAAATTTAGTTTTAGATTTTTTAATAGCGCATGCACGGTTCGATTTACTGCTACATTTTAAGTTTTCTTTGTTATGTGAGTCGTTAGGTATTCAAGGATGTTCAATCTCACCAAAATCAAAGATTAGATGCTTTTATTAAACCTTTAATGCTTACATAGACAATGGCAGTAAGTCGTCTGTTGAGCTGGCTAATTTCAGGTTTTTTTATTCCATTCTACTCTTGTTAGCCCTGATAGTACAGTGTATTTTTAAAACATAATTTATTTGTTGGTTAATAATTAAAATTCTCAATCAGAAAATATCTGTATTTTACAATTTTACATTAGTAAGCACAAAGTTTTACCCGGTATGTCTTGTTAAATACATTTTGTAATTCTTCTGAAGTTAATTGCCCCTTATCCACGTATTCCTTTCTAAACTCCTTCAAAACTGGACATATTCCCAAAAAGTGATGGGTATCCTCAGGCGCGTTTAACACGCTCATGCCGGCGCGTAGCACTTCCTCATCGGGTGGCGTCTACCACTGGTGGCCCGCACTAGAATGCCTCCTCGGGCGGCCCATACCACCTGTGGTATGCATTTTATTGTGCTATTAGACAGTACCTTACACCAAATATTCAGATCTTTAAACTTTGAATGCTGAAAAAGAATACCTGAGAGTCACAATCTCGTTTCAACACAATTCTATTATTTGGTTCTCTGACAAGAGAACCATCACTCAATTTCAGGTGACATGGCAGCCAAGTGTTAAGTAAGTAGAAATGTTTCCATATAGCTGAAAATTGAAATAATGAACATATAATGTATATTCATTTATTTTTATATTTATTTATAAAAATAAATATTCATTAATTTATAAAACGTATAAACATTTATTTTTAATAAGAATTATAATTAATATCATTTTGTTCAATAACGTAAACATAATGAACTCCCGGTCAAAAATGTCGCAACACCTAAGAATTTCTGAAATTTAAAATAAAATGGAGAATGTGTCTCCTGATTCCATTACAGGGTGAAGTATGATAAGCATTAGGATTATCTAGGGATCTTATAAATGATTAGGGACGTAAGAAGATCTTTTTCCAGTTATAATTCACACAATTCATTCAGTACTATCATGCATTTCATTGTTTTACAATCATTACGGTTATATGGTGAATAATTTTGGCATAGTGACTGGATCCAGACATTAAAATGAAGAGACCTTGGCATCTTAGTCCTGAGGAATCCATTCGTATTAGTCCTGAGGAATCCATTCGTATTGTCACAGCAGAGGTGGGCCTTTCTGAATTTCAGATCGCGTTACATATAAATTTCCATTATTCTACAGTCCTCAGATGCATCGCATAATACTAAGAGACAGGAAGCCATTCAAGGAGGCCAACTGGGAGAAGACCAAGGGTCACCAGCGCCATCGACGACAGTTTTCTATAGTTTCAAGCTCTGGAGACGGGAATAGACGAATCCAGAGCTGCATAATCCACTCCTTCAGGTCCATAACTCACGCATATCAAGGCGAACTGTCAGTAGGAGGCTTAGCGAAGTTGGACTTACCTCGAGAAGGCCTGCGGCTCACCTGGAAACATCGTGTAGCGAGGCTTGCATTTGCAACAGAATACGTGTATTGGACCACGGATGATTGGAAGCGCATACTCTTTACTGACGAAACGAGAGTCTCTCTCCATAGTCCAGACGGTCGAGGCAGAGCCTGGAGAAGGCCTCAGGAATGGTTCAGCCAATGCTGCATCAGTCCCCGTGTGCCTTATGGAGGAGACTCTAGGTGGAGAAAATCATTCAAGCCGATGTCATGGATTTCATGCATTTCATTGGCCCAGACACACTGTTTATGCACAACAATGCAAGGCCCAACACTGGAAGCTGCGTCACTGACTACGTCGATTGCGCTGAAATCGAAAGATTTCAATGGCTTGCAATGACCCCTGATTTAAATTGTATAGCGCATCATGGGACACACTAGTAGAATATGGTTAAAGTCCGAAATCCTGCACCCATGATGTTGGCAAGGCTGGTAACAGCAGTTCTGGAGCAATGGGCACTGGAAACTATTCAAGACCTCATTAGAAGCATACCAAGGCGCATGGAAGCTGTAATCAGAGCTAGAGGAGGAAACACGGCTTATTAAGAACATTCTGCATGCAATCAAAGGTTTATTTACTTCAATAGTTCTAATTTGATTTAAGTGCGTATTTAGTTTTTGTTTATTTTTTTGTGAAAAATACTTTTTTATTGCCCCAATTTAATTAATAAACCTTGTTTTCTTCTTCTCTTTTGTTTTTATAATTGACCCAAATCCCTAGAAGCCATGTTTTTCAATAAAATTAAGAATGTACAGGTGTTGCGATACTTTTGACCGGAAGTTTAATTCAGTATTGTAAACATAACTCAAATTCAATAAAATTAACATTACCTGTTCAAAAAATTCAGAGAGGATGAGACGAATCACCTTAGTCAATCACACAAAACTTACCACGACTGTTGGGTATGAGGTAGGATTATATTGTTTATTGTTTATTTTATTATTATTGTATTGTCAATATTGCATAATGCCCTGTAATAACTCCTGTCCGATAGAGCGAAAAGCAATTATGCTCAGCCGCCTATGGGCGAGGAGCATGAATTACAGTGGCGGCGTGAACGTGTGTGCCAAGTTACACATGGCACAAGTGCTATCCTATCACTCCTCCGTGGTTGGTAGTTTCGTCCCAGCAGTTTGCCTCTTGCTCTGAATATTAGGGATTTTTTATATACATTCAGTGCATTGTTGCTAATATAATATTTAGCCTGATCTATATCCAGTGTTTTATTTAGTGTGTGGAATTCACTCATTTTAATCCTGTTTAGTATTTCCCCCTTAATTTCAGCCTCAATTTTATTTATTAAATGCTCCGGAACTAGTGTTTCAAGAACTTTTCTATTGATTTCGTTTTTAACCTGATTACCTATTTTCACTAGATCTTTATACCAAGATATTTCCTTGCCTATAATTATATTTGCTAGAAAATTTGTTAATCTATCTGCCGGGTTGTTTCTTGATATGTTAAGAGTATAATTTAGATGTAATTTTAATGTGTAACTGTAGAGAGGAACAACAACAGTTCAGAAACTTCACGGTAAACTGTTAACAATTTCTAAATAAATGGGCAAGTGACCTAGACAATGTGTTTCTCGGTTCCTGACTACTAGCCAACTCAAAATCATTTTCAAAAATATCTCTCTCGATAACCCAAGAGACCCTTATAATAAAGATATTTTTCTGCAATCACTATGATCACCATCATGTAATAACCGACCCATATTTATTTACCCCCATATTGATGAAATCTTAAAAGTTTAAGTTATTCTACATATGGTTTCCTACCACACTAAAATGTAGAGTAGATTTTGTGTTTTAATAAGTTATTCTACATACGGTTTCCAGCCATACTAAAATGCAGTGTAGATTTTTTTTTCTTTAAAAAGTACACCCCAGATAACAAATAATATAAAAAATAATGATCGGATTATCTTTATATTCTTGAAATACGAAAATTTTAAATTATTCGATTAATGTGAATGAATGAATGAATGCAGCCTTTATTATAAAGAGTAAAAATAAACAAATAATGGCTCACAATGAATAATATATACAAATATACAAAGTACACTAATTTCACAATAAAATAAGAAACAAAAAATAAAATAAAATAAAGTTCTTCTAGTTGAAAAAAAAAATAAAATAATAAGTATAAATAATTTAATAATAACGTTTTTACTCTTTATAGGCCTTCCCTTTAAGGGAGTATGGTCTAACTTCCCGGAGTGACCAGCTCTACTGGGAAGTGATGGTATGCATGTTTAATTCTTCTAGTGAAATTACAAAAGAACTTTAAATAACAAAGGAATGATAAGTGTATTGCAGGAACCAAACCCTGATTACGATTAATTAAATTTCAGACACACCTTTATATTGTGTTTTTTTTTTTTATATCATAGACGATGTTTTCATTGATGAGTATAGAAAAAGGGAAAAATATAAACTCTAGCTAAAATAGTCTCAAAGTAGATGTTTAAGGCGGTTTGCAGGGGGACCTGAAGTGGAGAGGAAGCAATTTTTAGGAAAACATAGCCACTGGCAAGTTTGGAAACTAAAGAAAATTCTACCTGTCTTTAATTACTTCTAACAGATTATTATATCTGGCTGGGATATTATTATTATGAAATTATTGTAGAATAAGATTAGAATTGATACACCTATTAGTTGTATAGTTAGTATGTTATTGATGTTTGATTAATATGTTAATTTAGCATATTGTTTCATATAATATTTATATTGCATATTGTTTCATATAATATTTGAATTTTTAGAATGTTATCGAACAAAAACTATGGATAACCTTATCCAGCTGCACAATAAAACTCCTTCTTGGAATGATGATACGCAATCTTATGTTTTAAATTTTCATGGAAGAGTAACCCAAGCCTCTGTGAAGAACTTCCAAATCGTCCATGATTCAGATGGTATTTAAATTTATTTGTTTAGCATTTTCTTTTTTTTTTTTTTTTTTAATTATGGTATTTTTTATTTAGTACCCACATCTCTAGTTTATAGTTCAAAATATAAACACCTGTTAACTTAAACCTTATTATTAGTGGTTGTGGTATTTGATTACATGAGAGTTGGTTCACTAAAATTAGAAACATTGGTTAGTTACATATAGAATAATGGCTATATTTAAGTTTGGATAAAACCAGAGAATTTCTGCTGTAAAATACTGTGCTACATAAGGAATATTCAAAGATACAATTTCACACACTATAATTTTAACTAATCTGACAAGTTTTGTTGATCTGTTAACTTTGGAACATGTAGTCTGTTGGAGACCCAGAGTCCAACAGGAATTTTATTTTGGATGGAACCCCCCTCGTTCGGGTCTGCATGACTCGGAAGCCTTCCATGCCGTGTGGCAACACTGCAAGGTTTGAGCCTCAGCCCGAACAGGAAAATGCTGCAGTAGAGTGAAAAAAAGGGAAGAAGTTAATGTGAGAAAAAAAAAACCGTCCCTTGAGAAATGAGAAAATAACTAAGAAAATAACTAAACAGAAAAGGCGGCGATAGAGGCAACAGGGACCCCAGGTGGTGACGGCAATATGAACTGTGGGAGCCTACAATGTTGTGGAATCTGTAACTGTTGATGAAATGCTAGTATCTTTCCATGGTTGTTGCAGTTTTATCCAATATATGGCCAAAAAGCCGGCCAAATATGGTCTTAAAATTTATGCCTTGTGTGACTCACAAACCTTTTATACATATAATATGATGATTTACTGCAGAATGCAAAAACCTGGGCCATATGTCACTTCCAACAGGCAATTCGACATTGTCAAGACTCTGACTGAACCACTGATAAAAACTAATCGCAATGTTGCGACAGATAATTGGTTCAATAGTTACCCCCTGGCTGAATATCTTTTATCGGTTGGGATGACTTTCTTGGGAACTTTGAGAAAGAACAAATCTGAAATCCCACCTGACTTTGTTACTGAAAATAAAAAGTTTGTTCCTGGCAGTCATATATTTGGTTGGAATGACACCTCTACTTTGTTCTTTTTAGTCACAAGAAAACAAAAGGTTGTTCTGATCTTATCAACTTTACACAACAGAAACGAACTTGATGATAAGACAGGAAAGCCAGTTCAAACCATGGATTAAAATTCCACAAAAGGGGGCGTGGATACGGTTTACCTTATATGTTTAAGAATATCCACTTCAAGAAGAACTAAAAAATGGCCGATAACAATTTTCTTTAAATATCTGGATATTACCGGAATAAACCCTATGAGAATTTACCAGATGGACAAGCCATTGGAAAAATTTGTAAGACGGGAATATCTTTCTGGTCTGGCCATGAAACTGATGGATTATAACCTGGGAGATTGAGCGAAAATCCGACAGCTCCCTAAAGATTTGAATGTTTTTCTTGATATCTACCGTGAAGAAGAACTCAAAGTGAGGTGACTCCAGATAAAGACATTTTGCTATAGTTGTGGATCTAGGAAAAACAACATAACTAGACTAAGATGTAACTCGTCTAACAATAGCGTTTGCCAAAAACTCTCAGTTCCTACTTGTAATAATTGCCATCATAAAAATATGTATGATACTGGAGAAGGCGTATAATTTATTCATTTAATTATTTTGCTCCTATTGTAATTTTTTAAATTTTTGTTCCTATTTTTGTATTCCTAAATTGTTTGTTTTTACATAATATGTGTAAGATATAGAAAAAGACTGACAATTTAATCATTTGATTATTTTTCTCCTATTGTAATTTTTAAATTTTAGTTCCTATTTTTGTGTTCCTAAATTGTTTGTTCCTACATAATATGTGTAAGATACAGAAAACTGATAATTTCTTTGTAAGTTGAATAGGTATTTATTTTCTTTCAAAGTTTTTAATTTTTTGTTCATAATTTATGTGATTCTAAATTTTCCTACTTAAGTTTTTGTTCCTATTTTATGTGATAGTAAGTTTTATTTCCTTTGAAAGTTTGTGATGCTAAATTTTCTCTTCCTAAAAATATGTATAATTGATAATTTCTATCTAAATCTATTTTTATGATGAATTTTATTTGTTTTATGATAGCAAGTTAAATTTTTATTTTATACAGTAATTTTTACCTTTTAAATTTTTTTTTGCTTACTTTTGTTCTTCAGTGTCATATATATACTGTTTTATTGCAAATAATATTTGTAGTTTGCATGTTTCATTAATATTTATAAAACATGGAAAAAACGGAGTTTGAATTTTATTCAAGTCTTTTCTTCTTTAAATTACACTACTTTATAGGTCAATGTATTTTTAAAAAATGAATATGCAGAAATTTGAATATTTTTGGTAAAGAGTTGAGACAAAAAGGCGTACAACTGGTGATGCGGTAAATTACTGTCATGCGCCTGCTTGCGCTATGTTAGGAGGTGCGCCCGAAAGAAGGTTAAAATAAAAATTTTCATATCTGGTAATAAATATAGTTACTTTTTTTTTTTTTTAAACATGTATTCACTTCTATTATAATTAGAGCTGTGTTTAAAACAAAAAATGTTTTTCAATTAATTTTTAATATTCAAATGGCATCAATAGCATTATCAGTGACATGATTGAAAACTAGTTTTGGCTGGTAGATGAAAAAATATGTTTCCATTTATTCATGTTATAATTTAGGATTTGGCAGAGTTGATGTTTTAATGATCATCACTTTTTTTCATTTAAATGATCTTAATATTAGTATTTAGTTATTTTTTAAAATATTTTTTGTAGAATTAATAATAAAAAGTGAAACTGTATTTATGTGACTTGTCCTATCTCTCCTTTGTCTCCCCATCATGGGTTCCACCTGATTTTTTTTTTTTCATCTTCATTTGTAAGGGCACTGTCTGGTGATGCATTCTTTGTTTCCAGAATCTTTTGCGGGTAATTGAGCTATCAAGTGGCACACCTATGTGCACATGTTGCATATCAGGGCCACCTTCAGCACTTCTTAATTTCCTTAATCTAGTAAGTTCTCCAGCGCCTTCGCCTTTATCCAGGCTTTCAACTGATAGCCCCTTTTGGATACAAGGTTTGCTGTTCCATTTTCCTACCAAACCTGCCTTTCCAAGTCTAATATTGCTTTCCTCAGATCCTAAATAGTCACTGCCTTTTTACTTCAAGCCATTCTAGAACATGTGCTTTTGCAGTCTGTCGGCAGTGGTAGGATGATAGTGTCATCTCTGTCTGAGGCAAAATTTATTTTTCAATATTTTCTTATTGTCTGGACTAAATTGCATAGTTAAAAATAAGAATAAATAAAATAATTTTATTTCATAATATAAGAATGTATAAATGAGTTGTTTCAGGATTACCAAAAGCCTAACTGGTCTAGGAGATGGTAGATGAAACATTTTATGTTTTACGTTCTCAACAAACTTGCGTGCACAAACTCTCTAGTTATTTCCATGTTTTTTTTTCATAAATATTTTATTTACTAAACTTAATTTTTGTTGTAATCCTGTCTTAATTAAGTAGAGGTCTGAACTTAACTGTTAATCTTTAAGTTTTTTTTACATATAATATGCAATTTATATTGCTCCTATTCATTTTCTCTGAGCTCACGATTTTATTGTTATTATTATTATTTTTTTTTTAGTTGATTATGTAGTAATGCAGTTTGGAAGAATTGCTGAAGATGTTTTTACCATGGATTATCGCTATCCAATGTCTGCTCTACAGGCCTTTGCAATCGCTCTAAGCAGTTTTGATAGTAAGCTTGCTTGTGAATAGAGAGATATTTGAATGCTATAAAATTAATTTTAATCAATTCATTTAAGATGATTTTTAATTTGAAAGTTGAAATTGCAATATATGGTAGTGAATTTTCTTTGATCTCACAAAATATTTGTATGTTAATGTTGTGAAAAAATTGTTGATGATTTACTCTAACTCTTATGCATATCATATATATGTATATACGTAAATATGCATCCATGCAACCTATTACTTTTGGTGTTTCTTATTTCATATCCATTTTAAAGATTGTGTGATCAATGGAATAATAAGCAAGGATTTTTAACTGATAGTACATTCTTTTAAGCCTGTGTTATTTATTGAAGATCATGTTATTAATTATTAAACTAATTTATTTTTTATCGCAATCTTAGTGATAGAGTATGGAGAAAGACATGGAGGGAGACACATGTTTTTCATAGTGAAATGTTAATTTTCAGATGTCTAGAAAAGGCGAATTCATCGTTACAAATTTCTGTTTTAAAATAATTTATGAACGCTCTTGATTTTTTTTTTCTATTAATTTCATTTTTTCTTGTCTCATCTATTAAGTACGATAATTAATTATTAAGGTCATACTATACAATTTGTAGTGGTGTTTGTTGAAAACTTTGATTTTGATTATTTTAACGATGTCTGGTAATAATCGGTTTCCTATCCGTAACTATATAATGATATTAATGTCTGCTCCATGGCCCAGCTTAACTATTTGGCTTTTATTTTCTTAAAATTAGAATGAAGTTGATGAAGTAATTATTCTAAAACATCAAATTCTTGGTACTTAAAGTTTTTTAAATTGAATTAAGCTGATTTGTGAAGTTGATATATCCTCTTCAGTTTGTTAAATATTAACTTAAATTTTTTATTAATAGCATAAGAAATTATGATTACACTTTCATCTATCAGCATGTTACACCAATATTTGAATAATAGAAAATTCCTTTCATAGTACTGATTAATTTTAGTGTCATCTTTGCTGATTTTTAGTTTTATACAGTTTATAAGAATAAAGGAATTAGATACTCATCAACCAGCATGTTACTTCAATATTTGAATAATAGAAATTTTTTTTTTATAATACTGATTACATTTGCTATCATCTCTGTTGATTTTTAGCTAATGAAACTTTTTTTTATAATTTGACTTATTATACTCGTACCAAAATGTATTTATGATATTGATATAATATTTGATTTTATTCATGTATCATTTAACTTAAACCAACATAATTTATATGAGTCGTACAAAATAATCCTTTCAATGAAATAATAAGTGGACATTTTTGAACCACCCTACAAAACTGTATACTATATTCCTTAAAATAGAGCATTTCCAATTTCACAGAAGTCGACACTTAACACGTTAACTGCGACGAGGGGTCATTTGACCCCTTGCGGTGGCTTCCTTTACTGCAAGCCATTAAACGTGTATTTTTCGTTAGCTGCGATGCTTGTCACGCATCCTGTTTTAATATTTTTCAGATTTTTTATTTTTTTTTTTTTATAATGCACTACTTAATACTACTTATATATCGAAAAAAAATGTAAGGGGTCACTTGACCCCTTGTCGCATTATAGTTTAAATGTTTTCCTTAATGCGGCAAGGGGTCAAATGACCCCTTGGTCTTTTAATGCTCATCTTACTATTGTTTTATTTTTTTTTTTATAATGCACTACTTAATACTACTTATATATCGAAAAAAAATGTAAGGGGTCACTTGACCCCTTGTCGCATTATAGTTTAAATGTTTTCCTTAATGCGGCAAGGGGTCAAATGACCCCTTGGTCTTTTAATGCTCATCTTACTATTGTTTTAGCATATTATATCAAATATTAATGAATATGTAAATAAAAAATATTTTTTCTATTTCCGTAAATGTTTGAAAGCGGTGAAAGCGACAGTAATTTTCCGTGAATCACATTTATCTAAGGGTGAATCACAGATTCACCTTCCTTTCTTGTTCTTCGACTGATTCTACTTAGTATTTTTGACACCTGAGCTCTCATTTATTTGTCTCAATTCAGTAAATAATTTCGATACGTATTCACGTGGTAAGAAACTTGCCGATTTAGCCCTTTCATAGCGGAATTCAACTTCAAGCAAAGATGAAGGAAATAGTTCAAGTTTTGAAGATAGTTATGATTCATATAAGGAAGAAATGTTCGGGCTGTTATGAAAAGCTAAGAACAGCTATGAGCAGTGCAGAAGCCCAAAAAAAGGTGAAGAAGGTCCGGACATACTGTGACGACTGTGCTGACAACCGTCTCTTTGCTTGCAGTGCTTCAATGATAAATATTATAAAATGTAGTTTTCACGTGTTATTTTTTTTAATAATTTAATTCGTAATAATTAGGTTTATTTTTTTAAATACACAAAAGCTACACCTATGTTCATTTATTTATAATAAAAACATAGGTTTGGTTTTATTTTTGATATCTGAATTCTTCCTTTCATGAATTATATATGCTGACAATTAAGTAAATTAAAACCATATAGTAAACATTTTATGATTTTACGTAAAAGGAAAGAAAAAAATTACTGTTAGTATAACACAGATGTTGTGGAAAAAATAAGTAATAAAAAAATATATTCAGAAGCAACAGAATTCAACCCTGCTTCTGTTACGAATTCTAGTACGTCAGGTATTTGTAAAAAAAATGGATTTCACTTTAAAACATTCATCAATGTTTACAGAGAGTTAATTTTAATTTCTAAGGGACAAGGGGTCAATCAGCACCTTGACACAGTTTAGCGGTGTGGTAGCATGGGGTCATTTGACCCCTCGTCGCAGTTAACGAAAATCCCAGTTTATTTGCTTCGCAGCTAACGTGTTAATAAACATAATAATGCATAAAAGAGTATTATAATATTTAACATATTACATAAAGCATATGTTATATTAATTATTTGTAATGTTACAGTGTTTAGATTTTAAAAAATAAATAAAATTAACTAATAAATGGATTACAGATACAAGACAAGACAATATAATGTATGTTAGTTATTTTGCAGAAAATTTTGAGTTTAGCACCTCAAAAGCTTTCACAGCTGTTAAGATGATGGATAAGGCATCCATCACCTCAAAACCTTTCACAGCTGTTAAGATGATGGATAAGGCATCCATTTGATTTATATTTTATGAGTCCTTCATGAGTTCTTGATCAGGTGATCTCCTAAGCCTAAATAGATTTTTTAAGTGTCACCAAATTTATTATGCAAGTCCCACAGTCAGTCAGGTTTGGTCTTTTGCCATTTTTTTGTTTCAAAAGTAGATTTCTTACTAATCCGTTTTATTCAGGCTAACTTTTCTCTAATTTTTTTTTTTTTTTTTTAGTGAATCTCTTGTACATTAAATAGACACAAATTGCATCAACTCTCCTAACATGACATTTGACACCTCCTGCAATTCTTTTTTAAAAACTAAAATTTTTGATATCTAAAAAAAAGTTCTGTATATGTAGGAGACGAATAGAAGTTGCTGCATTATGTGGCACAAAAAGAAACTGTTGGCCACCCAAATTTTTTTTTTATAGCTAAATATTGGAGGAATTGATTCTCATCATGCATCTAATACATGGAACATAAATATGCAAAATTTAAAATAAATGGCACAGCATTATTTTAAACAAGGCAAGGTCAAATGAGCAATGTTTTTTAGTGAATCTCTTGTACATTAAATAGACTCAAATTGCATCATTAAAACTTTGTTCATGATTTACACTTTTTTAATGATAATTATATTTCTTTAGTTGAAATATTTGTATCTTATCCTCAATTCACCCCCTTCAATAACTACAACTTGATGGATGCAAAACATTTTACAGGAACAACGGAATGAATAGACCATACGAAGTTTTGATATTTGCCACCCACAAAGAAAAACAAAAATTACATGTATTGATTGTTCTAAAACGATTTCCAAAAAGCATTGTATTTATAAATCCACGTCATGTATAGTTGAGTATTCTAACTAAACAGTTATTACTTTGTACTATATTGATTTTAAAATTTTATTTATCATTTTATTCTTCATTTAAATGTTTTTATTTATCAAATTTAATTTTGTCATTCTTTTTATTATAATATAAAAATTAATACGATTTTTAAAAAGAGATTTAATGGACTCCCCACACTTCATCTTGGGAGCTGAATACTTTTTTCCCATATTCTCTGATGCATTAGGATGAGCTTCTCCCATTTTGGTTCCATTTCCTCAGTGGGCATTATTAATTTATGAATTGTTAAAAATAAAAAATATAATAAAATAGTAAATGTCAATTAATAAATTTACTTTACTATAGACAGCAGTATGAAATTATTGATCACTAATTTTTAAACTAATCTAAAATAAATCAAAAATATTAACTAAACTAATTAGTTGATTAAAGCATGTCTTTACTTGGCTGCTGCTAAAACTAGACTGAAAGAATATTTTATTTTCCTTTTGCTTACATCATTCTTCATACAGATGGTGAGAACATTTACAGATGTAGTTGTTACCAGCTTGGAATATATAATACAATGTGTGATCATTAATGCATTTGGCTCTGTAATCCTTCTTTCTCATTAGTTACTGTTACATAAAAGTAATCAATTTAATATGGAGAATTTATTGCAGTAGAAAAGAAATATTAATAATTAACAGAATAGTATTTATTTAGACTGATAGATATTTAATTAACATGTTCACGCCTTTAATTAACATGTGTGTACCACCGGTGGCCGGAACTTGACTGCCGCATCGGACAATTTAGTCAATCATAAAAGCTTTCACGACGCTGTATAACGAGGTAGGATTGTATTGTTTATTTTATTATTGTTGGATTTTCAATACTGCATAATGCCCTTGAAAACTCCCGTCTAATAGAGCAAAAATCATTAAGCTTAGCTGCCAATGGGCGAGGAGCATGAATTATAGTCCCAGCGTGAACGTGTTAAATACCATACCGTCCATTTTAAGATTAAATATGGTGCTGAAATCTTGACTTTGTAAGATACAGTTTTTTATTACCTTTATATCCGTAGGCTATAATTTTTATCTATATTGTAGTGAGGCAATTAGAATAGGACATTATATTTTTTAGTTGAGTATCTTTAAAAAATATCATTTATTGAGAAGAGGCCTCTGAAAATTCATAGCCTCCATCCTTCACAGGGAAAGGATTGCATAGCCAAGAATTCATAATCTACTCTAACAGTTACAACATTAACAAAAATTATGAATATAATATTAATATTGAGTTATTCTAATTTTACTTTACATCTAAGAGGTGATTTTCAATTCTAAGAGTTTGTAAATACTTTATAATATATTAATTTAATATTTAAAAATAAGATTTTGTGTTAATAATAGGTTATTCATTGTTACTCAAGTTTGCACTGTATTAAAAAAAAAAAACTAGAAAAAGATAAATGTTTTCTTTTAAAATTCCCCTATGAAAAAAGGATTTATTATTTTTATTATTATCAGAATTTTAATGCATGTGCAGGATTTTTCTTGCATTAAATATTTTCGAACCTGTAATTATGAACTAGTATTGTGAATTAAATGTTAAACACGCATACACATTTGCAGACAAAAAAACCCCCCTTGAATTTTGCAAATATTTTTTAGTTAAACCTATTTAAACTTCCCAATTTTTTTCCTAGCAAAGTTTATGTTTCTATGACTTACAAGGAAAATTAAGAAAAAACGACATCAAATAATAAAAAAATAATAATTAAAAACATCTACAAATATACAATTTTGCTTCTTTATATGAACTTTAATCAAACAGAAAAATGTATCCTGAGTTCCGGGTAATCCCTCCTCTGGCTCTGATGACTGCTTCAATTCTCAATGTAAGATATCTATCCGTTATTGGTATAATTACCCCTTTTATAGATATCTACCCCTTCCTGCTCTTCTACTAAGGTATTGCTGGAGGATAACTGGAGTGTTTGGCTGTTGTCAGACACCTCCCTAACTGGTCTCTAAGGTGTTCTATTGGGTTCAAGTCTGGGCTTCGTGCTGGCCAAGGCCGAGTACGGATGGCTCTCTATTACATCTGCTATGTGTGGCCATGCATTAGAATTTATTAGGTGAAAATCATCATCAATGGAAGTCGTCACATGTTCCTCTAGAAACTTCTTAATGTACAAAATTGTACAAAATTTACAAAACATTCTGTTGAAAACATGGAGGTCTATACTCACATATTAGGCGATGCCTCCACACACCATAACTGACCCACCTTCGATACTCATTGTTTCAGTGATGTTGCACTGACTGTACTTCTCTCTACTTCTTTTCCACGCTCTTTCTCAGCCATCGTGAGTGTATAGCTTAAACCTGGACTAGTCTTTGAACATAACAGGGGCCTAATCAGGCTCCGTCTAGATAGATAGCGTGTTATTGGCAAAATTGAAAGTAAGGAATTGGTGAGCTACTGTCAGCTGTGGTAGAGGTTGGGCTCTCGAGTGCAAGTTTACTTTGAAGAGCCTTCTCCTTATTGCTTGTACACTCACGTTCACCTTGTGTGCAATTCTCAGTCAACAAGAGGTTTCTTAACGTTTGAACCTTGTTAAAACGGTCATCATCTGGTTCTGTCGTTCTGTACCCTGATCAGAGCCTCCTCTTATAGAGTCCCATCTCCTGTTACCTCTGAATTACGCTTTATAAAGTTGTTACCGGTTGGCCTAACATACTGGCTACATTACTTTGGTTTCTACTATCTTTACCATCTTCTATTTTTTTGATTATTTTAGCAACCGTTTCAACTTTCTGAACCATTTTATTACAAGAAAAAATAGTAAACAACAGCTACCAAAAAGGAACGAAATAAAATAAAAAAATAAAGGGAACCAAGGAGGAAAATGTATAGCATTTATCAAACTACTGGAAGTTTTGCGCGTTACTGAACGTTGTATGAGTAGTAATCTCAAAACCCAACTTAAACAAATATTGAATTTATGTCGCTACCTTATATTTGCATTTTTTTTTTTTTTTTTTTTTTGTAAAATCAAGGTGCACCGGTTTTATTGTGTTTATTTATTTATTTATTTTTCTTTTTCTTCTTCTTCTTTCTTCTTATTTCTTTGGATGTTCTATATTTTTTCTATTATGTGTATTTTTCCAGGAAAATTTTATACATCCAACACATTTTCATTCTAATTGTCATCTTTATTTTTCTTACATTTGTACAACGTTTCGGACTTGTTTGTCCATTTTCTAGTACATATCTAAAAACATTTTTAATTCCATTAAAACTCAGTATATAAACATTATATTACACTCTAAAACAATTTTACCACATACAGAACTTTTTATTTTTAAATTTAACTTTTACAAACCTTCATTCAGTGTTAAAAATCATTCTAAAAATATTTTATAAATAATTAGCCAATATCACAAATAAGAGTTATAAAATGGACATACGTACCTTAACTTCCTATTATATTAACACTTTGAAATGTCTCGTCATTATTTTTAAAAAACTACGAGTATCTCCTCACTATTCACCCGCTCATCGCTTTATTGTTGACCAGTCCCCACTTTTTTCCTCCCTCCCCTCTTCATCTAAACCCTTATCTTTAACCCCACTCTTTTATATTTTAATTTTATTAATAATTTCTGCATAATGGATTCCTATTCCCCCTATATCGCTTTTATAATTTACTGTGTTTATTAAGTTTTTAGTTATGTGGATTGTTTCTTTTAACTTTCTTATTTTATTATTTTGTTCTCTATCTATTATTTTTACATCATCAAATTCAAATTCATGGTTTTGTGTTATGGCATGTTTAGCCAAAGCTGATTTATTTATGTTTTTTGGGTTGCTGGTGCTATTTTTATGTTGTGCTATTCTCGTTTTTAAATTTTGTGATGTTTCCCCAATATAGTATTTATCTTTACAATTCTTTTATAAACTATATTATATAAACTATATAGTTTATTTTATAAACTATATTGAGGTTATCTAAATTTTTTATTTTATCCTTTGTATTGGTTAAATGTTTTTCTATTTTGTTATTATTGTACAAACCTAATTTGAGATTATCATGTTCGTATTTTTTAAAGATTTGTTTTATCTTATTTGTTAGTCTAGGGATATATTTTAATTTTTGATAATTGTAATTGTTTTGTTTATTTTTCTCAAATTTTCCACTTATCTCTTCATTTTTGTTTTTTTCTTTATTAGATGGATAAATATCCGAAAAGAATAATCAACAATTTGTGGTTCACAACAATAAACAAAAGCAATAAAATAGCTGAGATAAATAATCCAATAAAATCTAATAAAGTTAATAACAATATAGTAACAAAAGTTTTAAATACAACAAAAGAAAAAACAAAAAACAAAATAACAGATTTTTACGAACCATCTATTTTATAACTCTTATTTGTGATATTGGCTAATTATTTATAAAATATTTTTAGAATGATTTTTAACACTGAATGAAGGTTTGTAAAAGTTAAATTTAAAAATAAAAAGTTCTGTATGTGGTAAAATTGTTTTAGAGTGTAATATAATGTTTATATACTGAGTTTTAATGGAATGAAAAATGTTTTTAGATATGTACTAGAAAATGGACAAACAAGTCCGAAACGTTGTACAAATGTAAGAAAAATAAAGATGACAATTAGAATGAAAATGTGTTGGATGTATAAAATTTTCCTGGAAAAATACACATAATAGAAAAAATTATTTATTTATTTTTTTGGGTCGTGAGTGTATATACACTTGCACATATTATTACAATGTATTATTTATTCTTTTTTTCAAGAAAAGTACCAAGAGAAGTAAAGATTTGCTGATTCTATGTTTTGTTGCATATAAGTCCCTTTCTTTTAAATCCGTTGAGAAATATAAAACTTAACAATAATAAAGAATTATTAGCTGGAGTGGTCAAAACCAACTAGTTTGTACTGGTTATCCTCATTATATTAAAAAAAAAAAAAAAATTGTGAACATGCACACTTACATGTATATTTTTTATATTGTATTTTATATTGTATCCCATGACTCTGAGTGAATTAATCCTTAATTTTTTTTTTCCATTTATTATTTTGTAAGTTTTAGACGGGCGACTGAAAGTTCTAAATACTGTACTGGTAGAAAACAGCATTCTGATTCCATTATCATAATTCATAGGAATGTTTCGTTTATATAAGATGTTTTTATAATTTTAAACGCTCTTACTTTTATTGATTCAGCCTAAATTTTTTCCTTTGTTGCTTTCCTTCCACATTCAAGAAAACATCTTGGTATTGAATTCATGATTGATAAAATCCATATAGGGAACTAAATGATCCATCTTAAAACAAATATTTTGCTCTATTTAAAAACATGAGGACTGCATTATCACGTTCCATTTTAAAGCAATGTGGCAGTGTTATTTTTTTGCATAATGGGGCTGATATGCAAGAGATAAGAATACCATAAGCAGCAGAGACCTTGCTCGAACTTGTTAATGAATGATCGAATATTACAAGGGGAAAACCCTTCAGGTAGCTAATTATTTGGGAATCAAAGGCTTTAACATCTCATTTTAATTTAATAATCATATAGTATCAAAGAGTTAGGAAATAAAACAACCAGCAAAAAAAAATTGTTTTGTTTGTTTTTTTACACATTTCAGGCAATGCAACTTTTTTTTTCCAAGTTCATATGAAGTGCAACACAGTCTTGAGAAAATAATTGTTGTATCAAGGCCATATAACAGATTAAATAGTTAATTTTATTTGTACCATAATAAATTAAAAACAATTATAGAAGTTTACTAAGTCTTCTGGCTTATTATGCTTTCCTGATTATTGTGATCTTTTTTTCTGGGTCCCAGGAGTATGTTGAAACGAAGTTTAATTGTATATACATATTTAAAGACTTATCTATTAATGTGCCTTGAGATAAATATTATTGTGGCTTTTACATGTATAAATAAAGATTTAATTTATTATATTTTTAATCTATTGTCTCCTCCAGCTTGCCATTGTTTCTTTATTAACATTATTTCATGTTTATTGTTGTAAAAAGTATGTATAATTTAGTCGATGTAAGTAGTGTTTTGGTTTCCATTAATTATGGTTGTGCTACTTTTATATGAAAAATTTATTGATTTAGTTGTGACACTTCATGTTCTAGTCAAATATAGTTTGATTGGCAGATTATATTTTGTTTTTAATCCATGTTATTGGAAGTATTATTATTACCTTGTATAAATGCTGTGAAATATAGTGCTAGTAACTGCTAAATTTCAGGGATACTCTTATTTTTTCAATTGTTTTTTTTATATTGAATTTTTGTTAGTATTGTAATCATTTTCATTATTAAGATAATTAAAACATGGAAAAAGTGTCATAAATTTTATTAACCTTTTGTTTTGTTGATCATTTATGTATGATTGTATTTATTTATTAATACGATTTTCAAATAAATTAACAATATTTGTTTTATTACTTTTTCGTTCATTCCTTATAGAACTTTTGAGTAATATCTCCTTTCTAAAATAAATTTTAAGGGATTTTATTTTATTTTATTTATTTGAATATTTTCTCACAATTCTACACCCATCAAGCTGGACTGCTTTTTGTGTCGATCCCAAACTCTTTAGTTCAAGGCTAAGATCTTCTGTTCCTTCTCTTTTTCTTTTTGATTGAAGACCATATAGTACAATAATTCCTGGAGGACAATAATCATGGGAAGAAATTTTTAGCTTAAAAGAAAGCTTCTGGGTCTTCCTAATTTTTATAAACATTAGTTGTTTATAATTTGGGACAGCTAAGCTTATGCATCTTGCCATTATCTATTTATGTATTTAACCTGGCGCGAACCCTACCATAGCTTCATTGGAGGTTTGACCGTAATTTACTGCATTGCCATGTGTACATCTTTTTTTGTTGAATTATTTGTCTAAAATTACCTGAACTGTTAATAAGTGCATTTTAAAAGATGTCGTAGAATGTAATGTACCTTGAAGATAAAAATATAACTTTTAATGGAAAATTTAAAAAATGACAGCTGAATAAAATATTTTATAACTTCAGAGAAATTCAAAAAAAAAAGTTTGATATTCCGCAGCGTAAACTTATGAATTAGTGACTAGTTCACATGGAAATTAATACTAACAAAGTTTTGTGGGATTCCGAATAATGTAATGATTCACAAAAATGTTAAAATTATTATATTCAGTATTTAAAACCGTCTTATAAAATATTTAAATCACAATAGTTATTTGCAACAAAAAATTAGGGTATCTTCTGACTTATAAAAACATTAAATAAAAAATGAGAAAGCATTCTCTAAGAATAGAAAATAAATAAATTCTGTTACAGGCAAAAAAGGTTGAATAAGTAAACTCTTTGGTAATAATAAGCAAAGATAGGTTAGTCAATAAAAAACATTAACTATGACAAATAAAACTATATTTTCAAAATAATTGTAAATCTTGCTTAGATTTCACTCCGATGGAAGGTGAAATCAATACGTATCTGGATGTGCAACGGTAATAAACACACAACTGGCACTCGTAAAGTTAAAAGAATGACTGAGGAGGTTGGCTTCTCAACTTAAGAACAAAGGTGCGACGAGGGATATTGGAGGTGTGGTTTTTCCAGGGAAGAGTTTAGTCGAAGGCCTCGGCCATGGCGCACCGACCCTAGCCCTCGCTAATCCCATGCACCCTCGCACCGCACCTTACCCCTCACCCCTCACCACCAGGCCTGTCCACAACGGGGCACCGCACCTTGCAACACCGTGACCTTTAAAGGGTAGCTGGACTTCTCCATAGATACGTAAAGTCATCGTGAAGCGCACGCGGAACAGTATCTGACGGAGATAATCCAATGTCATCTCATTTATCATAAATATTTAATATTATAAAACATAAGTATTAAATTAAATGAGTACCAATTTATATTATCGAAGTCTTTTCAGAAATGAAGGATTGTCTTAAATCATTGGTAAAAATCTGCAGTAGTTATGAATAATAAGTAAATATTAATATTTACATAAATATCAAGTAGCAATATCTGGATGTTATATCCGCTAGTAATTACACCTAATTAATCAACAACCATTCCCATCGGCCTAGGGAGTTAGTAAAAAATTATACCAGGAATGGCAGAACTTTCTTTTCAAGAAACTGCTTATTCTATTTAAAGATATCTTGTTAACTCGCCTCTACATCAGATAGCGACTGACAAAAGGAAAATCCATCAGTAGTAATATTTTTAGAAGATACCTTAGTACTTCCAATTTTTTTATCTAGGTTTTATGGAATAGTAAGCCAGAGAAATCATTACTATCATGAACATAATATTGGGTTTCAATTTATATTATAGCTATAAAACACAATTTTATAAAAAAAATCGAGATGATGCAAATTAATATTTAAATAAGAAATCATTAATATCGTTTGATATTTTATTTAAAAAAGTTGTTAAATGTCAGTCAAGTAAATAATTATATAATTAATTAAAGATACTGAATTAGGATAGGTTATAAAAACACGCCAATATAATAAGATGTTCCGATAAATGACGGTACCATAAAGCCCGTTGATATGAAATCATTTTGAGTTTTCAATTTATATTATAGCTGTGAAGCTTTTATTTTAGTAGTGATCCATGGATATTTAATAAAAATTAAATTTAATATAAACAAATGTCGACGAGAGCTACCCACACTACCGGAACCCACTTTTCGAGAAGCTACTGATCTAATTTACCCGGGTCTCTATAATTTGTTTTCTAAGGAGAAAGAAAAAAGAATGACATCTCCCTTCAGTTGAGTTTTAAACATATTTATATTATAGGATTTTATAATTTTATTTTATATTTATATAATAGGAATTTATATTATTGCCATAAAGCTAAAAAAAAAAATATTTTTTATTCAGAAAAAAAATAAATACTTTTTTATTCAAATATTATAGTAGTATAAAGAAAATTACCTATTTAAAGTACATAACATTATAAATAAAAAACTGAAGATTAAAAAATTAAAAATTTAAATAATAAAAATAATTTTAAAAATAAAAAAAAAAATAAAAATTTAGAAAATAATTAAATATTCTTACTAGGAAAACATAAATGTTTTAGTTTTTGTATGGGACTACCTTAGTGAGAAAAAAAAAAAAAAAACTGAAAATTTTGAAGGTTTTACCTTCTCTAAAATTACGTAGTTAATTTCTCGGCAGCGTCAACGTAAATGTTGTTCGAAGTGCTGGCCTCTCGCTGAGTAGTAGAAACGACGGATTGTGCAATTGTGAACTAGGTCACGCCGTCTGGCAGGGCGAGGGGGGTGTGTAACTAGGGTGAGAGGGGACTGTTGATTGCACAATCCGGCAACGTCGCATGGAATGTGTGAGATGTGGCAAAATCGCTCTGTTTACATCGTGCTGTAGCAGAGCCCCCCTTGAGGGTCATTGACCGACCTTGTGAGGGCGAGGGGGGGTGAGGGGGGGTTTGTTTGTTTACATTTAACATCGCTTTGTTTACATCGTGCTGTAGCAGAGCCCCCCTTGAGGGTCATTGACCGACCTTGTGAGGGCGAGGGGGGTGTTGTTCTAGAGTGAGGGGGGGGGGGTTTGTTGGTTTACATTTTTGTTGACCCAGTTCACAACCCGGCCAGGTGTGTGTAGGTGCAAGCGATTCATTGACCCTTTGTTTACATTATGCCTGTGACGTCATCCTCTGAGTGTTTTGTTTGTTTACATTTAACCGGGTTGACCCCACGGTGTGTGTAGGTGCATGCGATTCATTGACCCTTTGTTTACATTATGCCTGTGACGTCATCCTCTGTGTGTTTTGTTTGTTTACATTTAACCGGGTTGACCCCACGGTGTGTGTAGGTGCATGCGGTTCATTGACCCTTTGTTTACATTATGCCTGTGACGTCATCCTCTGAGTGTTTTGTTTGTTTACATTTAACCGGGTTGACCCCACGGCTAGGTGTGTGTAGGTGCATGCGGTTCATTGACCCTTTGTTTACATTATGCCTGTGACGTCATCCTCTGTGTGTTTTGTTTGTTTACATTTAACGGGTTGACCCCACGGCCAGGTGTAATGCATAGGTGCATTACTCAGCTGTTTCATTCAACGAAGCAATGATGTTGGAGGAATAACTCCACCCTTTTATATAGCCCGCTTGCAGTGGCGGGGGGAGAGACGCGTACTCAGCACAGATTACGATGCCTTGAGCGGGTCTGTTATCTGTTTAAAAGGGGGGCAGATATCAGCCACGCTGATTATAAACAAGACGACAAAGAACCATTCATCCGCTTATCGATGGTCAGTCAGCGTTTTGTAAGCCCAGTCAGTGCGAGCTCTGCACTATGATAATCGAGGAGTTAAGACGATATCATTCATTCGCTTATCGATGGTCAGTCAGCGTTTTGTAAGCCGCCCAGACTTTATTTTATCAATGTCAGCAGATGAATCGCTATCAATTTGGAAGGATGCCGTGCCGACTATTTTATCAATGTCCAGTCAGCAGATGTATCGCACTACGTGTTATCAGACATGAAAGAGCGGTTTCTCTGGGAATCGCTGCAGATGCATTTCTTACTGCAGCAGGAGAGAGAAGACGATATCATTCATTCGCTTATCTGTGTTTTCTATTTGAAAGGATGCCGCACCGACTATTTTTATCAATGTCCAGTCAGCGGATGTATCGCACTACGTGGTATCAGACATGAAAGAGCGGGTTCTCTGGGAATCGCTGCAGATGCATTTCTTACTGCCGGTCTGTCGGCATCTGTCGGACAAGGCGATAAAGAACTATTTATTCATAGCGCTCAGTCAGCACTACTGCACATATATACCCCAGCTTCACACGTGACGACAGCCATTGATTGCCCTACACCTACATTGAGGATATAAGGAGCTCGACTTTCCTAAAGGTGAGTCATTTTAACTATTTTTGAGCTAATACTTGCATAAAGATAACAAAAATTGTTAATTTTTGTAAATATTACAGATGTCTTTAATTGAAAAATTGAACAGGTCTACAATCTATAAGACAATTGGTGAGCTCGAGAAAGGAGAAATTTATAAGATTTTAGAGCTGGCTCTCAAATCAACGGAGTATGGAGAAGCGTTACAAGCCATCATAGAGGGCGTAAATGGAGAAAAATATCGGACATTTTTACCAAAAAGATACCAAGAATGCTTTTCTGGAAAATACATCGAACAATATGATGGTGATTTTTTTATTTCTTTTAAAATAGCAATAATAAAAAAGTGTAATATTTAACTGAAATGATATGCTTGATTTTAGGATCATTGAGCATGGTATATGAAGGAAAGGAGAAACAAGCTTACAAAATTAGGTTTATATAATCGAACTGAATGATGTCCGAAGGAAAAGGTATTGATGTTATATTATGTTCAAAATGTGGGTTGTTAATATTAAATTCGAGCGCACACAGATGTAAATGGAAATTTTATACATGCTTAGATTGCAATCGTGAATTTAAATCAAAATTTAGCTGCGAACGTCATAAAAAATTCGCATGTAAAGAAAAACTTGTCAGTTCCCCTCAATCATTTGCTGATATAGGTAGCCAATTATCAATGGAAAACTCCCCAACACCTGCTGTTTCATCTTCGAAGCAATATCATTTACCATTTAAAAAAAGAATACATTCGCTAATACCATCTTCATCGGGGTCTAATATTGCAGAAATAGGAATTAGCTCACCTAAGAAACATAAATTCTATAGTAAGGAACAACTTGAAATTTTAGCTACAATTGAACCAGGTATTAAAAAATCAGCATTTGGTAATAAAGTGATAGATTTTTATATTGAAAATCGTGATTTCAATGCATTTCCGAAAGACTTTCTGGAGTCAAAAAGAGAAAAAATTATTTATATGTTAAAATTTTACTTAGAACTATGGAACATATTCAAAATTAATTTGCTGTTAGATTGTTCCTACAAAAAAATGGGTCCAAATTATGAGGAAAAGGCAGATATGAATTTTAAGACCCGTCAACAAATTATAGATTCATCAACTGATTTGTACAAATATATTAATAACTCATATGAAAAAATAGTTTCGGAATTAGATTCCGTTGAAACTAAAGGTTCTGGCTGGACATTTGTATCGTGTAATTATCTTTGTTTGCATCTAACTAAACATAAACCTCTTGATGGAAAACAATTTATGGACTTGCCGAAAGCGATAGCAAACAAACATGCTGTAATTAACGTAAAAAACTTAAACATCGATTGTTTTCGATTCGCAATATTAAGTAAAATTATTGGTTTGAACGATCCTAAGTCCTATGAATATTTAGAAAATAATTACAATTTTGATTGTATTTCATATCCCACTTCCTTTAAAGACATTAAAATATTCGAGGATGTAAACAATGTTTTAATCAATGTGTATGGTTTAGATGAAAAAAACAAGGTATTTCCTTTGAGAATAAGCAAAAAAGAAACCTTTAAAGAAAGATCTGACCTTTTATTTCTTCAAAATGAAAGAGACTCCCATTATTGTTATATTACCAATTTAAGCAGGCTTGTTGGCAGTCAAATATCCGGTAACAAATCTGCTAAAGAAATTTGTCACAGGTGTTTAACATCTATTTCCTGGAGATACAAAACAAAAAACGGAAAAAACGCGGAAGAACGATTAAAGGAACATTTATTATTTTGCGGTGCGCATAAACCGGTTAGGACAGATTTCCCACGCGATGATAAAATAAAATTTAAAAAGTTTCAGTATACACAGAGAATCAAAATTGTAGCATATGATGATTTTGAATGTTATTTAGAAAAGATCGAGGGCCCTTGTGAAAATCCGTCAATTTCTTGGACGAAATCCGTGCAAAATCATAAAATCTTTTGTGCATCACTTATGGTTAAAGCAGATATTCCTCTATTACATCTTCAACCTTCAGTCTATACTGGTGCTAACTGCATGTTTTTGTTTATGGAGGCTCTTCATGAATTGGCAAGGAAGGTTGATGAAATATATTGCAAAATCGAACCCATGGCTCAAATGACTGAGCAAGAAATGTTGTATTATGAAACAAGGAATAAGTGTGTTATCTGTCTAAAGACATTAAATAAAGACCAGAAAGTACGGCATCATGATCATGTAACATCTAAATTTATTGGTGCAGCTCATTCAAACTGCAACTTACTAGCAAAAACACCTGATTTTATACCAGTAATTATGCACAATTTACAGGGTTACGATTCACACTTTATTGTACCTTTTTTAACTAATCATGAAGGTGATGTTACTGTTATTCCGAGTAATTCGGAAAAGTACATCAGTTTTACAAAAACATTCAAAGATTGTTAAACTAAAATAAAATTCATAGATAGTTATAAATTTTTAGCTGCCAACCTTGAAACGCTAGTCCAAAACATGAAAACGGGTTCTGAGAATCTCTCGATCACTTTCCCTCATTTGTATCAGTTGATCCCTGACGAATCCAAAGTTGAATTGCTAACGAAAAAAGGAATCTATCCATATTCTTATATATATATATATATATATATATATATATATATATATATATATATATATAGATTCATTGTCGCGGTTAGAAGAAACATTAGACAAATTTTACAATGACCTGACGTTAGAAAATATTTCTCAGTCTGATTACGAACATGCTCAAACGATTTGGAAAATTTTTAATATCAAGAACATAAAAGAATATACTGAAATATATATAAAAACGGACGTAATTTTATTATGTGAGGTATTTGAAAAATTTCGTTAACTCTGTATGGATATCTACTGTTTAAATCCAGCATATTTCATGTCTCTTCCAGGGCTGAGTTATGAAGCAATGTTGAAAACGACAGATATTGAATTGGATATTATAAAAGATTTTGATATGGTTCTGTTTTTCGAAAAAGGCATCCGCGGCGGTATTACACAAGTTGTCAAACGATATGCTAAAGCCAATAATTGTTTAATAGATGATTATGATCCAAATCAACCCATGAGCTATTTAATTTATGCAGACGTGAACAACCTGTATGGCTACGCAATGAACAGTTTCCTTCCGTACGAGGGCTTCGAGTGGTACGATCAAGATTTAGATGTGCTAAACGTTCCTGACGACTCGGAAATAGGGTACATTCTGGACGTTGATATTGATTATCCTGAAACATTACATGATTTGCACTCTCAATTTCCCTTATTGCCTGAAAAATCAAAACCTCCTGTCCATAAAAAAACAACTGAAAAGTTAATGACTACGCTTACACCAAAAACTCGTTATATCGTTCATTATATCAATTTGAAACAAGCTCTAAATCTAGGGATTAAACTGACAAAAATTCATAGAATTTTAAGATCTAAGCAAAAAAAATGGTTGGTACCATATATTGATCTAAACACTAAACATAGAGCAATGTCTACCAATCCTTTTGAGTCTGATTTCTTTAAACTAATGAATAACTCGTGTTTCGGAAAATTCATGGAAAATGTAAGAAAGCGTATAGACCTTAAAATTGTTACAAATAAAAAAACATTAAACAGACTAGTGAAGAAGCCCAATTTCAAAGAAAGAATCATTTTTACCGATAATGTAGTTTCCGTCCAGTTAGAGAAGGAAAAAATTGTATTCGATAAACCTCTATATGTTGGCTTTAGCATATTGGACTTTCAAAGGTTTTAATGTACAAATTACACTATGATGTGTTTTCAACAACTTACGGTCCACAAAATATTGACCTCTGCTACATAGATACTGACTCTCTTTTATATCATATTAAAACACCAGATATTTACAACGATATAAGTAATAATAGTTTAAGATATTATTTTGATACTAGCAATTTCCCGAAAGACCACCCTTGTTATTCTGATAAAAACAAAAAGTGGTCGGAATGCTCAAGGATGAAACAGCCGGTGACCCGATTTTTGAATACGTTGGCTTAAGGCCAAAAATGTATTCTTTCATAACTAAAAAAGATTTATTAATTAAACGGTCCAAAGGAATAAAGAAATGTGCTGTTCGAGGATTCACGTTTCAAAATTATCTAGATTCTTTAAGAAATGATATGACAATGTACAGCCAGTTTCATAATATACAATCAAAAAAACATCAAGTGCAAACGGTTTTAATAAATAAAAAGTCACTATGTCCGTATGATGATAAACGTCATACGTTGGAAAACAAAGTCAATACTCTTCCTTACGGCCATTATGCATTGACGCAACATAATTAAATTAAATGTGCAGTAATATATTGGTACTGTTTATTTTATAAACAAATTATATTTTAGGTTAAGAAAAAACAAAACAACAATTTGTGAGAAATAAATATATTTTAAATGTAGAGTTACAATAAATATATAAAATATACAGTTTTTGTAAAAATAATTAATAAATTTATATTATAACAGCAAGTGTTTTTTTCTTTTAATACATTATGCAATATCCTTCTTGTCAATCCAGCTGCGTTTATCTAATCCCAGCCATTTTACATACAATTTATTTCCTTTTCTTTTTAAAACTTTTTCTACAAGGTGTACATCTGGATATTTAACTTTATGTAGCTCTTCTACATAAAATGCTCCACTAATCGGTTGTCCTTTCAGATCTTCCAGTAAATAAGTGTAAGGATATGTCTTCTGAATCTTGACTATCTTAAAAATTTCACTTGACCAATTTCATAAATATCCTTTAGAAAATGTTGTTTTTTGTTTAGATATCCTCACAAAATCGTCCTCTTCAAACTTCTGCTTTCTCACTTTAGTCCGAACTGTAGAATACCCATTGTTTAGCAAGTATTTTTCCGATTTTTTATTACAAGCATCAATTGGTTTCATACCAATTGTTGTATGAAATGATGAGTTATATTCTTGTAAAATCTGAGGTAGGATATCTAAAAATTTGTAATTTCCTTGCATACTGAAGGCTTTCCACATTTTCCCTTTTAATGTTCTATTAAACCTTTCTACAATGGAAGCTTTCATATTAGAAAAGGTGGAATAATGATTAATACAATATTTTTTCATTAGAGATTTAAACTTGGAATTGTAAAACTCCTTTCCCTGATCACTTTGAATATTTTTTGGAATTTGTCTACTCGAAAGAAACACGCTCTCCATCGCCTTAGTTACATCTTCAGCAGATTTCTTCTTTATTGGTATGGCCCATGCATATTTAGCAAAGCAGTCTATAACTGTTAATAAATATTTGTACCCTTTATTTTCTCGAGAATAAGGTATCATCTCTACTAAATCTATCTGCCACAAGTCATTTATTCCTTTCAAAACTGTCTTTCTCCTAGGATATTTCTTGCGAGCTGGCTTATGTAATTCATTTACAACAGTTCTTTTAATTATTGATGAATCCATTATCAAGTACTTTGTTTAGGTAACCAAGTGTGACCACATCAGATTCCTTTTCAGGTTCAGCGACGTTTGTTATTCTCTTATCAAGAGAGTCATATATACCTTCAACCAAGGTTAAAGCAACGCTGTTTAAAAAATCTTTGGTAACAACATCCTGTTTATCTATAGGTGGTGCAAAGTTGACAAGTCTTTTTCTTTTTCCATCAATCCAATTACCAGGCCAATTGTTTAAATCAGTGTAAGTAGCCGCTAGCGTATCACAATAAACTTTATTAGCATCGTCATGAGCTGTGATTGGGTTGGCAACATTGATTATTCGTAAATTGCGTGCATCGATGTCCTTTACAGACTTCAATATGCTAAACGGAAAATAGCGTTTTTTATATTTGGAGTGCTTTAATGACATGTGAGATCCGAACTTGTTTATTGTCATGTTTATACTAAACCTAGCTATATATAGTCTTTAATATATAATATTTTCTTCTCGTAGCTCTTCAATTATTGATTCTATTTCGTTTTGGCGTCCTTTGTGACCAGCATGAGCGGAAGCCATTAACAGCTTTAGACGATTTACTAGCTCATTTGGATCGTTCCAATACTCATACAGAGGTTTATCGGCTCTCATAAGACCATGGCCCCTTTTGTGAGAACGGAGCTGCATTCTCGGAGCTGAGGAAGGGGCATAGAGTTTTAAGGTTTCAGGTGGAAATAACTTGGATATTACATTTCTATATTTCTCAGATCTGTTTCTAAATACCCCTCGTTCTTCGCTATAGCCTTTCCTGTGTGCATTGGTCGAGATTAAAATATTCTTATAATTTTCCAAGTCGGTCTCGGTATAATCTTGTGGGTTTTTCAAGTAGAGTAGCTGCAACAATCCCGGAGTTCCTTCATACTCTATGTCGTTTATAGAAATATCGTCGCTGTTTGGAAACAGCCGAACGTTTGTCGAATCTCCTATAGCTAATCCCCCTAAAGGCATGACTCTAATTCCATAACGATCGTCATATGCCTCATCATCTTTTTTTAAAATCTTATCCAAGTATTTCCTTTGCAGGTTTCCAAATTCGGCGAGATGTTCCTTCAATTCGGCTTCTCCTTGTGGAGTTTAAGCATATTCTTTGACTAGCTCTGATAGTGGTTCGTCAGTCACATACTCGTCCTCGCATTCTTCAGATGATAATACGGGAAAGGAAAAACTAGATAACGATCTAGCTCTTTTGTAGTGAGGCGTTGTTTTCGGCAATAAAGTTGATTTTCGGTAAATACTAGCAGACTCGTTTTTATCTGGCGATTCGTCCCGCTCATTAACACCTTCTCTGGAAGTCTGTTCCGGTTTAGGTTTTAATGATTGTTTAATATCTTCTAAAGGTTGAAGCACGGGTGTAAACAATTCTTTACGACCCGTTTCAATATCCTGGAGGTTATGCTTCAATGCTCGAAATTTGTTTTTCAAAATCTCACTTGTTTTTATTATTTCACGATTGACTTTCGGGTCCATGATTGTTAATGATAATTACTGCTGAGATCGCTCTTTATATATCTACAATGTATGTGTCGATTCCTTTTCTAAAACGTCCATCGTTCATACCCCTACTTTTATCAATAACGAGATAGCCAAACGGTTCTTTCCAGCATAACGAGCACATGTCTTTAAAAAGAGTAAAACTTAAATCTGGCATGCTTACGTGTTCATCATAAATATGTTTTAAATTTAATTCATCTTGAGGAAAAACTATTAAAAAGTTAAAATTACACTTGATAAGATGTCTCGGGATACAAACATAACTTTGTGTTAAATAAAAGCAATCGAGGTTCATATGACGGCCATAACTAAAGTATCGTTTAATTATATCCTGATCTTCCATGGTGACATCATCAAATATGCATACCGAATTTGATTCGACTTTTTGAGGCAATTCCTTTGCATCTTCAAATTCATATATATTTATGACGCTTTTTAAATACTGGTATTTAGGTTGATGTAAAGTTTTTCCAAACAGATACACATTTTTAAATTTTAAGCCGTTAGGGTTCAATAGCAATCCAATCATAATATTAGTCTTTCCACATCCGCTCGGACCACATATCGAGGCTCGGATAGTGTTTGGTAATAATGAACTATGTCTCTCCTCCGATTGTCCTTTAATTGGGGAAAAGTTGGTAGTAGGGAAACATTGCACTTGTTTAACTAATTTCATTCTGAACGCAAACAACATCAAGACGGCTATATATACCCTATTGTTTCATTTTCTGAGTACAGTATGAGTCACAAGGCTCGCAGAGGCAGAGGCTTGCTGAACAGTCTTATCAATAGGTTGCCGATTGAATTGCACCTTCCAGGATATCAATATTGCGGTCCCGGTACGAAACTAGAAAAACGCTTAGCTACAGGTGATAGCGGAATAAACAAGCTTGATAGAGCTTGTAAAGAACACGACATAGCTTATAGCATAAATAAGGATATGGATAGTCGTAAACAAGCGGACAAGATTCTTGCTGATAATGCTTAGAAACGGGTTAAAGCTCCAGATTCGTCATGGGGAGAAAAGGCCGCGGCTTGATTAGTTACAAATGCCATGAAAGCAAAAAGGAAAATCGGTTCGGGGCTGAGGAAGAAAAAGAAGATTAGTTTTAAAGATTTGGTTAAATCGTCAAAAGTAGATGATGTATCATCTATTCTCAATGCATCAAGAGCGGCATATAAAAAGGCTAAAATGCATCTACGAGGTAAGGCAAAACCTTCACCGCCAACAGTTCTTCCGCTGTGGGGTCTTTAGCAGGTGGAGCCGCGAGTGTAGCCAAGGCGATCAATGAAGCTAAAGAAGCCAAACTAAAAGTGGATGAACAAAAGAGGCATAATTTGGCCATGGAAGGTCAAAAAGTTGGAAACGGACTTTATTTGAAACCGTATAAGAATGGTTACGGTCTATTTATAACCCGACAAAAAAGACCAAGAAAAATATGACTACCAAATAAACCATTGACCGATTTGGAATTGAATCATTTAGCAAAAGTATTAAATGTTCCAAATTTTCGTGGAGTGTTTATGATTGATAATCTTCCAAAATATAACCTGTTATAATTCTATAACATAACCTGGTTCTCATTGGGTCTGTTATGTAAAAAAAGATAATGTAGTGAAATACTTTGATTCTTTTGGAAATTTAAAACCTCCTCCTCGATTGTTAGATTATTTCAAAAGTTGCCAAGTATTATATAACCGCCGTTGTCATCAAAAGTGGAATACTCCGGTTTGTGGACACCTTTGCTTAAAGTATTTAGCCGATGTTTCTCATAAATGTTGATCATTAATAATCATGAGCTACACAGTAACGTTTACTGGCAATTCTAGCGTTCTTCATGCAAACTTCCTACCTCCTCTAGAATTAGGGTCGGATTGTACAATCGGGTTATTATCTTTTGACACATATAATACTATTCCAAACATAAGAAAGGGCGTTAACGATATGTTTTATTTCGGTGATATGGCCATTCAAATACCCGAAGGATCGTGTTCAGGCAACCTAAATCGTTTTTACTAGCAAAGGCGCCCCCTTGTGGACGGAGGGCGCAACGGTGTGCAAATTAGCCCTGTGCCCTTAATGGGTTTTCTAATGGCCGACTGGTAGTGGTCAGGAGTCGAGTGTAAAGGTGTACACCACAAGGGACTCACACAGTTTTTATTTTTCACCTTGTTCCTTCTTCTTATTATCTTTTGACACATATAATACTATTCCAAACATAAGAAAGGGCGTTAACGATAT
Source organism: Aelia acuminata (assembly GCA_911387785.2). Classification (NCBI taxonomy): domain Eukaryota; kingdom Metazoa; phylum Arthropoda; class Insecta; order Hemiptera; family Pentatomidae; genus Aelia; species Aelia acuminata. The sequence continues at coordinate 66,727,253 of OU426980.1, read as the reverse complement.
GTTTTATTTCGGTGATATGGCCATTCAAATACCCGAAGGATCGTGTTCAGGCAACCTAAATCGTTTTTACTAGCAAAGGCGCCCCCTTGTGGACGGAGGGCGCAACGGTGTGCAAATTAGCCCTGTGCCCTTAATGGGTTTTCTAATGGCCGACTGGTAGTGGTCAGGAGTCGAGTGTAAAGGTGTACACCACAAGGGACTCACACAGTTTTTATTTTTCACCTTGTTCCTTCTTCTTATTATCTTTTGACACATATAATACTATTCCAAACATAAGAAAGGGCGTTAACGATTTGTTTTATTTCGGTGATATGGCCATTCAAATACCCGAAGGATCGTGTTCAGGCAACCTAAATCATTTTTACTAGCAAAGGCGCCCCCTTGTGGACGGAGGGCGCAACGGTGTGCAAATTAGCCCTGTGCCCTTAATGGGTTTTCTAATGGCCGACTGGTAGTGGTCAGGAGTCGAGTGTAAAGATGTACACCACAAGGGACTCACACAGTTTTTATTTTTCACCTTGTTCCTTCTTCAAATAAGGACAATGTGTAGCGAGTAGGCCACCGGAGCACGCCCCGAGGCATGAGGAGGAAGAAGCAAGAATGATGAGAGAAGCAGCCAGAGAATAATGAAGCCCTACCCACCATGGCACGATACCATAACCTCATCGGGTACAATTTATGTTTCATATAAATTCTATAAATTTTTAACCCTGTAAATATACGTCCTCTAAAGGTCAGATATTACTTTATTTAGTAACACCCCATTTCAGTCCATTTTTTTTCTTTACCGGGAACAGGGAGATTTTCCTAAATAAAATGATGGAAATTCCTGTCCCAAACATATTTTGTGGTCCTTACGGTCCGAATAATTTTTTTTCTCTTTTTCCACAGATAGATTCCACTTCTGTAATCTATCAACACCTGAACAATAAGTAATATTTGACCTAAAGTGCATTCTTTCATTGATTTCATTAGCATTCAACTAGTTTATTTCATTATAAGTTATATAAATTTAATTATCTCATATACTATCTCAGTGGGGGCCGGGATGGCCGTGTGGACAAGGGCGCTTGCAATAGGTAATCAAAGTTAAGCAACGTCCATCGTGGTTCGTACTTGGATGGGTGACCGCTCAATTCGGGTGACCGCCCACCAATGAACACCACGCAGTCCAAGTCTACCCCCACCCACGGGTATGTGAGGCCCATCAGCCTACTGGAGGCGACTCACACCGACCGGGCGTAGGAGTGATGAACCTTCCCCGTGTCTCTCATTGAGAATCGTGGTGTGTTTCTTCCAGGATGTTAGTAACCGCCCGGAGGTTTGGTTCAAGGACGGTATGCTCCAGGGAAAGAAATATAGGTCCTCGGGGCCTGCTGACTCTGAGCTACCATAATCCTTGGACCTAGACCAGTTTGTTACTGTCCTTGAACCCGAGAGAGCTGACGCCATCGGTGGGAAGGACACTGCCAAATTGGCCCCAATGGGATTGGTTATGGAGCTACGGGCAGTCTGCCGCTGCACCATGGTGACCATGGCTTGCTGCAACGTGAGGTTTGGGCTACCCCCTCCAGGCTGTCTGTTCTCCCGCAAGCAACACAAATGTCTGTAAGAAGACCACACTGCGCGGCCAAAGGTCTCATTAGGCCTAATGCGCCAACCGAAAAAAAAAAAAAAAAAAAAAAAAAAAAAAATACTATCTCAGTACAAAATTAATTAATTGTTACAGCTAATTACTTGCAAATTTCATTAAAACATGGTTTAAATTAATCTTTTCTTTGTTTTAGCCTATCTGTATTTAGTAAACATTTAAAAATTATATTTCTTTCTAAATTTTTACCATATTAAAATGGTAACATTCATAATTTGTATTTCATAATAGTTTTATTTCACTTAAGGAGAATAAAAATAAGGTTTACCATACTATGATAAATTATAAAATCAGTTCATTAGCTAGCTTCAATGCATTGTTCAACAGTTATTAATTATTAATTCATTATGAAATCTTTGGTATTATTTTACATTTTTATTAATGTTAAATTTTAATTATAATTTAAAAGGGAACTATCAAAATATAATACCAGTCACATAGTCAACCAATTGCAAGTAAGGTTATGTAAGTATGTTAAGATGTATTTTAAAATGCTCATGTAATAGAAATAACCTTTTATTTAGTATAATTCTTTATTTCACAAATATACATCAGTAATGGTTAACACATAATAAATGCAAGAGCTAAATGCAATTAATAAATTTCACTTTGTCAATTATTAAATGGTCACATGCAATATTTTATTAACACAGGTAATTATAATTTCACTTATATTGCCGCATATTCATTTTTTTTAAGATATTCATTTTTTAAGATGTAAATTTGTTACAATACGGTATTGTAACAATGATTAATTTATTAAAACACATCTAATTACGCGATAGCTTATCACAGCACATGTTGGGGACCATTGATCACTGTCGTTCACGAATGAACGCTCATAGCGAATGATTACATAATTTATGTCGAATGGCCGTTACTTCACTTAACAAGTTGACGTAAGGTGACGTCACTGGGGGTTTCTACCTTCGCACATTAGCAGGTTACTTTTACTCTTATATTTTGCGTCTACATTGGTTTGTAAGATTGCATCCAGTAACTCCTCTATCGCTGTGTTATTCGTCAGTAATTTATGATTTTTTATTTCTAATATTTATTAGAGATTTACTTGGGATTTCTCTCGTTCACATTTTTTTTTTTTTTTTTCTTTTTTCTTTCTCTCTTTTTTCCCTTTTGATTACTCGTTGGGCTGATAGTCATATTCTCTTACTTCTCGCTGCATTTTCTCGTCATTCTTCGTTACTTCTTCCTACCTTAGCTTCGGTGGCGTTCCGTTTTATTAGAAATAAAACTAGAATTAATAAAATTAGAACGTTATTTAACACAATTTAAAATCTTATTCGGGTAATCATGTCCACCCCTGAAGTCGCTTCTCTTGAGCGCAAGCGTCGCAAATTAAAGAGAAACATAAGCGGCATTGCTTCCGAAGGAAAGAATGCCGACGAAAGCGACGAGGCATTTGCTAACTTTGAGGCTCTATTGAATTCAGCTCGAGCCGACTGGGATTCATTTGAGCAAACTTGGGATTGCTTGGACACTCTGGCTAATCAAGAAGGGTTGAAGTTCCCAGACAAAGCTTGGCAGGGCACATATGACTCCACTCGGGACGAAATTCGGGAGGCTAATTGCATATTGAATCGATTACGTTATAAGCGGGAAGCTTCGAAATTAGGAACTAGTGGGGACAGGTCACCTCCAGTGGTAGAATCAAAGTTCCCCACATCCAATACCAACCTGCCAAGAATTTCCATTCCCAGGTTCTCCGGCGATTTATTGAAGTGGACGACATTTCTTGACACCTTCAGATCATTAGTGCACGACAACTTTACGCTGTCTTCGACTCAGAAGTTACACTACCTTCTTGACGCCTTGTCCGGTGAACCTGCAAGTCTCCTTTCGGGGCTTCCCATCCAAGAAGGGACTTATGAACAGGCATGGCGAACCCTCATCACCAATTATGACAACCCTCGAGTTTTAGCGAGCCTACACCTTCAGAATCTCCTTGAGTGTGATATGGCCAAGGAAAGAAATGAATATGGGCGATACGAGCGTTTCCTTGCATCCGTGGGCGAAAACGTTGAGGCCTTCAAAAATCTTAAGCTGGAAAACGAGGCTAACGCGCTCTTAAGCTTCTTGGCGCTACGTGCATTAGATCCGGAGACAAGAAGGAAGTTTGAGCTGCAGCACACGAAGGCGGAGTTTCCCGATGTCCGCGTCATCATTGACTTCGTGCGCCAACGCAAGATGGCTTTAAAGTTGGCAACAAACATTGTTCCCGCAAGAGCCTCGGACAAGAGCTCAGTCCGATTTCAACGGACTTGGTCCAACACACAACGCGGTGTCTCTTTTCACGCTAGCCAGCAACGCCGGGCCCACAACGTTGTCCGCGCCGACGAGACTAGGAGACATAAGACAAATTCTGTCCCAGCTTCTCAACCTGCAACCGAGTATACAGAACAGTGTGCCCTGTGCGAGGGCCAACACACATTACCGAGATGTTTCAAATTCAATGAAATGTCAGCCACGAGCAGAGTGGAGTTCGCTCATGCATGGAAAGGCTGTCACAATTGCCTACGACTTGGGCATAAAACTAAAGATTGTCCCTCTAGGTGGAGCTGCAAATATTGCGGACAAAAGCATCACAGCCTGCTGCACACAGAAGCCATGTCCGACACTTCAAAACAGGGAAATACAGGCGTTGCGTCTCATTCATGCACGACCATGGAAAGGGTTCAACACCTGCTCAAGAGAGAGTGACACGCCAGGTGACGTTCAGCGATTACTGGGAACAGCGCTGGCCACAATCAAATGCTCTTCAAAAGTCGTACCCGTGCGTGTGCTTCTAGACAGCGGAAGCGAGCATTCGTTTATCACTACCCACGTTGCCAAACAACTGGGAAATAAGTTGGACAGATTTTCTGGTTCCATAGTGGGCATGAGCGGTGCACCGGTGAATGTGAAGGGCGTTATTAACTGCATATTCCACACAAATTTACCACGCTGTGGTGAACTCTCTGTACGCGCTCTCGTCGTGGATACAATCGCCTCTAATCTTCCTAGCCGACTTATACCGCGATTGTCATTTGCTGGGTTGGCGGGTCTGACATTGGCGGATCCGCATCTCGGGGAGCCGGGCCCAGTTGATTTTCTCGCCGGCATTGATTTTTGCCCAAGAATCATTACGGGTGCCCCTACACGTTTGGGCATCGGGGAGCTGTACAGCCAGCCCACCGTGTTTGGCGAGTTGATTATGGGGACTCTTCGGAATGTAGATAAGTCTGTTTCTCTCCATATCCGCTCCGAGGAGGAGGAGAAGCTGGCGGAGGTTTTCAGAGCATTCTGCGACCTAGAAGAACCAGCACCCGCTAACAGAGCCAATCCGGAGGATCAGTCCTGTGAAAGTTTCTTCACGCGAACTTTGCTTCGTGCTGCTGATGGGAGATACATGGTGAGACTCCCTCTCAAACCCGGGCATCAGGTTCCAGGCAACAACCTTGTTAAATGTTTTTACGGTTTGGAGAAAAGGCTTTCACGCGACACTGAACTTCGCGAAAAATATGTGTCGTTCATGCAAGAATATGTATCCCTTGGCCACATGTCCTTGGCGTCTAAGAAAGCAGAGTATATCATACCGCATCACGGTGTGATGCAAGGTTCGAAACTGCGCGTCGTCTTCGATGCATCCTGCGGCTCCTCTGAGTTCAGCTTGAACGACATCCTATGTACGGGACCAAAGCTGCACACTGACCTAGACACCATATTAGTCAACTTTCGTTTGAAACCAGTGGCTCTAACCACGGACATCGTAAAGATGTACAGACAGGTACTCGTTCATCAAGACGACAGGCATCTGCAGCACATATTCTGGCGCGAAGATCCTTCATCACGGCTAGACGAGTATCAATTAAATACCGTCACTTATGGTGTCAAATGCAGCGCGTACCATGCGATACGCGTCCTTAAACAGCTAGTGCATGACCATGGCCGAGAATATCCTGCCGCTTCTGCATGCATCCTTCGTTCCACGTATGTGGATGACATAGTGACAGGAGCAGACTCTCTAGAAGCAGCCTCAACGCTGCGAGAGGAGCTCATCGAGTTGCTGAGGAAGGGAGGCTTTGAGTTGGCAAAATGGACATCCAACTGCCCGCAGGTAATACCCCAGGAATCACGCTCAGCACAAGAATTGAATCTGACTCAAAAGCTTGACGATCCTGTCAAAATCCTCGGACTGATCTGGTGTCCTCAAGAGGATAGGTTTCGTTTTCAGGTTCATCAGCCAAAAGCAACACTGACCAAGCGTGGTGTCCTGTCAGTTATTGCTAGACTTTTTGATCCCATGGGATTCTTGGCTCCTATCATCTTTTACACAAAGGCATTTCTCCAAGAGCTTTGGAAACAAGGATTGGATTGGGATGAGCCACTCCCCAAGATATTGGCTGATCGGTGGAAATCACTTCTCGAAGAATGGCCTCACATTGAAGACGTGCGAATTCCTCGATATGTACATGCACTAAGGGCCAACCTCCGTCTCGTTGGTTTTAGTGACGCTTCGGCTTTGGGATATTCCGCCGCTGTCTACCTTCGTGTGGAGTGTGAAGATGGCGAAATGCGAAGCCACCTGTTGAAGGCCAAGACTAAAGTTGCCCCTTCAAAGTTCCAGAACACTGCTCAGTTGGAGCTGTGTGGAGCTTTGCTGTTGAAAAGGGTGATGGACACAATTGAAATCACTTCACAGCAAACAAGGCTGTACTTCACTGATAGCTCTGTGGTCTTAGCATGGCTGCGCACACCCTTCCATCAGTCGAAGGTTGTCGAGGCCAACAGAGTCTCCGCGATTTTGAATGGATCGCGCTTAGAACAGTGGTGCCATGTGAAGTCTGACAACAATCCAGCTGATATTGCCTCAAGAGGCTGTCTGCCCTCTCAGATCATTACTAATCAGTTATGGTGGGCGGGTCCAGTCTGGTCATCATCATCATCACTCATGTCAGAGCGCTCTCATACGATGTGGCATGTTCCTGCGTCAAACCATGCGCTTTCTTCCAAGCAATCCGCACCGGATGTGCCCGACGTGAACTGGATGCTCAAATTTTCCTCGCTACCTCGTTTAATTAGTATTGTCTCGCTCATATTCAGGTGGGCAGGACGCCTGCGTTGTCCTGGTAACGCTCCCACTGGACCTATAACTGGGTCAGAGCGTAAAAGGGCATTGCTCGTTTGCGCGAGGCAGGTTCAACGCGCGACCTTTCTTCCTGCCCTATACTCTACATCGCCTCCGACATCTTACATGGACTTGCATCCCTTCGTCGATGAAGACGGGGTCATCAGGGTCGGCGGAAGACTCAGGCAATCATCTCTGCCTTATGAACAACGGCACCCAGTGTTGCTCCCCCGTGGTCATCATTTTTCTCAACTGTTAATACGGGACACGCACGAACGTCATTTCCATGCTGGGCCAACTCTCACTGTGTCTTTGTTGAGAAGTAACTTCTGGATTCCGGGACTGTATCGCGCAGCCAAGGGAATCATCAAAACCTGCGTGAACTGCAGGCGTTTGTATTCGCGCCCTATCTCGCCCCTCATGGGGGATTTGCCTAAAAAAAGAGTGCAGGGATTCCGAGCATTCGCTGAAGTTGGGGTAGACTTTGCCGGCCCCTTTCTCATTAAGGATTCCCTTCGCCGCAAGGCAAACATCAGCAAGGGCTACATAGGTGTGTTTGTCTGCCTTGCGTCAAAGGCAATGCACATCGAATTGGTTTCGTCCCTTAGCACCAAGTCTTTTCTGGATGCATTGGACCGATTCATTGCGCGGCGCGGTCTGCCACTTTGTGTTCATTCAGATCATGGAACTAATTTCATTGGGGCCTCACGTTTTCTAAAGGACGTGCATCGCCTCTTGAAGGATGAAGAGAAGACTATAGTGGACCACTTAGCCCTAAAGAGTGTGGAGTGGAAGTTCATTCCACCCCGAGCCCCGCCCGTCGGCGGAATATGGGAAGCTGCAGTAAAGTCCGTGAAACGCCCCCTCCACAGAACTGTCGGAACTCAGGCTTGGACCTTTGAAGAGCTTGTCACCATCCTGGCCCGCATCGAAGGTTTGCTCAATTCTAGACCCCTTTGTCCTCTACGGGACGATCCGGATAACTTTGATACCCTCACACCTGGTCACTTTATAGTTGGAGCCCCACTTCACGCTATTCCGTACGGGCCTGTTGACGCGAAGTGTGCGCGCACAAGATGGGAAAGACTTCAGCAACAGGTGCATGCCATATGGAAAAGGTGGAGAAAGGAATACCTTCACCATCTGCAACAACGAGTAAAGTGGAAGACCGGAAGCCCCAACCTCGCTGTTGGAGACTTAGTAATAATGCTTGAACGGCGCGCACCCTTAGGTTCTTGGCCCGTCGCGCGCGTCTGTACCATCCATCCAGGTACTGACGGGATAGTTAGGGTTGTCTCGGTCCGTACTCCCAGTGGACAAATTTTAAAACGTGCCGTAAGAACGCTGGCTCCTTTGTTCGCGTCGTACGGTCAGGAAACCGAGGAAGAAGGACCCTTGCCAGAGCGTGATTGATTCACACCACAGAATCATGATACAGAGTCATGTTATTTTAGTACATGTTAGAAGGTACTATTTGCTTTAATATTTTGTCAAAATTCTCTTGATCTCTATTTTATTTCATTTTACACTATTAGAAGTTGAGTTTGTTTCTTTGCATTTTGTTATATTTAGGAATGATTTAATAAATGTAGTTTTCACTACAACTTTATTTAACAAACTGAACTAATATTTTACATATGATTATGCAACAATGAATTAATTAATATAATATATAACAGTTCCCCCCGGAAAGGAAGTTTGTTTATCCCAAAGTAAGGAGATTAGGTTGGATGGATAAACATTAATTAGTATAAAGTCTTCTGATTTGATCAATATGATATTTCTTAGTATTCCCTCCTCCATCTAACTTCACGATGAAGTGCACTCTACCTTGTTGAGTCAACACAGTCCCAGTTGCCCATTTGGTTTGACTATTATACACTCGAACTAGGACACGATCTCCTTTCTTAAAGGATCGTGGTTGGTTCTTCTCACCTGTCCTGTCCAATAGGTCTTGTTTCACCTTCCTCAAGCTGGAGAGCCTTGACCTCATCTCACGACCCAACATTAGGAAAAATGGGCTCTTTTTGGTTGTAGTGTGCGGAGTCTGTCGGTATTGCTTTAGTACTCTCACCAGTTTTTCATTTATGTCACCCTTTTCCCGTTCCATCGATCGCAACATTTGCTTCAGAGTCTGTACGTAACGTTCAGCTTGGCCATTACTTGAGGGATGATATGCCGCAGTAGTTTTGTGTTGAATGCCTTCGCTAGATAAAAAGCTCCTAAATTCATGAGAAGTAAACTGTGTTCCATTATCAGATACAAGTACTTCCGGGATTCCGAATTACGCGAATAATTTCTTCAGAGTAGATATTGTCCAGAGAGTTGTAGCCGTCGACGTGTGGAATACTTCTAACCACTTAGAGTAAGCATCTACTACCACCAGGAATCGCTTTCCCATGAAGGGTCCTGCATAGTCTATGTGGAGTCTCTGCCAGGGTTCCATGGGCTCCTCCCATGGATGTAGCTTTTCTTTTGGAGGATTGTTCTGAAATAAGGCACATTGTTTGCACTCTCTGACTATCATCTCAATGTCTCTATCCATTCCTGACCAGTAGCAATAACTCCGTGCTAGTGCTTTCATCCTTGTCATTCCGACATGAGCTTCGTGTAATTCCTTCAGTATTCGGTGCTGTAATTTTTTTGGAATTACTACTCTGCATCCTTTAAAGATGCATCCATCCTCTAACGAATAGGCAATGTTGTCCTGTCCCAATTTATTCAAATCCTTCCCTGACTCCAATGCTTTCAACAATGGTGCCAATTCTTCATCTTCTTTTGTTGCTTCTCTAATATGTTTTTTATGTACTGGCAAATGTTCTATCTGGTGCAGATGAAAAATGGTACAGTCGTCTTGAGCCTCCCTATTGCACGGATGTCCAGTAGGAAATCTGGAACAAAAATCGGCATTATTGTTCTCACTAGTTTTCCTATACTCGATTGTATAGTTAAACCCTGATATAAACTGGGCGTAATTGAATAATCGCGTCGCAGCCATGGTTGGTAAAGATTTTTCAGGATGGAATATTTTCACTAAGGGTTTGTGATCCGTAATTAATAAGAATTTCCTGCCATAGCAGTACTGGTAAAATTTGTGTAGTCCCCAGAAAATTGCTGTTGCCTCTCTATCAATTTGGCTATATCTCATTTCAGTCTTCGTTAAAGACCTGGAAGCAAATGCAGTTGGCTTCTCGGATCCGTCTGGCATCCTGTGGGAAATCACAGCCCCGAGACCTACAGGTGATGCATCTGTGGCTAACAGTAACGGAAGCTTTGGATCAAAATGTGTCAGGACTCTAGGACTAGTAATTTCTTCTTTTATATTATTGTAAACCTCTTCACATTCCTTTGACCACAGGAAAGGCGTACGTTTTTGGAGTAACCGATTTAAAGGTCTTAACTTTGTTGCTAATTTTGGTAAAAATCTATTATAATAATTTACTAATCCTAAAAATACTCTTAATTGGTCTATATTTTGAGGAGGTAAGGATTTTGTTATTGCTTCGATCTTTTCTTCAGTTTTATGAAGTCCATTTTTATCTATCCTATATCCAAGATATTTTATTGATGGTTTAAAAAACTGGCATTTGTCCTTGTTTAAGTGTAGATTGTTCTTTCTCAACACCTGCAAAACATTTCGGAGTCTAGCTAGTGTCTCGTCATAAGTCGTCCCTTGGATTAAAATATCGTCGAAGAAACAGCTAACTCCCTCTATTCCTTGTAGAATTTGGTCCATAAAACGTTGCCAACAGCTGGGTGCAATCTTCACCCCAAACATCAACCTTTTTACTTTGTATAATCCCCTGTGGGTACTAAGTGTTTGCATTTCTGCACTTTTCCCATCCATCAGCATGTTCAAATATGCCTTGTGAATATCTAATGTGCAGAAGAACTGACCTCCGTTCATACTTGATAATATGTCTTCTATCCTGGGGATTGGATAATTATCATCTAGAATATTCTTGTTCAGAGTTGTTTTAAAATCAGCGCAGATTCTGACAGTTCCGTCAGGCTTCATAACTGGGACTATGGGAGTACCCCATTGTGATGTATTTACTTTCTCGATTATGTCCTCTGCTTCCAATCTATCAAGCTCTTTTTCAATTTTTCCTTTCAGTGCGTAGGGTACAGGTCGCGGTTTCAAGAATATTGGTTTGGCATCTTCTTTCAGAATGAACTTACAATATAAGTCTGGAATAATTCCAATTTTACTGTCGAAAACATCCTTGAATTGTTCGAGTGTAGTTTCCAAGGAAGGTTCCGGCGATTCTGTGACTTTAGCAATGCTTGCCCAGTTTAATTTTATTTCTTTTAACCAATCTCGACCTAGTATAGGTGATATGTTCTGATCGATAACAATTAATTTTCCCTTAAACGATTTATCCTGATAGGTAACATTCACATGTGCTAAACCCGCTGGCTTAATTAATTCCCCAGTGTAAGTTTTTAACTTTAACCTCGTGTCAGCAAGTTTTATCTTAGGACAGATTTTCCTAAAATCTAACATTGAAATTGATGAAACTGAAGCTCCCGTATCTAACTCCATAGGATATTTTCTTCCTTCAATTCTAATAGGTAGCATAATTTTTTCTTCCGCACATATTTTGTGGTTGTTTATGACTGTAACAAGCTTATTGTCAAATTCATCCTCAGAATGTTCAGAACATGTTTCGTAGCTGCCTGCTCTTTGTTCTTGTGCCTACTTATACATGCCCGAACAATATGCCCCAATTTCCCACAATGGTTGCAATATTTGTTCTTAAATTTGCAGTTATTGGCACGGTGTCCTTGATCAGCGCACCTGTAGCACTTTTCTTTAAGTGCAGCAAAAGCAGGATTATCTCCCTCAGTTAACCTTCTCGGCAGCTTCTGGACTTTATTTACCATTGGATCAGATGTCCTGTTTAGGTTACTTTCTTCTTTAGAGCTTTCAAGTACCTTGGCCTTTTCAATTAATTCTTCATATGACATATTTTCTGACTGAAGTAATGCAGCTCTAATACCCGCGTCAGAGAGCCCACTTATAAACTGAATACGTAAAAATAAATCAGCAACGGATCTGCCGCATTCGCAATTAAATTTACATTTAGTAGATATTCTTTTGAGACAAGCATTAAATTCGGAAATGCTTTCTCCTGAATGCTGGACACGTGAATTAAATTTGTATTGTTGCGCCCAGATGCTTGTACGAGGTTCAAGATAATCCTTCAAAATTGTTTGCACATCTGCATAACTGGTTGCAGATGGTAATTTTGGAAAACAAAATTCTCGCAGCTTCTCGTAAATTTCCGGAGTTAAACAATTTAAAAATAGTAGTACTTTCTGCTCGTCATTGTGAATATTGTTAAGGTATAGAAAGTTTTCAAATCTTTCAGAAAAATTTGTGAAAGTTTCTATTTCCTTATTATACTTTTCAAATTTTATTCCAAATGAATGATTAGTATAATTTTTTTTTCTCCTCACCTGGATCTAGCATATCCCTAATATTTTTCCTAATTGAATTTATTTTTACAATTACATTTTTATCCAACTCCTCAATTTCGTATCTGTAATTTAATTGTTCATTAAAATCCTCTTCACTCACCTCCATCTCAAGCTTAGTTTGAATTTCATCAAATTTGTTCCTTATTTGTTCAATTTTTTTGGCATAGTAATTAATGTTTTCAACTGTACATATAAGTTCTTCATCCTCCAATTGTTTTTCTATCCGTGTCAGTTGTCCTTTACAGACAGATCTTTGTCTGATTAGTTTTTCCCTCGTCGCCATTGTTATATTTAGGAATGATTTAATAAATGTAGTTTTCACTACAACTTTATTTAACAAACTGAACTAATATTTTACATATGATTATGCAACAATGAATTAATTAATATAATATATAACACATTTATTATGACATTTTTTTTCATGTATATCAAGCTCATTTTATGTATTTATTTTTATGTATAACGTTATTGTAGCTAGTTTGTAAGCCGTATGGTACTGGGCTATATTTTGTCTTATGAACGTATCTTATTTCTGTAAGCACTTAAGAGGAAGTATATTATTTATTTCATAACTTTTAGTTTTCAGCACGTGCAAGAGTCCTTTTTTCTTTAGGCATTTATCATCATAAATTTTGTACCCAAAATTTAGGTGGGCGGCATGTTCTGGCCTGGAAACCTAAATCATTTTTACTAGCAAAGGCGCCCCCTTGTGGACGGAGGACGCAACGGTGTGCAAATTAGCCCTGTGCCCTTAATGGGTTTTCTAATAGCCGACTGGTAGTGGTCAGGAGTCGAGTGTAAAGGTGTACACCACAAGGGACTCACACAGTTTTTATTTTTCACCTTGTTCCTTCTTCAAATAAGGACAATGTGTAGCGAGTAGGCCACCGGAGCACGCCCCGAGGCATGAGGAGGAAGAAGCAAGAATGATGAGAGAAGCAGCCAGAGAATAATGAAGCCCTACCCACCATGGAACGATACCATAACCTCATCGGGTACAATTTATAATTCATATAAATTCTATAAATTTTTAACCCTGTAAATATACGTCCTCTAAAGGTCAGATATTACTTTATTTAGTAACACCCCATTACAGTCCATTTTTTTTTCTTTACCGGGAACAGGGAGATTTTCCTAAATAAAATGATGGAAATTCCTGTCCCAAACAGATCGTATGATATCGATGCTATACAATCTTTTCTAAGCGATGAAATCGCTCACCGTGATCGGGGTGCTGGACTTGTACTTAGAGGAAATCCAAGTACCCTAAAGACTGAAATTAGATCGTCTAAGCAGGTTTTTTTCAACTGTCAAGGCAAACCACATTGCATAGGCCCGCTATTGGGTTTTACTAGCCACGAACAAGTCATTGACCCAAAGCATCAGTATACTGAATCAAACGACATTGTGAAAATTCTTAGTGTAAATACTATTTCGATTCATTGTAACATCGCGTCGGGGACTTTCATGAATGGAGATCCGGATCATAGTATACATCAATTCTTTCCTGCAGTAGAACCAGGATATAAAATCATCGAAACCCCGAATCCAGTCATTTACTATCCTACTAACGTGAGGACTGTTGACAATATTACTGTTCGTTTAGTAGATCAGAACGGCGAGCTTATTGATTTTAGAGGAGAAACAATTACTATAAGATTACATTTAAAGAAAAATGGGGATTGATTTTACCAGAGATAGTCTATCTCTAGCTGGTTATAAAAGGAGATGTCAGACCCCATTAAGATTTAGTAAACCTAAACCATCAAGGCGGTTAACACCTGCAAACGCAAACTTTTTAAAACAGTGTGGTTTTCGGTTAAAAATAAAAATATGAATAATATACTAAACATAACATCAGACCTGAAATTTGATGAGTCCCTTACACAATTTCAATATCATTCGCATCAACCGTATGCAGGCAACACTTTTAACAAGTCTGATGAAATCAGAATTCCGATCCATCAACAAGATGTTTATACGTTTCCTTCATTAAGTTTTATTTACATTGAAGGACGAATTTTAAAAAAATACGGTACTCAAGGAACTACTTCAAAATTGACTAATAACGCGTTTGCGTTTTTGTTTGATGAGATCAGATACGAATTAAATGGCATTGAAGTTGATAGAGTCAGAAACCCTGGAATAATTACAACGCTTAATGGTTATGCTTCGTTTTCACCTAATCAAGTGAAAGGTCTTGAAAATTCGGGGTGGATAATACCTGGCATCGATAAAACTCTTTCAATCGATAAAGACGGATTTTTTAGCTTATGCCTGCCACTGGATATTCTCTTAGAGATATGTGAGGACTATCGCAAAATTTTAATTAATCTTAAGCAAGAACTCGTTTTGATCAGATCGAGTACGGACTTGAACTGCATAAAGGGTAGCGATGACGTACAAATAAAATTAGATAAAGTGGTCTGGAGGATGCCACATGTTCGTGTTTCCGATCAAGAACGACTGAGGTTGTTGAAATGGTAGAGAAAAACAAGATAATTACTATACCGTTCAGATCATGGGATCTTTATGAATACCCAAATTTACCTACTTCGCAGCAAGAAAATTGGACTGTCAAAACATCGACAAATTTAGAAAAGCCGCGGTATGTTATTATCGCATTCCAGACTGGTCGAACGAGAAACGCAACCAAAGATAACAATCATTTTGATAGTTGTAAATTGAAAAACTTGAAACTCTATCTGAATAGTGAACATTATCCTTATGATGATTTGAATTTAGATTTTGCACAAGGAAAAGTCGCCCTTCTCTACGAAATGTATAATGAGTTTCAAACGAGCTATTATGGTAATAGACACTCTCAACCTCTGCTATCACGATCCGATTTTGAGACCCTCGCACCTATAGTAGTTATAGATTGTTCTAAACAATCTGAAGCAATAAAAAGTACGACTATTGATATTCGCGTTCAACTAGAGGCGAGTGAGAACTTTCCGCCTAATACTAAGGCATACTGCCTTATTCTTCATGATAATATAGTGGAATATGAAGTGGGAACCGGTTTAGTCCACAAAATGTACTGAACCTCTGCACATGTTTGGCTGCATATATTCATTATTTAAAACCTAAACGAAATCACTCCACTGCAGGACTTTGACTATGACACACATGATGCATTCAGCGGTCATTGATTTTCAAGGCTATCGATCAGCCTCCAACTCATTAATCGCTAAAGAACTATCTGTAGTCTCTGTGAGTCATGGCTTGTCATTTCCATTTGAACACTTCCCTTGTTTGCTCATTAAATCAAGCCCATCGTTTGGCCACATGGGTCAGAAAAAAATCTGAAGCTGTAAATTTAAAAAAAGAAGAGATAAGAAGACAAACATTTAAGAATATTGGTACACCTCATCATCTACTCTCATATGCTGGATTTATTCGAGGAGTCAAGGATAGAGTTGAATGTGTATACTGTGGACTGGTATTCGACAGCACATCATTAGACAACCCTTTCAGATACCATAAAAAAAAATAGTCCACAGTGTTTGTGGTTTCAGGAGGAGTATTTATACTCCTCCTAGGAAGTACCTTATCAGTATGATGGATAAAATGGAGTCAGCAATACGTCGTTTGGGAGAGGAAGGAATCGAAACTTTAACTACAGAAGAATTGAGAGCTTTACCTCGATCATTAATTTTGTACCTTTTCGACTATACATTAGACTACATCTGGGAAAATTTACCTGAGGAGTGGCAAGAGGACGAGGAATTAATCCAGAAGCGAAGACTTTCTTACCTCAATGAATATATATTTTACACTGGTCGACAAAATTTAACCTTTTTTTCTTTCACAAGAATTAAAATAACAGATTCTAAAAGTATTTTTCGTGCTGAATTCAAATATAATTACAGTTTTTTCCCCATCGGGCAGGAGTTTTGTGTGATATTCATTTGAATTTTTTATAATATTCAAAAAAATCCGTAACTAGCTATCTAACTCAAAATTATAACTACTGATTCTGACTTACCTAGAAACTGGTAGATAGTGATTTTCGGGTATATTTTGCATCTGGAACGTCTCTAATCTTAGCCAACAGTAGTCAGCCAGCATATTGGAACTCCACTTGCCTTGGTACCTCTTCTCTATTGTAGAAATTTGCTGATAAAAACGCTCACCGTGTTCATCGCTGACAGCTCCAAGGTTTTCGGGGAAGAAGTCCAAGTGAGAGTCCAAGAAGTGAATTTTTAAAGACATGTTGCATCCCATAGCTTTATAAGAATGCAGAAGATCAGCCACTATGTCACGAAAGTTTTCCGCTTTATGGTTTCCAAGAAAATTGCAACACAAACTTTTGAAAGACTGCCAGGCTGCTTTCTCCAGTGGATTTAACAGTCCCTCGAAATGTTCATCAGCCATTAATGATCGGATTTGTGGTCCTATAAAAACTCTTTCTTTCAATTTAGCATCACTGACTTTGGGGAATTTCGATTTCAAGTACAAGAATCCATCAGAAAGTTTATCCATAGCTTTGACGAAATTTTTCATAACTCCTAACTTAATATGCAATGGAGGTAAAATTATTTTTTCAGGCTTCACTAAAGGGACACATGCCACATTTTTCTGGCCAGGGATAAGAGATTCACGTTTTGGCCATGACTTTCTAACGTAGTGAGACTTTAAATCACCACAGATATTCCATTCATATTTTCCATATTGTATTTTCTCTAAAACTAGTTTCATATGTCTCTTTCATATCAGTGGCATGCGCTACCGGTATTGATGGAAGTTTATTGCCAATATGTAGCTTCAAACTTACTTTAGAGGAGTCTATGAACAATCGCCACTCATCTGGCCGGTGTTGAAGCCCAAGAGTTTCCATAACTGAACAAATATTATTACAAAACACAATACCATTTTCTCCAGAGAAGTATACTTTGAAAACACTATGGCGGCTACGATATCTACTAATTCTTACATCTTTTTGGAGTAGATTCCACCCTTTGAGTCTGGAAGCTAAAACTTCCGCTTGCTGGTTAGACAGATTTAAATCGCGAATCAGGTCACTAAGGTCTTGCTGATTGGGAAAGTATGGTTCTGATGAACAGCTACTGGCTTCATATGTAAGATCATTTTTATTTTCATCTGAATCATTTGGAGTTTCAGTCAGGTCAGAACCAGAGTTATCACTTAAGGTTGTATCTGCATATACTGGTACGGGGAACTCTTCACTGTGTAAGACAGGTCTCATTGCAGATTGCAAATTCGGATACTTAACTGTATATTATGTTATAGATGTGATTCCTGTAATATTTGTCAAACAAAAATAACAGTCAGTTAAATGATCCTTCGGTTCCCTCCAAATCATGGGAATTGCAAATGGCATATGATGTGTACCATTTTTCCACCCAGTCAGCAGTCTAACACACGAAACACAGCATGTATTTGGGGCCCAGCTCTTATCAAAATCACCAACTTGACAGCCAAAGTAAAGTTTATAACACTTCTTTACAAGTGGGGTCAAATTTCGCCTCTGAGACTTGAAGGTCAGCTCACCACAAATATAGCAGAAATTATCTGCATGATTTACACAATTTCTTGGCATGATGAAAAAATAAAGCACAGAAATACAACATGCACAACATACATAATACACTTCTAAACAGAAAGGAAGGGAATATTTCACTACTCAACAATCTCACAGTCAGCTCAATACTGACACATCACAATGCCAAAGAGGTCTGAACATGTCTAAACAACAACAATGAACCTGCACAGTCATGTTTTATTGCGCTTCAGCATGACATTGCAAATAATTTCAATAATACAGCTTGAGTAAGATAGCTACATATGAGGTAACGGTTCCTATGACTGGTCAAAGAAAACGCTAAAATCATATTTTGAAAAGTAGCTTTTACAGAAAAACTATGCCTGATGGGAAAATTCTGACTACATATTTGAATTCAGGATGGAAAATGCCACTAGATTCACTATTCAGATCTCTTGTGAAAAAAACCTTGTCGACCAGTGTTATTAATTGTACTATTATATCTGTAATTTATCCCATGTATTATTTCAAATAAACCATATAAATTAAATTTTTTTATTTATTTATTTACCTTTATTCTCATTTTTACTTAGGGAAGGGTTCAAGAAATAAAAAAGTATATAAAGAAATATTATTTATTACATAAATTACAACTCATAAGGGTCTTTTCTTGAGTTCATTTAATAAATTATAAAGAGTCTCAGTATTAATATTAAAGTCCATTGATGTTGGTTCCACAGGTTCATTCGGTTGACCTTCTTCATGTTTTTTATATAGTTCAGCCATTTTGGTTATCAATTTCAATGAGTTGTTGATGTCCTTAACGTCTTTACAAAGCTTTGCCGTTTCATTTCTGCTAAAACATGTCGAAGGGTAATCGAGCTGAAGGGTTGGCGAACTCTGATTAAACATTGCAAAAGAAATAACAACCTGTTCTATTTTCATAACTCTGTTCCTTCCCCTCTTGGAAAGTGTACAATACGCATTTTTACAGCTTACTCGGTCTTCAACCTCCAATTTCTTTGGCCTGCTTTACAAAAGAGATAACATCCTTGGAATCTGATCGGCGATGAATCTCCATTCTTCCGTATCCATATACACTGTAGTTTTCTTGTCGATGACCGCGACAGTGGGTACAAAATCGCAAAGACCGACTCGCACTATTTTGCTAGTGGTGATGGAGTAGTCGGTCACCAGTTCCAATCGACGCGGCACAACCATCTTCCAAGGCTTCAACATTGAGACTAAAAGGTTCAATAGAGAGGAGGGGAGAAAGATGAAGTTTTTCTATTTTTTTTATTAGTTGAGTTATTTTATCTCTCTTTATTTCATACATCGATATCTGGTTTTTCAAGTCGTTTATCTGTTGCAGAAAATTTCTAAGTCTCTTGCGGACATCAGCAACATCCCCAACAGTTTTCCTCTTCTTTTTTATCACATACGTCATCTATCATCATTGGTAGCTTCTCTAGTTGTTCCAAGTACTCAATAAAGGGACAATATTTAGACCATTTCTTATGATCTACAAGAGGATCGTCATGTTCCAACCATTCATGTAATATTACTCCACAAAAAGGACACCTCGTCCGATTTGAGTTTTTCAAATAATAAAATCCGGCTGCTGCTAGTTTCAATGCACTCACTGGTGAATTCCAACCGACGAATGTGGACAGTCGGTCGGCCTCATATTCTTACTTGTTAGTCGTCCCATTACAGACTGGTTTATTAGTACTAGGTCTATGACAAAGGCTTATGTATGTGGTGGGGGGAGAAACCTCCTGCTTTTACTAAGCTTAGTCAATGATTTCAAATGATGACTTATGAATGAAACAGCTGAACCAGTAAACTGGTTTATCACGAAGGCTTATGTATGTGGTGGGGGGAGAATTAATGAATTCAATTGATAAATTATGAATGAAACAGCTGATTAAATCAAGGTCACATATAGCCTTGCTACAGCATGATGTAAACAAAGCGCTGTTGCCACATCTACAATCCAACGTTGCCATGTTGGGCATCTCACATCCGTTGACCCCTTGAAACCTCATAACACACCTCAAGGACACCCCCCCTCACCCTAGAACAACACCCCCCTCGCTCTCATAAGGTCGGTCAATGACCCTCAAGGTCACATATTGCTCTGCTACTGCACGTAAACAAACAAAACACACAGAGGATGACGTCACAGGCATAATGTAAACAAAGGGTCAATGAACCGCTTGCACCTACACACACCTGGCCGGGTTGTGAACTGGGTCAACAAAAATGTAAACAAACAAACCCCCCCCTCACCCTAGAACAACACCCCCCTCGCCCTCACAAGGTCGGTCAATGACCCTCAAGGGGGGCTCTGCTACAGCACGATGTAAACAAAGCGATATTAAATGTAAACAAACAAACTCCCCCTCACCCCCCCGCCCTCGCCCTCACAAGGTCGGTCAATGACCCTCAAGGGGGGCTCTGCTACAGCACGATGTAAACAAAGCGATGTTGCCACATCTCACACATTCCATGCAACGTTGCCGGATTGTGCAATCAACAGTCCCCCCTCACCCTAGTTACACACCCCCCTCGCCCTGCCAGACGGCGTGACCTAGTTCACAATTGCACAATCCGTCGTTTCTACTACTTCGCTGCAATACTCGCATCACATCGCGTAATCACCGATCGCACTACATCTAAACATTGTTCTGCGGTGAGCTGGTTGCAAACCATTCTGATGCGCTCGATGAGATCATCCCTTATGCGGACGGGCTCTCGGTAGACATTTTCTTTCACGTATCCCCACACGAAGAAATCTAGTGGCGTGAGGTCCGGAGACCGTGGAGGCCAAGGCACCGGCCCACCTCGTCCTATCCAGCGACCTGGGTAGTTGATGTCCAACCAGTCTCGCACGGCCCTTCCGTAATCTGCTGGACAACCATCGAGTTGATACCAGTTCTCAAGCCTTCTTTCCAAAGGGATATCTTCCAAAAGTGCCCGTAAGTCATTCTCGAGGGATAGATAATAAGTTTCAGCATTAAGTCCAGCAAGTAAAAATACGGGACCTATTATGCCATCATAACAAAGACCGACCCACACGTTTACAGATAACTCATGCTGGTATGCCAAATGTTTCTTGTTTCTGGTGGCATTTTCTTTGATTTAATATGCCCGCACGTGTAAAAGTGGCTTCGTCCGTCCCGATTACTTTCGAACTTAAGTTTACATCGTTTTGCAATTGTTCTTTGTACCAATTACAAAAATTTAATCGGCGGGGATAATCAGCGGGTATTAAATTTTGTACATGGTAAGCATGCCTGCGGCCAGCCCTTAATGTGCGCCAAATGGTGGTATCCCAAGAACTGAAGCAGCTCTCCGGACGCTTGGACCAGGGTTGGAGGACAACCATCGAGTTGAAACAAGTTCTCAAGCCTTCTTTCCAAAGGGATATCTTCGAAAAGTGCCCGTAAGTCATTCTCAAGGATAGATAATAGAATAGATAATAACTTTCAGCATTAAGTCGAGCAGGTAAAAATGTGGGACCTATTATGCTATTATTACAAAGACCGACCCACACGTTTACAGAAAACTCATGCTGGTAGTGAAATTCTCTAACAGCGCGGGGATTTTCATGTGCCCAAAGGTGGTAGTTTCTTTGATTGAATATGCCCGCACTTGTAAAAGTCCCTTCGTCCGTCCAGATTACTTTCGAACTTAAGTTTACATCGTTTTACAATTGTTCTTTGTACCAATTACAAAAATTTAATCAGGGTAATCAGCGGGTATTAAATTTTGTACATGGTAAGCATGCCTGCGGTCAGCCCTTAATGTGCGCCAAATGGTTACCCTTGGTATGCCAAGAACTGAAGCAGCTCTCCGGACGCTTGTACCAGGGTTGGTATTGAAGTGCTGCAGTATCCCTCCGCCACAGGTCGGCTTCCATCGGAGCCTGCATACGGTTACCACCACGATTACATGAGAAGGACTCAGTCTCTCGAAGCCTTCTGAAAGTGCTGGTAAAAACACCTCTGTGTGGGGTTTCTCGGTCTGGCCTGACGTGCATTGCCTTTGCAGAATCCGTAGACGTAGACTATGTCCGCGTATTCAGCGTTGATAAATCTAGCCAGTTGTTGACTTTACTGAACACTACTAGCAACATCACTAATGTGAGAATGCGAGGCTGGACTCCTCCAAAAAAGGATTAAAATGATAGTATAATTGCTAATATTTTAATCCTTTCTTTTTAAGCTAAAACACTCAACCTAGATGTTTTATTGATTACGAAAGCGTGAGAATATTCATCTTTTCTAAATTTACTCCTCGTAAATTAAGAAATTAAGCTTACTCAAAAAGCCACTATATCTTTGTAATTTAAATATATTATTAACAAAAAATAAATTAAAATACACTTTTTGCAAAAATATTTTTAAAGAAAGGTTCCAAAAATTAGTATTGGTAGGGTCTCACAATTTTTATTTATTTATTGACCTTTATTCAGTCACATTCATATTGTATTATTGCTGACGTTTCGCTCGTCTGCGAGCATTTTCAAAGCTAAGAAGACCAAAAAATAGGAAAATCACTGACTTGTGGTTAAAATTTGTTTACAATTAAAAACCTTATGAGTAAACAACAATACAAATATAGGAACTTAATCTTACCAATTTTTCAACAAAATTGAAAATGAAATGAAATGAAAAATTTTACTTTATTCTGGGACATTTAGTCCCCTAAGAATAACATTATTGAAAAATTTTAGGGAGCGTTTGTCTGGCTGTACTATATACAATTATGTAAATTATAACTAAAAATACACACTTTAACAACAAATGAAAACAAATCTTAACTTCATTAGACACCACATTTGTGAAAAAAAAAAATAAATAAATAAAAATAGCAAAAAAGAAGAGTATCATTATTAGAATAAATAAATGATAAAACTTCAGTTTACATATTTGTACAAAACCTTCAAAACTAAATCAAGAATAATAATAATTTTACATCTGCACGGAAGATTGATGTTCCAGGAGGTGGAGAAACAGGAGGTATTTGAACAAGGGTAGGGAGGAAGCTTGACGAATGGACCCGGGTAAGGAATTCCAAAACTGGGTGGCACGAATAACGAAGGATTTATCGAAATAGGCGGTTCTATGAGTGGGGATATACTAGTCTGTAGGTTGAGATCTAGTATTTAGCTGATGGATGGATGAACGTGGGGTAAGTAGGTCAAGAACGTATGTGGATATCTTTGCTCTTAGGATTTGGAAGAGGAAGGAGCCGAGCAGGTACTGTCTTCGAAAATTAGGAAACAGGAAACTTTGCTGGGAATAATATTCGGAGATGTGAGAGTGTCTCGGGAGACCAAGGATAAATCTCATAAAACGGTTCATCAATCTTTTAAGTCTTATCTCAAGCTCACCAGACAGACCATGGTGGTATGGTATGGTATGGTATGATACACCAGGCATCCGTAATCGAAGTGTGGAAGGATAAGGGAGGATACTAAAAGACGACGGGTACTTTGAGGAAATGAGTCTCTGAACCTATGTCTCGTCGATAGAAATTGGTTCTATGGATAGGGATAGTGGTTCTAAATAAGGATTGATTTTTTCTGATGTGAGAGAATCCATATTCCTCCAGGATACCTGTTTAGGAACGGAAGTGGGGGTGGGAACGTCATAGGAGATTTGGATTAAATCGTGGCATGACAAGAAAGGTATGGGGCTTTGTGAGAATGATAATAAATTTCGACGGGAGTCAACGAAAATAAAATCAATCTGCGTATGTGAAAACTGCGTATGATGGGTTGGTTCGAAAGGTACAATGAATAGGTCAAGGGAGCTTACCAGGTCTATGAGATATGCTTTTTCTGGGGAATACAAAAGGAGATTCACGTTAAAATCACCAGCAATGATTATATTATTAAACAGAGGAACATAATGGAGGAGAGATGATTCAAAGGTTGAATCGAATTTGGCTTGAGGAGGTCGGTATACAACGATGTAAAGAAGGGAAAAGGTGGCAGAGGAAAATTCTGTGAACAGAAATTCAATGTGATGTGTATCTTGGGAAGAGGATTTAGTGAGGATTTTGACCGTTAAGGTCTCATGTACGAAGAGACCAACACCCCCTCCATTTCGATCGGTTCGATCGTTACGGATGAAGGTATAATGAGGAACTGCTACAAAGGATGAGGATATATTCGGTTTAAGCCAAGTTTCAGAAACAGCTATGATGTGGTAAAAGTTCTGTTGGAAATAGTCTCTGAATTCGTCTATATGAGCTGGAAGGGATTGGGAGTTAACGTGACATGTGAGGAGGATATTAGTCATACGTAGAAAAAGATAAATGCATATTTGGGTAAGAACTGTGGTTCGGTATAGGGAAATGGTTCAAGTAAAAGGGAACAATTGTTATTATATTGATTACGAAATTGTACCAAATTATATATCGAGTTTTAAGACTATAAATTTCATAAAAATTTTAAATAAAAAGTTCACAATTTTAAAAAACTGTGTGTCATTTGGTAACAATAATTAGAACTAGTATAAAAAAAGAATACAGTAGTAACATGTTAGTGAAAAAAACTATCCTGCAAATACCTTGCTAATGCATTGAGCTAAGTAATCACAAGGTGGTGTTAAAACTATAAACAGGGAATGATATCAGATGGTGTCTAACTAAATACAGATATTTCAAAAGAAATATTAAATTAAAATAAGAATCATACTCAATTAATAAAAGCTAATAGAAAACAGCAATATCGCAGTTTTTTTTTAATTAATAGAGGTCTAAAAATGCATAACAATTTATATTATCTAATCATTATAATTGACATTTTACATTGATTTATAAATACATATAATTATAAGTAACAACATATTTATGATTATGAAATTGAAGATAAAACCAAAAATAAAATATAAGATCCTATTATCAAAATTTATAACCTATTTATAATATTACCATAAAATTTTGTTATTTCCGAGCGTTCCTTTCTAGAGTTGACCAAATTGTTGATGTTTCTATTTATATGTATGCTCTCCATAATTTTCCTTTTTTTCCTATGCCTTTGCGAGCAAATTATTTTTGTGTTAGGGAAATTAAATTCATGTTTCGTAATTTTATGGTGTTCAAGAAGTGCTGAATTGATTTTCGATCTGGTTTTAAACTATTTATATGCTGGTTTAGTCTAGTTTCAATAAATTAACTATATTGTCTGGAATTATGTATTTTGTCAGATTTATTACCCTATTTTTATTATGCAGATTATTATAATTTTTTAAGGCAGAATTTATATTATTGGTCATCATCAAATTTGGTGATAAATTTGTGTTGGATATGGTAGTCTTGGAAGGCATATGGTTAACATTGTCTGGACTTTTTATGCCACATCTAAATGCCATCTTTTTATGCCATTTCTAATTTTTTATTTAAAAAACTAGTTCTTTTTCAATAATTATTTAAATATATTTATTTTGGTTTTAATCATATTATCAATATTAATTATTCTAAATTAGCATTCAGAATAATTAATGAAAACTGGGATTTGATCGAACCTCGCACACCCAAAAAAAATAAATTTGTTTCGAAACAGCACAAAAATAATAACAAAATGGTATAAAAAAGATATGTCCTCAAATAGATAGCTAAATTATTATTCCATCCACCCTAGATACCAAATCATTAACGTTGCAAAGAACTTGATTGGCAGATCAATATCTATAACGGAGAAAATTCATTCTAAAAAGACAAAGACCACAATATATAACATTTTAGAAAAAAACTGTTTTCCAACAAACTTAATTAATAAACTATGAGACACCCTAATAAAAAACAACATGGTTAGTCATACAAGCAACAATGCACATAAGCATACCACGTCAGAACAATTTATTCTCCCTTCAGCGAATTCTTCTTGATTTACAGCTGGCAGAACATAATCTTATACTGTTACATTAGTTAGATATCATAGTAGGATGTAGAATAGTTTTTAGAATTTGTGCTCGTTCTGGAAAGTGATTGAGAGTTTTCAATTAATTATCCTTTCCGGTACCCGATATTTACGATTTCAAAATTTTTTTTCCTGTTACTGCCAGCAGAAAAAAATAAATCGTATACTGTTACATTAATAAGATCTCATAGTAGGATGTAGAATAGGTTTTCGAATTTTCGCTCGTTAAGGAACGTGATTGTGATTTTTCAATTATGTACCCTTTGAGATTTTTACGAGTTCAAAAAAGTTTTTCTTAAGTTACAGCCAGCAGAACATAATAAATCGTATACTGTTACATTATTTAGATCTCATAGTAGGATGTAGAATAGGTTTTAGAATTTGTGCTCGTTCCGGAACGTGATAATGATTTCTCAAAAATTTAACCTTTCTGTTACCCGCTACGTAAAAGCTCTAAAACTTTTCTTTAGTTACAGCCAGCAGAACATAATAAATCATATACTGCTACATTAGTTAGATCTCATAGTAGGTTGTAGAATAGTTATTAGAATTTATACTCCTTCCGGAACGTGATTAAGATTTTTCAATTACTTATCCTTCCTTTGCGATACCCGCTTTTTACGAGTTCAAAAAAGTTTTTCTTTAGTTACAGCCAGCAGAACATAATAAATCGTATACTGTTACATTAGTTAGATCTCATAGGATGATGTCATATAGGTTTTAGAATTTGTGATCGTTGGAGAATGTGATTATGATTTCTCAATAATTTAACCTTTCTGTTACCCGCTTTTTACGAGTTCAAAAAAGCTCTTCTTGATTTACAGCCAGCAGAACATAATAAATCCAATACTGTTACATTAGTTAGATCTCACAGTAGGATGTCAAATAGGTTTTAGAATTTGTGCTCGTTCGAGAACGTGATTGTGTGTTTTCAATTATTCATCCTTTCCGGTACCCGAAATTTACGCGCTCAAAATTTTTTTTTCCAGTTACTGCCATCGTAACATAATAAATCGCATACTGTTTTATTAGTTAGATATCGTAGTCGGATGTACTCTAGGTTTCAGAATTTGTGCTTTTTCCGGAACGTGATTGTGAGTTTTCATTTATTCATCCTTCTGGTACCCGCTTTTTACGAGTTCAAAAAAGCTCTCCTCTGGTTACAGCCAGTAGAACATAATAAATCGTATACTGTTACATTAATTAGATTTCAAAGTAGGATGTGGAATAGGTTTTTAGAATTTGTGCTCGTTTCATAACGTGATTGTATGTTTTTAATTATTCATCCTTTGCAGTACCCGCTTTTTACGAGTTCAAAAAAGTTTTTCTTAAGTTACAGCCAGCAGAACATAATAAATCGTATACTGTTGCATTATTTAGATCTCATTGTAGGATGTAGAATAGGTTTTAGAATTTGTGCTCGTTCCGGAACGTGATTATGATTTCTCAAAAATTTAACCTTTCCGTTACCCGCTACGTAAGATCTCTAAAACTTTTCTTTAGTTACAGCCAGCAGAACATAATAAATCATATACTGCTTCATTAGTTAGATATCATAGTAGGTTGTAGAATAGTTTTTAGAATTTATACTCCTTCCGGAACGTGATTAAGATTTTTCAATTACTTATCCTTCCTTTGCGATACCCGCTTTTTACGAGTTCAAAAAAGTTTTTCTTTAGTTACAGCCAGCAGAACATAATAAATCGTATACTGTTACATTAGTTAGATCTCATAGGATGATGTCATATAGGTTTTAGAATTTGTGATCGTTGGAGAATGTGATTATGATTTCTCAATAATTTAACCTTTCTGTTACCCGCTTTTTACGAGTTCAAAAAAGCTCTTCTTGATTTACAGCCAGCAGAACATAATAAATCCAATACTGTTACATTAGTTAGATCTCACAGTAGGATGTCAAATAGGTTTTAGAATTTGTGCTCGTTCGAGAACGTGATTGTGTGTTTTCAATTATTCATCCTTTCCGGTACCCGAAATTTACGCGCTCAAAATTTTTTTTTCCAGTTACTGCCATCGTAACATAATAAATCGCATACTGTTTTATTAGTTAGATATCGTAGTCGGATGTACTCTAGGTTTCAGAATTTGTGCTTTTTCCGGAACGTGATTGTGAGTTTTCATTTATTCATCCTTCTGGTACCCGCTTTTTACGAGTTCAAAAAAGCTCTCCTCTGGTTACAGCCAGTAGAACATAATAAATCGTATACTGTTACATTAATTAGATTTCAAAGTAGGATGTGGAATAGGTTTTTAGAATTTGTGCTCGTTTCATAACGTGATTGTATGTTTTTAATTATTCATCCTTTGCAGTACCCGCTTTTTACGAGTTCAAAAAAGTTTTTCTTAAGTTACAGCCAGCAGAACATAATAAATCGTATACTGTTGCATTATTTAGATCTCATTGTAGGATGTAGAATAGGTTTTAGAATTTGTGCTCGTTCCGGAACGTGATTATGATTTCTCAAAAATTTAACCTTTCCGTTACCCGCTACGTAAGATCTCTAAAACTTTTCTTTAGTTACAGCCAGCAGAACATAATAAATCATATACTGCTTCATTAGTTAGATATCATAGTAGGTTGTAGAATAGTTTTTAGAATTTATACTCCTTCCGGAACGTGATTAAGATTTTTCAATTACTTATCCTTCCTTTGCGATACCCGCTTTTTACGAGTTCAAAAAAGTTTTTCTTTAGTTACAGCCAGCAGAACATAATAAATCGTATACTGTTACATTAGTTATTACTACATAGGTTATTGCCATGGTAACATAATAAATCGCATACTGTTTTATTAGTTAGATATCGTAGTCGGATGTACTCTAGGTTTCAGAATTTGTGCTTTTTCCGGAACGTGATTGTGAGTTTTCAATTACTCATCCTTCCTTTGAGATTCCGGCTTTTTACGAGGTCAAAAAAGCTCTTCTTGATTTACAGCCAGCAGAACATAATAAATCGTATACTGTTACATTAGTTAGATCTCATAGGATGATGTCATATAGGTTTTAGAATTTGTGATCGTTGGAGAATGTGATTATGATTTCTCAATAATTTAACCTTTCTGTTACCCGCTTTTTACGAGTTCAAAAAAGCTCTTCTTGATTTACAGCCAGCAGAACATAATAAATCCAATACTGTTACATTAGTTAGATCTCACAGTAGGATGTCAAATAGGTTTTAGAATTTGTGCTCGTTCGAGAACGTGATTGTGTGTTTTCAATTATTCATCCTTTCCGGTACCCGAAATTTACGCGCTCAAAATTTTTTTTTCCAGTTACTGCCATCGTAACATAATAAATCGCATACTGTTTTATTAGTTAGATATCGTAGTCGGATGTACTCTAGGTTTCAGAATTTGTGCTTTTTCCGGAACGTGATTGTGAGTTTTCATTTATTCATCCTTCTGGTACCCGCTTTTTACGAGTTCAAAAAAGCTCTCCTCTGGTTACAGCCAGTAGAACATAATAAATCGTATACTGTTACATTAATTAGATTTCAAAGTAGGATGTGGAATAGGTTTTTAGAATTTGTGCTCGTTTCATAACGTGATTGTGTGTTTTTAATTATTCATCCTTTGCAGTACCCGCTTTTTACGAGTTCAAAAAAGTTTTTCTTAAGTTACAGCCAGCAGAACATAATAAATCGTATACTGTTGCATTATTTAGATCTCATTGTAGGATGTAGAATAGGTTCAGCCAGCAGAACATAATGAATTGTATAACGCTACAGTAGTTAGATATCATATTAGGTTGTAGAATAGTTTTTAGAATTTATACTCCTTCCGGAACGTGATTGAGATTTTTCAATTACTTATCCTTCCTTTGCGATACCCGCTGTTTACGAGTTCAAAAAAGTTTTTCTTACGTTATAGCCAGCAGAACATAATAAATCGTATACTGCTACATTAGTTTGATATCATAGTAGGACGTAGAATAGGTTTTAGAATTTGTGCTCGTTCCGGATCGTGATTATGATTTCTTAAAAATTTAACCTTTCCGTTACCCGCTACGTAAGAGCTCTAAAACTTTTTTTTAGTTACAGCCAGCAGACCATAATAAATTTTGTACTGCTACATTAGTTAGATATCATAGTAGGTTGTAGAATAGTTTTTAGAATTTATACTCCTTCCGGAACGTGATTTTTTTCTCAATAATTTAACCTTTACGTTACCCGCTACGTACGAGCTCTAAAACTTTTTATTTAGTTACAGCCAGCTACAAATTATAAAACTACTGACACAGTAGTTGGGAAGTTGTTGAAACTACAACTACTTTTGTAATTTGTAGTTGGTGGACCACAACTACAACAACTGTAGTTTCAAAAAAGTAGTTGCATTTTTACAACTACAACTAGTAGTTGCAACTGAAATTATGGGCCTGCAACTACAACTACTTTTATTGATAGCGAGTAATTATCGATATCTTGGATTAATCGATAAGGAGTATATCAAATGTAATGCAGCTAATATATAAAACATGGGATTGATCGAGAGCCTTAGATTAAAAAAAATAATTGACAGCCGGAAATCATGGAAAAAATTTGTATTACGATAATGCATCGTACTATTTTTAAAACAGATTATCAACCATAATGTAACTTTTAAAATTTAATAAAACACATGGCCTAACGTAGGTTCTCCCTCAAATAGGTTATGACACTGAGCAGTGGGAAACTGTATATTATATATTACAATATAATATTATATTCTTTATTTACACATTGCAGGCGGGTGTTAGCAACAGGGAGAAGATGTCATTTTCGACGAAGGAAAAAAAAAAAACTTTCAGTAAGATTTCACACTATCATTATCAATGAAATTTATTCCATATATACTAAAGGGGTCTTTAAATATCAACACATTTAAAAAGACATTCTATATTTCCATTCAACAATAAGCTCGACAAGGAAAAAAATCTGGTGCGTGCGCGCAACACACAACTTTCACTTACCAACTTACTTAGATTAGAAATTGACGTGTTTTGCTAATTATCATTTCCCAAAGTCACACATTTTTCTACATTCTTTCTAAATCATATCTTATTTTTGTTAATCGTTAAAGCCGTTTTTGAGTAAATAAAAAAACCCGTGAAAATGATACAAAATTTATTAAGTAAAGTCCCCCCTCCCGTAGATCAATTTTGATGAAATTTTTACAGTCATATCTCGGGCATATAAATACATCAAATACCAAGTTTGATCAAAATCGTTAAAACCGTTTTTGAGTAAATAAAAAAAACACGTGAAAATGATACAAAATTTATTAAGTAAAGTCCCCCCTCCGGTTAATCAATTTTGATGAAATTTTTACAGTCATATTTCGGGCATATAAATCGATCAAATACTCAGTTTAATCAAAATCGTTAGAGCCGTTTTTGAGAAAATCGAAAAAAACGTAAAAAGTTACTAAATAAAGTACCCTCTCCCTTTGAGCAATTTTAATGAAATTTTTGCTGTCACATCGCGGGCATATACCTACACTAAATACCCAATTTCAGGTTCCCACGGCTTATAGTTTTTGAGCTAGTCTGTTCACACACAGACACACAGACACACACACACACACACACACACACACACAGACCATTTTGCGGGACTTGGTCATTTCGACTCAGGGGGTCCCAAAACGTGTATTTCCGTTGAAAAGCTGAAGTCGAAAATTTTCACGATCGCAATACTTCCACTTACTATATATTTCATATATAGGTAAGTGAAAGTAAAAAACGAACTTTCAGTTCGATTTCACACTATGCATTATCAATGAAATTGACTTTTTCAGTGGAGGTTAAGAGTATAATTATTCAATTAAATAAATATTCCTACATATCTAATGTCGTAGGGGCAGTTAAATATTTGATTTTGGTAAGATACGTCGTTGTTTCGAAATAATATATAGGTGATTCTACAGAAGTTGGGAAACATGAATATATTTCCTATTTAAATAATATTTCATTATATTACAAAAGGGTTATGTCATCTAGTTCAAAAATGATCACTGATTATAGGTAAAAAATCGCATTTTGCGGCTAAATGATTAGCATACAATTTTTTATATGCAACCGAAATCGAACTTTTCTGCTTATAACTCAAACACCAGTGATCGTCAGGAAAATTTTACTATTTTCAAACATTATCATTTCAGTTTAAAATGAAATGAGTGAGTTTCTTAAAGTTAAAATCGGTTAAATTGTTGCGCCAAAACCGATTAACAATCAACGACAATTTGTGCCAATAATTATCAATAATTCTAGCGGAAACAGGGATTATGCTCATGTTCCAACGCCCGCTATTGGGCAACTCCATTTTTAAAACTTTACATATAAATGTTCTAAAAATACGAATTCTCAAGAAAACGAGCTCCTTAATTAGCGAAAAGAAAAATTAGTTCTTTCGTGTGTAGAGAAGCTAATCAAAACATGAAATTATTGTTTAAGCTTAGTAGAGTAAAATCCTCAAAATTTATTGATATTTTATCGGTTTCTTGCATGTAACTCCTAGATCACTCTGTGACAACTCAGCTCGGGATCCCTTTGCCGTGCCTTCTTGGTGGTCACGCCCTAAGTTGAGCACCACTGTAACAGAGGATAACATCGACAGTAGACCACCAAATCCTGACCACAATTTTTTCCCGGTGCAAGATGGGTTGTAGCCTTCTTGTCTCATATAAGATTTGTCATCACACATCACCAGGCGATTGAGAAATGGATCGTTTTTATTGTATGTCAAAAACTTGACAGATTGCCTAACGGCTATGTTTTGGAGGGGGTTTAAAGAGACGTTGTCAACCGCAGAATGGTCCTTACGACTTCCTTGTCTCCCAAGACAAAATCTCTACAGTGAAACTTTAGGAAGCAATTCATTCTTTAATGCCCCCCCTCCTCTCCCCCCCCATTTCATTTGTTAAGACAACGAGGTGGACCAGGGCCTAGGTTGCAGTGAAGGCTAGGTTTCGGCTATGAAGACAATTCCTTGTGGTATTGAATAAAGCTCGTTTGGAATGAGAGTGATGAGTGCACGCTCAGAAAACATGAATCCATCAAAAAATTTATTACATTATTACATTATTTTGCTAAAATAATGGAGATGACCGATTAAATCACACATTAAACCAATTCTATTGGGGTCATTGATTAAAGAATTCCTCATATTTTCCAATGGACCAAGAACAACTTACTTAATATAATGTATGTCATAAAATGTACTTAATGAATGTAAGCAATAATGCTACCTATGTGAATACAAAGTAAAATATAGTTTAGGATTGGAACAACTTAAAAACAAAGGTTAATAATACTTATATAGATGTTTTCAAATCGCTTACTTCAAGAACAAGAAAAAATGTAAATTAGAAAGTGTATAATTTTGAGGTAGAATTAATATAAACGTTAATTAAAACCATTAACAAAAAAAATTCTTCAGAAAATAATTTTTTTTTTGTACCCCATGTTATCATAACGAGTGTTAATAAAATATCTAAAATTAATTTTTTTTTAAAGTATTGATATAAACACAAAATAAAAATAGCAAAAAAATGTGATTTAATTAGACGTTGCTTAGCAAATGTAGTTGCCGCTCTAAAACTACATTTACAACTACTTATTGTATTTGCCATTCCCAACTACTTTTTCCCAACTACTGTAGTTGTAGTTTTAAATTACAACTACTTAACTGGTAGTTGAAAAATAGTAGTTGCTTCCAACTACAAACTACATGTATTATCTGTGTAGTTAATTACCAATGTAGTTAACTACTGCCCAACTCTGGTTATATCTCATAGTAGGATACCAAATAGGTTTTAGAATTAGTGCTCGTTCTGAAACGTGATTGTGATTTTTTAATTATCCATCCTTTCCGGTACCCGCTATTTACGCGCTCAAAATTTTTTTTCCAGTTACTGCCAGCGTAACTTAATAAATCGCATACTGTTACATTAGTTAGATATCACAGTAGGATGTAGAATAGGTTTTAGAATTTTCGCTCGTTCAGGAACGTGATTATGTTTTCTCAATAATTTTACCTTTACGTTACCCGCTACGTAAGAGCTCTAAAACTTTTTCTTTAGTTACAGCCGACAGAACATAATAAATCGTATACTGTTACATTAGTTAGATCTCATAGTAGGTCATATAGGTTTTAGAATTTGAGTTTGTTCTGGAACGTGATTGCGATTTTTCAAATAGTTATCCTATCCGGTACCCGCTATTAAACGCTCAAGTTTTTTTTTTCCAGTTACTGCCAGCGTAACTTAATAAATCGCATACTGTTACATTAGTTAGATATCATAGTAGGTTGTAGAATAGTTTTTAGAATTTATGCTCGTTCCGGAACTTGATTGAGATTTTTCAATTATTTATCCTTTGTGATACCCGCTTTTTACGAGTTCAAAAAAGCTCTTCTTGATTTACAGCCAGCAGAACATAATAAATCCTATACTGTTACATTATTTAGATCACATAGTAGGATGTCGAATAGGTTTTAGAATTATTGCTCGTTTCGGAACGTAATTGTGATTTTTTAATTATTAATTCTTTCCAGTTCCCGCTTTTCACTAGTTCAAAAAAGCTCTTATTGGCTTTTAGCAAGCATAACATTATAAATCGTATACTTTAACATTAGTTAGATCTCATAGTAGGATGTAGAATTGGTTTTAGAATTTTTGCTCGTTCCGGAACGTGATTATGATTTCTCAATAATTTAACCTTTCTGTTACCCCCTACGTACAAGCTGTAAAACTTTTCTTTAGTTACAGCCAGCAGAACATGATAAATCGTACATTTTTACATTAGTTATATGTCATAGTAGAATACCAAATAGGTTTTTGAATTAGTGCTCGTTCGAAAACGTCATTGAGTGTTTTCAATTATTCATCATTTCCGGTACCCGAAATTTCCTTTTTACGAGTTCAAAAAAGATTTTCTTAAGTTAGAGCCAGCAGAGCATAATAAATCGTATACTGTTACATTAGTTAGATATGATAGTAGGATGTAGAATAGGTTTTAGAAGTTGTGCTCGTTCCGGAACGTGATTATGATTTCTCAATAATTTTACCTTTACGTTACCCGCTACGTAAGAGCTCTAAAACTTTTCTTTAGTTACAGCCAGCAGAACATAATAAATCGTATACTGTTAAATTAATTAGATTTTACAGTAGGATGTAGAATAGGTTTTAGAATTTGTGCTTGTTCCGGAACGTGATTATGATTTCTCAATAATTTAACCTATCCGTTACCCGCTACGTACGAGTTCTAAAACTTTTCTTTAGTTACAGCCAGCAGAACATAATTAATCGTATACTGTTACATTAGTTAGATAGCATAGTAGGACGTACATTAGGTTTTAGAATTTGTGCTCGTTCTGGATCGTGATTGTGTGTTTTCAATGATTCATCCTTGCGGTACCTGCAATTTACGAACTCAATAGGATGTACTATAGGTTTTAGAATTTGTGCTTTTTCAGAACTTGGTTGTGAGTTTTCTATTAGAAGTAGGATACCAAATAGGTTTTAGTATTAGCGCTCGTTATGGAACGTAATTGTGATTTTTCAATTATTAATTCTTTCCAGTACCCGCTTTTCACTAGTTCAAAAAAGCTCTTATTGACGTTTGGCAAGCATAACATAATAAATAGTATACTTTCACATTAGTTAGATCTCATAGTAGGAAGTAGAATAGGTTTTAGAATTAGTGCTCGTTCCGGGACGTGATTATGATTTCTAAATAATTTAACCTTTCCGGTACCCGCTATTTACGAGGTAAAATTTTTTTTTTCTACTTACTGCCAGACAAACATAATTAATCGCCTACTGTTACATTAGGTAGATAGCATAGTAGGATGTAGAATAGGTTTTAGAATTACTGCTCATTCCGGAACGTGATTATGATTTCTCAATAATTTATCTTTTCCGGTACCCGCTAATTACCACTTCATAAAAGTTTTTCTTTAGGTATAGCCAGCAGAACATAATAAATCCCATATTGTTAAATTAGATAGATATCACAGTAGGATGTACAATAGGTTTTAGAATATGTGCTCGTTCTGGTACGTGATTGTGATTTTTCAATTACTTATCCTTCCATTGCGATTCCCGCTGTTTACGCGCTCAAAATATTTTTGCCAGTTACCTCCAGCTTAACTTAATAAATCGCATACTGTTACATTGGGTCGATCTCATAGTAGGATGTCATATAGGTTTTAGAATTTGTGCTCGTTCGATAACGTGATTATGATTTCTCAATAATTCATCCTTTCCGGTACCTGAAATTTACGCGTTTAAAATTTTTTTTTCCAGTTACTGCCAACGTAACATAATTAATCTGATATTAAACCTTCAATGTTTTTTATTTTCACTTACCTATATATGTAATATATAGTAAGTGGAAGTATTGCGATCGTGAAAAATTTCGACTTCCGGTTTTCAACGGAAATACACGTTTTGGGGTCCCCTGAGTCGAAATGACCAAGTCCCACGAAATGGTCTGTGTGTGTGTGTGTGTGTGTGTGTGTGTGTGTGTGTGTGTGTGTGTGTGTGTGTGTGTGTGTGTGTGTGTGTGTGTGTATGTGAAAAGACTAGCTCAAGAACTATAAACCGTACGAACCTGAAATGGGTATTTAGTGTAGGTATATGCCCGCGATGTGACAGCAAAAATTTCATCAAAATTGCTCAAAGGGAGGGGGTACTTTATTTAATAACTTTTTAGGTTTTTTTCGATTTTCTCAAAAACGGCTCTAACGATTTTGATTAAACTGAGTATTTGATGTATCAATATGCCTGAGATATGACTGTGTGAATTTCATCAAAATTGATTAACCAGAGGGGGGACTGTACTCAATAAATTTTGTATCATTTTCACGTGTTTTTTTTATTTACTCAAAATCGGCTTTAACGATTTTGATCAAACTGGGTATTTGATGTATGTATATGCCAAAGATATGATAGCCAACATTTCATCAGAATTGATCAACCGGAGGGGGGACTTTAGTTAATACATTTTGTATAATTTTTACGTGTTTATTTATTTACTCAAAAACGGCTTTAACGATTTTGATCAAACTGGGTATTTGATATGGGGTATGTATATGCCGAGATATGACTGTTAAAATTTCATCAAAATTGATCAACCAGAGGGGGGACTTTAGTTAATACATTTTGTATAATTTTTACGTGTTTATTTATTTACTCAAAAACGGCTTTACCGATTTTGATCAAACTGGGTATTTGATATGGGGTATGTATATGCCGAGATATGACTGTTACAATTTCATCAAAATTGATCAACCGGAAGGGGGACTTCACTCAATAAATTTTTTATCATTTTCACGGGGTTTTTTAATTACTCAAAAACGGCTTTAACGATTAATAAAAATAAGATATGAATGTAGAAAAATGTGTGACTTTGGGAAATGATATTTAACTAAACACGTCAATTTCTTATCTAAGTAAGTTGGTAAGTGAAAGTTGTGTGTTGCGCGCACGCACCAGATTTTTTTCCAGTTACTGCCAACGTAACTTAATAAATCGCATACTGTTACATTGGTTAGATATCATAGTAAGATGTAGAATAGTTTTTAGAATTTACGCTCGTTCCCGAACGTGATTATGTTTTCTCAATAATTTAACCTTTACGTTACCTGCTACGTACGAGCTCTAAAACCTTTCCTTTAGTTACAGCCAGAAGAACATAATAAATCGTATACTGTTACATTAGTTTAGATCTCATAGTAGGATGTAGAATAGGTTTTAGAATTTGTGCTCGTGCTGGAACGTAATTGTGATTTTTCAATTATTAATTTTTTCCATTACCCGCTTTTCACTAGTTCAAAAAAGCTCTTATTGACTTTTAGCAAGCATAACATTATAAATCGTATACTTTCACATTAGTTAGATCTCACAGTAGGATGTAGAATAGGTTTTAGAATTTGTGTTCGTTCTGGAACGTAATTGTGATTTTTTAATGATTAATTCTTTCCAGTACCCGCTTTTCACTAGTTCAAAAAAGCTCTTATTGACTTTTAGCAAGCATAACATTATAAATCGTATACTTTCACATTAGTTAGATCTCATAGTAGGATGTAAAATAGGTTTTAGAATTTGTGCTCTTTCCGAAACGTGATTATGATTTCTCAATAATTTAACCTTTCCGTTACCCGCTACGTACGAGCTCTAAAACTTTTCTTTAGTTACAGCCAGCAGAACATAATAAATCGTATACTGTTAAATTAATTAGATTTTATAGTAGGATGTAGAATAGGTTTTAGAATTTGTGCTTGTTCCGGAACGTGATTATGATTTCTCAATAATTTAACCTATCCGTTACCCGCTACGTACGAGTTCTAAAACTTTTCTTTAGTTACAGCCAGCAGAACATAATTAATCGTATACTGTTACATTAGTTAGATAGCATAGTAGGGCGTACATTAGGTTTTAGAATTTGTGCTCGTTCTGGATCGTGATTGTGTGTTTTCAATTATTCATCCTTGCGGTACCTGCAATTTACGAACTCAATAGGATGTACTATAGGTTTTAGAATTTGTGCTTTTTCAGAACTTAGTTGTGAGTTTTCTATTAGAAGTAGGATACCAAATAGGTTTTAGTATT
Source organism: Aelia acuminata (assembly GCA_911387785.2). NCBI lineage: Eukaryota > Metazoa > Arthropoda > Insecta > Hemiptera > Pentatomidae > Aelia > Aelia acuminata. The sequence goes on along the minus strand of OU426980.1, from coordinate 66,688,938 downwards.
AGCGCTCGTTATGGAACGTAATTGTGATTTTTCAATTATTAATTCTTTCCAGTACCCGCTTTTCACTAGTTCAAAAAAGCTCTTATTGACGTTTGGCAAGCATAACATAATAAATAGTATACTTTCACATTAGTTAGATCTCATAGTAGGAAGTAGAATAGGTTTTAGAATTAGTGCTCGTTCCGGGACGTGATTATGATTTCTAAATAATTTAACCTTTCCGGTACCCGCTATTTACGAGGTAAAAATTTTTTTTTCTACTTACTGCCAGACAAACATAATTAATCGCCTACTGTTACATTAGGTAGATAGCATAGTAGGATGTAGAATAGGTTATAGAATTTGTGCTCGTTTTGGAACGTAATTGTGATTTTTTAATGATTAATTCTTTCAAGTACCCGCTTTTCACTAGTTCAAAAAAGATCTTATTGACTTTTAGCAAGCCTAACATTATAAATCGTATACTTTCACATTAGTTAGACCTTATAGTAGGATGTAGAATAGGTTTTAGAATTTGAGCTCGTTCCGGAACGCGATTATGATTTCTCAATAATTTAACCTTTCCGTTACCCGCTACGTACGAGCTCTAAAACTTTTCTTTAGTTACAGCCAGCAGAACATAATAAATCGTATACTGTTACATTAGTTAGATCTGATAGTAGGATGTAGAATAGGTTTTAAAATCAGTGCTCGTTCCGGTACGTGATTATTATTACTCAATAATTTAACCTTTCCGGTACCCGCTACGTACGAGTTCTAAAACTTTTCTTTAGTTACAGCCAGCAGAACATAATTAATCGTATACTGTTACATTAGTTAGATAGCATAGTAGGACGTACATTAGGTTTTAGAATTTGTGCTCGTTCTGGATCGTGATTGTGTGTTTTCAATTATTCATCCTTGCGGTACCTGCAATTTACGAACTCAATAGGATGTACTATAGGTTTTAGAATTTGTGCTTTTTCAGAACTTGGTTGTGAGTTTTCTATTAGAAGTAGGATACCAAATAGGTTTTAGTATTAGCGCTCGTTATGGAACGTAATAGTGATTTTTCAATTATTGATTCTTTCCAGTACCCGCTTTTCACTAGTTCAAAAAAGCTCTTATTGACTTTTAGCAAGCATAACATAATAAATCGTATACTTTCACATTAGTTAGATCTCATAGTAGGATGTAGAATAGGTTTTAGAATTTGTGCTCGTTTTGGAACGTAATTGTGATTTTTTTAATAATTTAACCCCTCCGGTACCCGCTATTAACGAGGTCAATTTTTTTTTCTATTACAGCCAGCATAACACAATAAATCGTATACTGTTACATTAGTTAGATCTGATAGTAGGATGTAGAATAGGTTTTAAAATCAGTGCTCGTTCCGGTACGTGATTATTATTACTCAATAATTTAACATTTCCGGTACCCCGCTATTTACGAGGTCAACATTTTTTTTTCTAGTTACTGCCAGACAAACATAATAAATCGCCTACTGTTACATTAGGTAGATAGCATAGTAGGATGTAGAATAGGTTTTAGTATTAGCGCTCGTTATGGAACGTAATTGTGATTTTTCAATTATTAATTCTTTCCAGTACCCGCTTTTCACTAGTTCAAAAAAGCTCTTATTGACGTTTGGCAAGTATAACATAATAAATAGTATACTTTCACATTAGTTAGATCTGATAGTAGGATGTAGAATAGGTTTTAAAATCAGTGCTCGTTCCGGTACGTGATTATTATTACTCAATAATTTAACCTTTCCGGTACCCGCTACGTACGAGTTCTAAAACTTTTCTTTAGTTACAGCCAGCAGAAAATAATTAATCGTATACTGCTACATTAGTTAGATAGCATAGTAGGACGTACATTAGGTTTTAGAATTTGTGCTCGTTCTGGATCGTGATTGTGTGTTTTCAATTAATTATCCTTGCGGTATCTGCAATTTACGAACTCAATAGGATGTACTATAGGTTTTAGAATTTGTGCTTTTTCAGAACTTGGTTGTGAGTTTTCTATTAGAAGTAGGATACCAAATAGGTTTTAGTATTAGCGCTCGTTATGGAACGTAATTGTGATTTTTCAATTATTAATTCTTTCCAGTACCCGCTTTTCACTAGTTCAAAAAAGCTCTTATTGACGTTTGGCAAGCATAACATAATAAATAGTATACTTTCAAATTAGTTAGATCTCATAGTAGGAAGTAGAATAGGTTTTAGAATTAGTGCTCGTTCCGGGACGTGATTATGATTTCTAAATAATTTAACCTTTCCGGTACCCGCTATTTACGAGGTAAAATTTTTTTTTTCTACTTACTGCCAGACAAACATAATTAATCGCCTACTGTTACATTAGGTAGATAGCATAGTAGGATGTAGAATAGGTTATAGAATTTGTGCTCGTTCTGGAACGTAATTGTGATTTTTTAATGATTAATTCTTTCAAGTACCCGCTTTTCACTAGTTCAAAAAAGCTCTTATTGACTTTTAGCAAGCCTAACATTATAAATCGTATACTTTCACATTAGTTAGACCTTATAGTAGGATGTAGAATAGGTTTTAGAATTTGAGCTCGTTCCGGAACGCGATTATGATTTCTCAATAATTTAACCTTTCCGTTACCCGCTACGTACGAGCTCTAAAACTTTTCTTTAGTTACAGCCAGCAGAACATAATAAATCGTATACTGTTACATTAGTTAGATCTGATAGTAGGATGTAGAATAGGTTTTAAAATCAGTGCTCGTTCCGGTACGTGATTATTATTACTCAATAATTTAACCTTTCCGGTACCCGCTACGTACGAGTTCTAAAACTTTTCTTTAGTTACAGCCAGCAGAACATAATTAATCGTATACTGTTACATTAGTTAGATAGCATAGTAGGACGTACATTAGGTTTTAGAATTTGTGCTCGTTCTGGATCGTGATTGTGTGTTTTCAATTATTCATCCTTGCGGTACCTGCAATTTACGAACTCAATAGGATGTACTATAGGTTTTAGAATTTGTGCTTTTTCAGAACTTGGTTGTGAGTTTTCTATTAGAAGTAGGATACCAAATAGGTTTTAGTATTAGCGCTCGTTATGGAACGTAATTGTGATTTTTCAATTATTGATTTTTTCCAGTACCCGCTTTTCACTAGTTCAAAAAAGCTCTTATTGACGTTTGGCAAGCATAACATAATAAATAGTATACTTTCAAATTAGTTAGATCTCATAGTAGGAAGTAGAATAGGTTTTAGAATTAGTGCTCGTTCCGGGACGTGATTATGATTTCTAAATAATTTAACCTTTCCGGTACCCGCTATTTACGAGGTAAAATTTTTTTTTTCTACTTACTGCCAGACATACATAATTAATCGCCTACTGTTACATTAGGTAGATAGCATAGTAGGATGTAGAATAGGTTTTAGTATTAGCGCTCGTTATGGAACGTAATTGTGATTTTTCAATTATTAATTCTTTCCAGTACCCGCTTTTCACTAGTTCAAAAAAGCTCTTATTGACGTTTGGCAAGCATAACATAATAAATAGTATACTTTCACATTAGTTAGATCTGATAGTAGGATGTAGAATAGGTTTTAAAATCAGTGCTCGTTCCGGTACGTGATTATTATTACTCAATAATTTAACCTTTCCAGTACCCGCTACGTACGAGTTCTAAAACTTTTCTTTAGTTACAGCCAGCAGAACATAATTAATCGTATACTGTTACATTAGTTAGATAGCATAGTAGGACGTACATTAGGTTTTAGAATTTGTGCTCGTTCTGGATCGTGATTGTGTGTTTACAATTAATTATCCTTGCGGTATCTGCAATTTACGAACTCAATAGGATGTACTATAGGTTTTAGAATTTGTGCTTTTTCAGAACTTGGTTGTGAGTTTTCTATTAGAAGTAGGATACCAAATAGGTTTTAGTATTAGCGCTCGTTATGGAACGTAATTGTGATTTTTCAATTATTGATTCTTTCCAGTACCCGCTTTTCACTAGTTCAAAAAAGCTCTTATTGACGTTTGGCAAGCATAACATAATAAATAGTATACATTCAAATTAGTTAGATCTCATAGTAGGAAGTAGAATAGGTTTTAGAATTAGTGCTCGTTCCGGGACGTGATTATGATTTCTAAATAATTTAACCTTTCCGGTACCCGCTATTTACGAGGTAAAAATTTTTTTTTCTACTTACTGCCAGACAAACATAATTAATCGCCTACTGTTACATTAGGTAGATAGCATAGTAGGATGTAGAATAGGTTTTAGAATTTGTGCTCGTTCTGGAACGTAATTGTGATTTTTTAATGATTAATTCTTTCAAGTACCCGCTTTTCACTAGTTCAAAAAGCTCTTATTGACTTTTAGCAAGCATAACATAATAAATCGTATACTTTCACATTAGTTAGATCTCATAATAGGATGTAGAATAGGTTTTAGAATTTGTGCTCGTTTTGGAACGTAATTGTGATTTTTTTAATAATTTAACCCCTCCGGTACCCGCTATTAACGAGGTCAATTTTTTTTTTCTATTACAGCCAGCATAACACAATAAATCGTATACTGTTACATTAGTTAGATCTGATAGTAGGATGTAGAATAGGTTTTAAAATCAGTGCTCGTTCCGGTACGTGATTATTATTACTCAATAATTTAACATTTCCGGTACCCTGCTATTTACGAGGTCAACATTTTTTTTTTCTAGTTACTGCCAGACAAACATAATAAATCGCCTACTGTTACATTAGGTAGATAGCATAGTAGGATGTAGAATAGGTTTTAGTATTAGCGCTCGTTATGGAACGTAATTGTGATTTTTCAATTATTAATTCTTTCCAGTACCCGCTTTTCACTAGTTCAAAAAAGCTCTTATTGACGTTTGGCAAGCATAACATAATAAATAGTATACTTTCACATTAGTTAGATCTGATAGTAGGATGTAGAATAGGTTTTAAAATCAGTGCTCGTTCCGGTACGTGATTATTATTACTCAATAATTTAAGCTTTCCGGTACCCGCTACGTACGAGTTCTAAAACTTTTCTTTAGTTACAGCCAGCAGAACATAATTAATCGTATACTGTTACATTAGTTAGATAGCATAGTAGGACGTACATTAGGTTTTAGAATTTGTGCTCGTTCTGGATCGTGATTGTGTGTTTTCAATTATTCATCCTTGCGGTACCTGCAATTTACGAACTCAATAGGATGTACTATAGGTTTTAGAATTTGTGCTTTTTCAGAACTTGGTTGTGAGTTTTCTATTAGAAGTAGGATACCAAATAGGTTTTAGTATTAGCGCTCGTTATGGAACGTAATTGTGATTTTTCAATTATTGATTCTTTCCAGTACCCGCTTTTCACTAGTTCAAAAAAGCTCTTATTGACGTTTGGCAAGCATAACATAATAAATAGTATACTTTCAAATTAGTTAGATCTCATAGTAGGAAGTAGAATAGGTTTTAGAATTAGTGCTCGTTCCGGGACGTGATTATGATTTCTAAATAATTTAACCTTTCCGGTACCCGCTATTTACGAGGTAAAATTTTTTTTTTCTACTTACTGCCGGACAAACATAATTAATCGCCTACTGTTACATTAGGTAGATAGCATAGTAGGATGTAGAATAGGTTTTAGAATTTGTGCTCGTTCTGGAACGTAATTGTGATTTTTTAATGATTAATTCTTTCAAGTACGCGCTTTTCACTAGTTCAAAAAGCTCTTATTGACTTTTAGCAAGCATAACATAATAAATCGTATACTTTCACATTAGTTAGATCTCATAGTAGGATGTAGAATAGGTTTTCGAATTTGTGCTCGTTTTGGAACGTAATTGTGATTTTTTTAATAATTTAACCCCTCCGGTACCCGCTATTAACGAGGTCAATTTTTTTTTTCTATTACAGCCAGCATAACACAATAAATTGTATACTGTTACATTAGTTAGATCTGATAGTAGTATGTAGAATAGGTTTTAAAATCAGTGCTCGTTCCGGTACGTGATTATTATTACTCAATAATTTAACCTTTCCGGTACCCCGCTATTTACGAGGTCAACATTTTTTTTTCAGTTACTGCCAGACAAACATAATACATACTGTTACATTAGGTAGATAGCATAGTAGGATGTAGAATAGGTTTTAGTATTAGCGCGCGTTATGGAACGTAATTGTGATTTTTCAATTATTAATTCTTTTCAGTACCCGCTTTTCACTAGTTCAAAAAAGCTCTTATTGACGTTTGGCAAGCCTAACATAATAAATGGTATACTTTCACATTAGTTAGATCTCATAGTAGGAAGTAGAATAGGTTTTAGAATTAGTGCTCGTTCCGGGACGTGATCATGATTTCTCAATAATATTAACCTTTCCGTTACCCGCTACGTACGTGCTCTAAAACTTTTCTTTAGTTACAGCCAGCAGAACATAATAAATCGTATACTGTTACATTAGTTAGATCTGATATTAGGATGTAGAATAGGTTTTAAAATCAGTGCTCGTTCCGGTACGTGATTATTATTACTCAATAATTTAACCTTTCCGGTACCCCGCTATTTACGAGGTCAACATTTTTTTTTCTAGTTACTGCCAGACAAACATAATAAATCGCCTACTGTTACATTAGGTAGATAGCATAGTAGGATGTAGAATAGGTTTTAGAATTTGTGCTCGTTCTGGATCGTAATTGTGATTTTTTAATGATTAATTCTTTCAAGTACCCGCTTTTCACTAGTTCAAAAAAGCTCTTAATGACTTTTAGCAAGCATAACATAATAAATCGTATACTGTTACATTAGTTAGATCTGATAGTAGGATGTAGAATAGGTTTTAAAATTCGTGCTTGTACCGGAACGTGATCATGATTTCTCAATAATATTAACCTTTCCGGTACCCCGCTATTTACGAGGTCAACATTTTTTTTTCTAGTTACTGCCAGACAAACATAATAAATCGCCTACTGTTACATTAGGTAGATAGCATAGTAGGATGTAGAATAGGTTTTAGAATTTGTGCTCGTTCTGGAACGTAATTGTGATTTTTTAATTATTAATTCTTTCCAATACCCGCTTTTCACTAGTTCAAAAAAGCTCTTATTGACTTTTAGCAAGCCTAACATTATAAATCGTATACTTTCACATTAGTTAGACCTTATAGTAGGATGTAGAATAGGTTTTAGAATTTGTGCTCGTTCCGGAACGCGATTATGATTTCTCAATAATTTAACCTTTCCGTTACCCGCTACGTACGAGCTCTAAAACTTTTCTTTAGTTACAGCCAGCAGAACATAATAAATCGTATACTGTTACATTAGTTAGATCTGATAGTAGGATGTAGAATAGGTTTTAAAATCAGTGCTCGTTCCGGTACGTGATTATTATTACTCAATAATTTAACCTTTCCGGTACCCGTTACGTACGAGTTCTAAAACTTTTCTTTAGTTACAGCCAGCAGAACATAATTAATCGTATACTGTTACATTAGTTAGATAGCATAGTAGGACGTACATTAGGTTTTAGAATTTGTGCTCGTTCTGGACCGTGATTGTGTGTTTTCAATTATTCATCCTTGCGGTACCTGCAATTTACGAACTCAATAGGATGTACTATAGGTTTTAGACTTTGTGCTTTTTCAGAACTTGGTTGTGAGTTTTCTATTAGAAGTAGGATACCAAATAGGTTTTAGTATTAGCGCTCGTTATGGAACGTAATTGTGATTTTTCAATTATTGATTCTTTCCAGTACCCGCTTTTCACTAGTTCAAAAAAGCTCTTATTGACGTTTGGCAAGCATAAAATAATAAATAGTATACTTTCACATTAGTTAGATCTCATAGTAGGAAGTAGAATAGGTTTTAGAATTAGTGCTCATTCCGGGACGTGATTATGATTTCTAAATAATTTAACTTTTCCGGTACCCGCTATTTTCACGCTAAAAGTTTTTTTTCCAGTTACTGCCAGCGTTACTTAATAAATCGCATACTGTTACATTAGTTAGGTCTCATAGAATTTAGAAATTGTGCTCGTTCTGGAACGTGATTGTGATTTTTTAATTACTTATCCTTCCTTTGCGATACCCGCTTTTTACGAGTTCAAAAAGGTTTTTCTTTAGTTACCGCCAGCAAAACATATTAAATCGTATATTGTTACGTTAGCTAGATTTGATAGTAGGATGTAGAATAGGTTTTAGAATTTGTGCTCGGTCCAGACTGTGATTATGATTTCTTAATAATTTTACCTTTCCGGTACCCGCTACTTACGAGTTCAAAAAAGGTTTTCTTTAGGTAAAGCCAGCAAGACATAATAAATCGCATACTGTTAAATTAGTTAGATAGCATAGTAGAATAGGCTTTGGAATTTGTGCTCGTTCTGGAACGTAATTGTGATTTTTTAAATAATTTAACTTCTCCGGTACCCGCTATTTACGAAGTCAAAATTTTTTTTTAGACTTTCTGCCAGACAAACATAATAGATCTCCTACTGTTACATTAGTTAGATAGCATAGTAGGATGTAGAATAGGTTTTAGAATTTGTGCTCGTTCCGGAACATGATTATGATTTCTCAAAACTTATCCTATTTGTTACCCCCTACTTACGAGCTATAAAACTTTTCTTTAGTTACAGCCAGCAGAACATAATAACTCGTATACTGTTAGATTATTTAGATTACATAGTGGATGTAGAATAGGTTTTAGAATTCGTGCTTGTTCCGGAACGTGATTTTGATTTCTCAATAATATTAACCTTTCCGTTACCCGCTACGTACTAGCTCTAAAACTTTTCTTTAGTTACAGCCAGCAGAACATAATAAATCGTATACTGTTTCATCAATTAGATTTTATAGTAGGATGTAGAATAGGTTTTAGAATCTGTGCTCGTTCTGGATGGTGATTATGATTTCTTACTAATTTAACCTTTCCGGTACCCGCTATTTACGAGGTAAAATTTTTTTTGATCTAGTTACTGCCAGCGTAACATAATAAATCGCATACTGTTACATTAGTTAGATCTCATAGTAGGATACCAAATAGGTTTTAGTATTAGCGCTCGTTATGGAACGTAGTTGTGATTTTTCAATTATTAATTCTTTCCAGTACCCGCTTTTCACTAGTTCAAAAAAGCTCTTATTGACTTTTAGCAAGCCTAACATTATGAATCGTATACTTTCACATTAGTTAGATCTCATAGTAGGAAGTAGAATAGGTTATAGAATTAGTGCTCGTTCCGGGACGTGATTATGATTTCTAAATAATTTAACCTTTCCGGTACCCGCTATTTACGAGGTAAAATTTTTTTTTCTACTTACTGCCAGACAAACATAATTAATCGCCTACTGTTACATTAGTTAGATATGATAGTAGGATGTAGAATAGGTTTTAGAATTTGTGCTCGTTCCGGAACGTGATTATGATTTCTCAATAATTTTACCTTTCCGGTATCCGCTACTTACCAGTCAAAAAAGTTTTTCTTTAGTTACAGCCAGCAGAACATAATATGGTGTGAGGAGCATTTGGACGTGATTATGATTTCTAAATTATTTAACCTTTCCGGTACCCGCTATTTACGAGGTCAAATTTTTTTTTCTAGTTACAGCCAGCAGAACATAATAAATCCTATACTGTTACATTATTTAGATCACATGGTCGGATGTCGAATAGGTTTTAGAATTATTGCTCGTTTCGGAACGTAATTGTGATTTTTTAATTATTAATTCTTTCCAGTACCCGCTTTTCACTAGTTCAAAAAAGCTCTTTTTGACTTTTAGCAAGCATAACATTATAAATCGTATACTTTAACATTAGTTAGATCTCATAGTAGGATGTAGAATAGGTTTTAGAATTTTTGCTGGTTCCGGAACGTGATTATGATTTCTCAATAATTTAACCTTTCTGTTACCCCCTACGTACGAGCTCTAGAACTTTTCTTTAGTTACAGCCAGCAGAACATAATAAATCGTACACTGTTACATTTGTTCTATCCCATTGTAGGATACCAAATAGGTTTTAAAATTTGAGCTTGTTCTGGAACGTGATTGCGATTTTTCAATTATTCATCCTTTCCGGTACCAGCTATTTAAGCCCTAAAATTTTAAATCCCAGTTACTGCCAGCGTATCTTAATAAATCGCATACTGTTACATTAGTTAGATATCAGAGTAGGTTGTAGAATAGGTTTTAGAATATTTGCTCATTCCGGAACGTGATTATGATTTCTCAATAACTTAACCTTTCTGTTACACCCTACGTACAAGCTGTAAAACTTTTCTTTAGTTACAGCCAGAAGAACATGATAAATCGTACATTGTTACATTAGTTATATGTCATAGTAGAATACCAAATAGGTTTTTGAATTAGTTCTCGTTCGAAAACGTCATTGAGTGTTTTTAATTATTCATCTTTTCCGGTTCCCGAAATTTCCTTTTTACGAGTTCAAAAAAGTTTTTCTTTAGTTACAGCCAGCAGAACATAATAAATCGTATACTGTTACATTAGTTAGATCTGATAGTAGGATGTAGAATAGGTTTTAAAATCAGTGCTCGTTCCGGTACGTAATTATTATTACTCAATAGTTTAACCTTTCCGGTACCCCGCTATTTACGAGGTCAACATTTTTTTTTCTAGTTACTGCCAGACAAACATAATAAATCGCCTACTGTTACATTAGTTAGATATGATAGTAGGATGTAGAATAGGTTTTAGAATTTGTGCTCGTTCCGGAACGTGATTATGATTTCTCAATAATTTTACCTTTCCGGTATCCGCTACTTACCAGTCAAAAAAGTTTTTCTTTAGTTACAGCCAGCAGAACATAATATGGTGTGAGGAGCATGGTGTGAACAATCCGCTATTTAATTGTATTTAATATTTTCCGGTACCCGCTATTTAAGCGCTCAAATGTTTTTTTTCCAGTACTGCCAGCGTATCTTAATAAATCGCATACTGTTACATTAGTTAGATATCATAGAAGGTTGTAGATTAGGTTTTAGAATTTTTGCTCGTTCCAGAACTTGATTGAGATTTTTCAATTATTTATCCTTTGCGATACCCGCTTTTTACGAGTTCAAAATAATTTTTGTTTTGGAACGTGTTTTTGATTTTTCAATTACTTACCCTTCCTTTGCGATTACTGCTATTTACTAGCTCAAAATTTGTTTACCAGTTACTGCTAGCGTAACTTAATAGATCGCATACTGTTACATTGGTTAGATATCAAAGTAGGATGTAGAATAGGTTTTAGAATTTGTGCTCGTTCCGGAACGTGATTATTTTTTCCCAATAATTTAACCTTTCCGTTACCCGCTTTTTACGAGTTTAAAAAAGCTCTTCTTGATTTACTGCCTGCAGAACATAATAAATCCTATACTTTTAAATTAGTTAGATCTCATAGTAGGATGTCAAATACGTTTTAGAATTTGTGATTGTTCGAGAACGTGATTGAGTGTTTTCAATTATTCATCCTTGACTGTACCCGAAATTTACGCGCTAAATTTTTTTTTTCCAGTTGTTGCCAGCGTAACATAATAAATCGCACACTGTTATATTAGTTAGATATCGTAGTAGGATGTACTCTAGGTTTTAGAATTTGTGCTTTTTCCGGAACATGATTGTGAGTTGTCAATTACTCATCCTTCCTTTGCGATTCCGGCTTTTTACGAGGTCAAAAAAGTTTTTCTTAAGTTAGAGCCATCAGAACATTATAAATCGTATACTGTTACATTAGTTAGATATCATAGTAGGATGTAGAATAGGTTTTAGAATTTGTGCTCGTTCCGGAACGTGATTATGATTTCTCAATAATTTATCTTTTCCGGTACCCGCTAATTACCAGTTCATAAATGTTTTTCTTTAGGTATAGCCAGCAGAACATAATAAATCCCATATTGTTAAATTAGATAGATATCACAGTAGGATGTACAATAGGTGTTAGAATTTTTGCTCGTTCAGGAACGTGATTATGTTTTCTCAATAATTTAACCTTTACGTTACCTGCTACGTACGAGCTCTAAAACCTTTTCCTTAGTTAAAGCCAGCAGAACATAATAAATCGTATACTGTTACATTAGTTAGACCTCATAGTAGGATGTAGAATAGGTTTTAGAATTACTGCTCATTCCGGAAGGTGATTATGATTTCTTTATAATTTAACCTTTTCGTTACCTACTACGTACGAGCTCTAAAACTTTTTCTTTAGTTACAGCCAGCAGAACATAATAAATCATATACTGTTACATTAATTTGATTTCATAGTAGGACGTAGAATAGGTTTTAGAATATGTGCTCGGTCTGGTACGTGATTGTGATTTTTCAATTACTTATCCTTCCATTGCGATTCCCGCTGTTTACGCGCTCAAAATATTTTTGCCAGTTACCTCCAGCTTAACTTAATAAATCGCATACTGTTACATTGGGTCGATCTCATAGTAGGATGTCATATAGGTTTTAGAATTTGTGCTCGTTCGATAACGTGATTATGATTTCTCAATAATTCATCCTTTCCGGTACCTGAAATTTACGCGTTTAAATTTTTTTTTTCCAGTTACTGCCAGCGTAACTTAATTATTCTGATATTAAACCTTCAATGTTTTTTACTTTCACTTACCTATATATGTAATATATAGTAAGTGGAAGTATTGCGATCGTGAAAAATTTCGACTTCCGGTTTTCAACGGAAATACACGTTTTGGGGTCCCCTGAGTCGAAATGACCAAGTCCCGCGAAATGGTCTGTGTGTGTGTCTGTGTGTGTGTGTGTGTGTGTGTGTGTGTGTGTGTGTGTGTGTGTGTGTGTGTGTGTGTGTGTGTGTGTGTGTGTGTGTTTGTGTGTGTGTGTGTATGTGAAAAGACTAGCTCAAGAACTATAAACCGTACGAACCTGAAATGGGTATTTAGTGTAGGTATATGCCCGCGATGTGACAGCAAAAATTTCATCAAAATTGCTCAAAGGGAGGGGGTACTTTATTTAATAACTTTTTAGGTTTTTTTCGATTTTCTCAAAAACGGCTCTAACGATTTTGATTAAACTGAGTATTTGATGTATCAATATGCCTGAGATATGACTGTGTGAATTTCATCAAAATTGATTAACCGGAGGGGGGACTGTACTCAATAAATTTTGTATCATTTTCACGTGTTTTTTTTATTTACTCAAAATCGGCTTTAACGATTTTGATCAAACTGGGTATTTAATGTATGTATATGCCAAAGATATGATAGCCAACATTTCATCAAAATTGATCAACCGGAGGGGGGACTTTAGGTAATACATTTTGTATAATTTTTACGTGTTTATTTATTTACTCAAAAACGGCTTTAACGATTTTGATCAAACTGGGTATTTGATATGGGGTATGTATATGCCCGAGATATGACTGTTAAAATTTCATCAAAATTGATCAACCGGAGGGGGGGCTTTACTTAATAAATTTTGTATCATTTTCACGGGTTATTTTAATTACTCAAAAACGGCTTTAACGATTAAAAAAAATAAGATATGAATGTAGAAAAATGTGTGACTTTGGGAAATGATATTTAACAAAACACGTCAATTTCTTATCTTAGTAAGTTGGTAAGTGAAAGTTGTGTGTTGCGCGCACGCACCAGATTTTTTTCCAGTTACTGCCAACGTAACTTAATAAATCGCATACTGTTACATTGGTTAGATATCATAGTAAGATGTAGAATAGTTTTTAGAATTTACGCTCGTTCCCGAACGTGATTATGTTTTCTCAATAATTTAACCTTTACGTTACCTGCTACGTACGAGCTCTAAAACCTTTCCTTTAGTTACAGCCAGCAGAACATAATAAATCGTATACTGTTACATTAGTTAGATATCATAGTAGGATGTAGAATAGGTTTTAGAATTTGTGCTCGTTCTGGAACGTAATTGTGATTTTTTAATTATTAATTCTTTCCAGTACCCGCTTTTCACTAGTTCAAAAAAGCTCTTATAGACTTTTAGCAAGCATAACATTATAAATCGTATACTTTCACATTAGTTAGATCTAACAGTAGGATGTAGAATAGGTTTTAGAATTTGTGTTCGTTCTGGAACGTAATTGTGATTTTTTAATGATTAATTCTTTCAAGTACCCGCTTTTCACTAGTTCAAAAAAGCTCTTATTGACTTTTAGCAAGCATAACATAATAAATCGTATACTTTCACATTAGTTAGATCTCATAGTAGGATGTAGAATAGGTTTTAGAATTTGTGCTCGTTTTGGAACGTAATTGTGATTTTTTTAATAATTTAACCCCTCCGGTACCTGCTATAAACGAGGTCAATTTTTTTTTTCTATTACAGCCAGTATAACATAATAAATCGTATACTGTTACATTAGTTAGATCTGATAGTAGGATGTAGAATAGGTTTTAAAATTCGTGCTTGTTCCGGAACGTGATCATGATTTCTCAATAATATTAACCTTTCCGGTACCCCGCTATTTACGAGGTCAACATTTTTTTTTCTTGTTACTGCCAGACAAACATAATAAATCGAATACTTTCACATTAGTTAGATCTCACAGTAGGATGTAGAATAGGTTTTAGAATTTGTGCTCGTTCTGGAACGTAATTGTGATTTTTTAATGATTAATTCTTTCCAGTACCCGCTTTTCACTAGTTCAAAAAAGCTCTTATTGACTTTTAGCAAGCTTAACATTATAAATCGTATACTTTCACATTGGATAGACCTCATAGTAGGATGTAGAATAGGTTTTAGAATTTGTGCTCGTTCCGGAACGCGATTATGATTTCTCAATAATTTAACCTTTCCGTTACCCGCTACGTACGAGCTCTAAAACTTTTCTTTAGTTACAGCCAGCAGAACATAATAAATCGTATACTGTTACATTAGTTAGATCTGATAGTAGGATGTAGAATAGGTTTTAAAATCAGTGCTCGTTCCGGTACGTGATTATTATTACTCAATAATTTAACCTTTCCGGTACCCGCTACGTACGAGTTCTAAAACTTTTCTTTAGTTACAGCCAGCAGAACATAATTAATCGTTTACTGTTACATTAGTTAGATAGCATAGTAGGACGTACATTAGGTTTTAGAATTTGTGCTCGTTCTGGATCGTGATTGTGTGTTTTCAATTATTCATCCTTGCGGTACCTGCAATTTACGAACTCAATAGGATGTACTATAGGTTTTAGAATTTGTGCTTTTTCAGAAATTGGTTGTGAGTTTTCTATTAGAAGTAGGATACCAAATAGGTTTTAGTATTAGCGCTCGTTATGGAACGTAATTGTGATTTTTCAATTATTAATTCTTTCCAGTACCCGCTTTTCACTAGTTCAAAAAAGCTCTTATTGACGTTTGGCAAGCATAACATAATAAATAGTATACTTTCACATTAGTTAGATCTCATAGTAGGAAGTAGAATAGGTTTTAGAATTTGTGCTCGTTTTGGAACGTAATCGTGATTTTTTTAATAATTTAACCCCTCCGGTACCCGCTATTAACGAGGTCAATTTTTTTTTCTATTACAGCCAGCATAACATAATAAATCGTATACTGTTACATTTGTTAGATCTGATAGTAGGATGTAGAATAGGTTTTAAAATCAGTGCTCGTTCCGGTAAGTGATTATTATTACTCAATAATTTAACCTTTCCGGTACCCCGCTATTTACGAGGTCAACATTTTTTTTTCTATTTACTGCCAGACAAACATAATAAATCGCCTACTGTTACATTAGTTAGATCTCATAGTAGGATGTAGAATAGGTTTTAGAATTTGTGCTCGTTTTGGAACGTAATTGTGATTTTTTTAATAATTTAACTCCTCCGGTACCCGCTATTAACGATGTCAATTTTTTTTTTATATTACAGCCAGCATAACATAATAAATCGTATACTGTTACATTAGTTAGATCTGATAGTAGGATATAGAATAGGTTTAAAAATTCGTGCTTGTTCCGGAACGTGATCATGATTTCTCAATAATATTAACCTTTTCGTTACCCGCTACGTACGTGCTCTAAAACTTTTCTTTAGTTACAGCCAGCAGAACATAATAAATCGTATACTGTTACATTAGTTAGATCTGATAGTAGGATGTAGATTAGGTTTTAAAATCAGTGCTCGTTCCGGTACGTGATTATTATTACTCAATAATTTAACCTTTCCGGTACGCCGCTATTTACGAGGTCAACATTTTTTTTTCTAGTTACTGCCAGACAAACATAATAAATCGCCTACTGTTACATTAGGTAGATAGCATAGTAGGATGTAGAATAGGTTTTAGAATTTGTGCCCTTTTTGGAACGTAATTGTGATTTTTCAATTATTAATTCTTTCCAGTACCCGCTTTTCACTAGTTCAAAAAAGCTCTTATTGACGTTTGGCAAGCATAGCATAATAAATAGTATACTTTCACATTAGTTAGATCTCATAGTAGGAAGTAGAATAGGTTTTAGAATTAGTGCTCGTTCCGGGACGTGATCATGATTTCTAAATAATTTAACCTTTCCGGTACCCGCTATTTTCGCGCTAAAAGTTTTTTTTTCCAGTTACTGCCAGCGTTACTTAATAAATCGCATACTGTTACATTAGTTAGGTCTCATAGAATTTAGAAATTGTGCTCTTTCTGGAACGTGATTGTGATTTTTTAATTACTTATCCTTCCTTTGCGATACCCGCTTTTTACGAGTTCAAAAAGGTTTTTCTTTAGTTACCGCCAGCAAGACATATTAAATCGTATATTGTTACGTTAGCTAGATTTGATAGTAGGATGTAGAATAGGTTTTAGAATTTGTGCTCGGTCCAGACTGATTTCTTAAGAATTTTACCTTTCCGGTACCCGCTACTTACGAGTTCAAAAAAGGTTTTCTTTAGGTAAAGCCAGCAGGACATAATAAATCGCATACTGTTAAATTAGTTAGATAGCATAGTAGAATAGGCTTTGGAATTTGTGCTCGTTCTGGAACGTAATTGTGATTTTTTAAATAATTTAACCTCTCGGGTACCCGCTATTTACGAAGTCATAATTTTTTTTTAGACTTTCTTCCAGACAAACATAATAGATCGCCTACTGTTACATTAGTTAGATAGCATAGTAGGATGTAGAATAGGTTTTAGAATTTTTGCTCGTTCCGGAACATGATTATGATTTCTCAAAACTTATCCTCTTCGTTACCCCCTACTTACGAGCTCTAAAACTTTTTCTTTAGTTACAGCCAGCAGAACATAATAAATCATATACTGTTACATTAATTTGATTTCATAGTAGGACGTAGAATAGGTTTTAGAATATGTGCTCGTTCTGGTACGTGATTGTGATTTTTCAATTACTTATCCTTCCATTGCGATTCCCGCTGTTTACGCGCTCAAAATATTTTTGCCAGTTACCTCCAGCTTAACTTAATAAATCGCATACTGTTACATTGGGTCGATCTCATAGTAGGATGTCATATAGGTTTTAGAATTTGTGCTCGTTCGATAACGTGATTATGATTTCTCAATAATTCATCCTTTCCGGTACCTGAAATTTACGCGTTTAAAATTTTTTTTTCCAGTTACTGCCAGCGTAACTTAATTATTCTGATATTAAACCTTCAATGTTTTTTACTTTCACTTACCTATATATGTAATATATAGTAAGTGGAAGTATTGCGATCGTGAAAAATTTCGACTTCCGGTTTTCAACGGAAATATACGTTTTGGGGTCCCCTGAGTCGAAATGACCAAGTCCCGCGAAATGGTCTGTGTGTGTGTCTGTGTGTGTGTGTGTGTGTGTGTGTGTGTGTGTGTGTGTCTGTGTGTGTGTATGTGAAAAGACTAGCTCAAGAACTATAAACCGTACGAACCTGAAATTGGGTATTTAGTGTAGGTATATGCCCGCGATGTGACAGCAAAAATTTCATCAAAATTGCTCAAAGGGAGGGGGTACTTTATTTAATAACTTTTTAGGTTTTTTTCGATTTTCTCAAAAACGGCTCTAACGATTTTGATTAAACTGAGTATTTGATGTATCAATATGCCTGAGATATGACTGTGTGAATTTCATCAAAATTGATTAACCGGAGGGGGGACTGTACTCAATAAATTTTGTATCATTTTCACGTGTTTTTTTTATTTACTCAAAATCGGCTTTAACGATTTTGATCAAACTGGGTATTTGATGTATGTATATGCCAAAGATATGATAGCCAACATTTCATCAAAATTGATCAACCGGAGGGGGGACTTTAGTTAATACATTTTGTATAATTTTTACGTGTTTATTTATTTACTCAAAAACGGCTTTAACGATTTTGATCAAACGGGGTATTTGATATGGGGTATGTATATGCCCGAGATATGACTGTTAAAATTTCATCAAAATTGATCAACCGGAAGGGGGACTTCACTTAATACATTTTATATAATTTTCACGTGTTTTTTTTATTTACTTAAAAACGGCTTTAACGATTTTGATCAAATTGGGTATTTGATGTATGTATATGCCAAAGATGTGATAGCCAACATTTCGTCAAAATTGATCAACCGGAGGGGGGGCTTTACTTAATAAATTTTGTATCATTTTCACGGGTTTTTTTAATTACTCAAAAACGGCTTTAACGATTAATAAAAATAAGATATGAATGTAGAAAAATGTGTGACTTTGGGAAATGATATTTAACAAAACACGTCAATTTCTTATCTAAGTAAGTTGGTAAGTGAAAGTTGTGTGTTGCGCGCACGCACCAGATTTTTTTCCAGTTACTGCCAACGTAACTTAATAAATCGCATACTGTTACATTGGTTAGATATCATAGTAAGATGTAGAATAGTTTTTAGAATTTACGCTCGTTCCCGAACGTGATTATGTTTTCTCAATAATTTAACCTTTACGTTACCTGCTACGTACGACCTCTAAAACCTTTCCTTTAGTTACAGCCAGCAGAACATAATAAATCGTATACTGTTGCATTAGTTAGATCTCATAGTAGGGTGTAGAATAGGTTTTAGAATTTGTGCTCGTGCTGGAACGTAATTGTTATTTTTTAATTATTAATTTTTTCCATTACCCGCTTTTCACTAGTTCAAAAAAGCTCTTATTGACTTTTAGCAAGCATAACATAATAAATCGTATACTTTCACATTAGTTAGATCTCATAGTAGGATGTAGAATAGGTTTTAGAATTTGTGCTCGTTTTGGAACGTAATTGTGATTTTTTTAATAATTTAACCCCTCCGGTACCCGCTATTAACGAGGTCAATTTTTTTTTTTTCTATTACAGCCAGCATAACATAATAAATCGTATACTGTTACATTAGTTAGATCTGATAGTAGGATGTAGAATAGGTTTTAAAATTCGTGCTTGTTCCGGAACGTGATCATGATTTCTCAATAATATTAACCTTACCGGTACCCCGCTATTTACGAGGTCAACATTTTTTTTTCTAGTTACTGCCAGACAAACATAATAAATCGTATACTTTCACATTAGTTAGATCTCACAGTAGGATGTAGAATAGGTTTTAGAATTTGTGTTCGTTCTGGAACGTAATTGTGATTTTTTAATGATTAATTCTTTCCAGTACCCGCTTTTCACTAGTTCAAAAAAGCTCTTATTGACTTTTAGCAAGCCTAACATTATAAATCGTATACTTTCACATTGGATAGACCTCATAGTAGGATGTAGAATAGGTTTTAGAATTTGTGCTCGTTCCGGAACGCGATTATGATTTCTCAATAATTTAACCTTTCCGTTACCCGCTACGTACGAGCTCTAAAACTTTTCTTTAGTTACAGCCAGCAGAACATAATAAATCGTATACTGTTACATTAGTTAGATCTGATAGTAGGATGTAGAATAGGTTTTAAAATCAGTGCTCGTTCCGGTACGTGATTATTATTACTCAATAATTTAACCTTTCCGGTACCCGCTACGTACGAGTTCTAAAACTTTTCTTTAGTTACAGCCAGCAGAACATAATTAATCGTTTACTGTTACATTAGTTAGATAGCATAGTAGGACGTACATTAGGTTTTAGAATTTGTGCTCGTTCTGGATCGTGATTGTGTGTTTTCAATTATTCATCCTTGCGGTACCTGCAATTTACGAACTCAATAGGATGTACTATAGGTTTTAGAATTTGTGCTTTTTCAGAAATTGGTTGTGAGTTTTCTATTAGAAGTAGGATACCAAATAGGTTTTAGTATTAGCGCTCGTTATGGAACGTAATTGTGATTTTTCAATTATTAATTCTTTCCAGTACCCGCTTTTCACTAGTTCAAAAAGCTCTTATTGACGTTTGGCAAGCATAACATAATAAATAGTATACTTTCACATTAGTTAGATCTCATAGTAGGAAGTAGAATAGGTTTTAGAATTAGTGCTCGTTCCGGGACGTGATTATGATTTCTAAATAATTTAACCTTTCCGGTACCCGCTATTTACGAGGTAAAATTTTTTTTTTCTACTTACTGCCAGACAAACATAATTTATCGCCTACTGTTACATTAGGTAGATAGCATAGTAGGATGTAGAATAGGTTTTAGAATTTGTGCTCGTTTTGGAACGTAATTGTGATTTTTTAATGATTAATTCTTTCCAGTACCCGCTTTTCACTAGTTCAAAAAAGCTCTTATTGACTTTTAGCAAGCATTACATAATAAATCGTATACTTTAACATTAGTTAGATCTCATAGTAGGATGTAGAATAGGTTTTAGAATTAGTGCTCGTTCCGGGACGTGATTATGATTTCTAAATAATTTAACCTTTCCGTTACCTGCTACGTACGTGCTCTAAAACCAGTGCTCGTTCCGGTAAGTGATTATTATTACTCAATAATTTAACCTTTCCGGTACCCCGC
This sequence comes from Aelia acuminata, assembly GCA_911387785.2. Taxonomy (NCBI): domain Eukaryota; kingdom Metazoa; phylum Arthropoda; class Insecta; order Hemiptera; family Pentatomidae; genus Aelia; species Aelia acuminata. The sequence continues at coordinate 66,668,155 of OU426980.1, read as the reverse complement.
TATTTACGAGGTCAACATTTTTTTTTCTAGTTACTGCCAGACAAACATAATAAATTGCCTACTGTTACATTAGGTAGATAGCATAGTAGGATGTAGAATAGGTTTTAGAATTTATGCTTGTTCCGGAATGTGATTATGATTTCTCAATAATATTAACTTTTCCGTTACCCGCAACGTACGAGCTCTAAAACTTTTCTTTAGTTACAGCCAGCAGAACATAATAAATCGTATACTGTTACATTAATTAGATTTTATAGTAGGATGTAGAATAGGTTTTAAAATCAGTGCTTTTTTCGGAACGTGATCATGATTTCTCAATAATTTTAACCTTTCCGTTACGCACTATTTACGAGGTAAAATTTTTTTTTTCTACTTACTGCCAGACAAACATAATTAATCGCCTACTGTTACAAAAAAGCTCTTATTGACTTTTAGCAAGCATAACATAATAAATCGTATACTTTCACATTAGTTAGATCTCATAGTAGGATGTAGAATAGGTTTTAGATTTTGTGCTAGTTTTGGAACGTAATTGTGATTTTTTTAATAATTTAACCCCTCCGGTACCTGCTATTAACGAGGTCAATTTTTTTTCTATTACAGCCAGCATAACATAATAAATCGTATACTTTCACATTAGTTAGATCTGATAGTAGGATGTAGAATAGGTTTTAGAATTCGTGCTTGTTCCGGTACGTGATCATGATTTCTCAATAATATTAACCTTTCCGTTACCCGCTACGTACGTGCTCTAAAACTTTTCTTTAGTTACAGCCAGCGGAACATAATAAATCGTATACTGTTACATTAGTTAGATCTGATAGTAGGATGTAGAATAGGTATTAGAATTTCAGCTTGTTTCGGAACGTGATTATGATTTCTCAATAATTTAACCTTCCGGTACCCCGCTATTTACGAGGTCAAATTTTTTTTTTCTAGTTACTGCCATACAAACATAATAAATCGCCTACTGTTACATTAGGTAGATAGCATAGTAGGATGTAGAATAGGTTTTAGAATTTGTGCTCGTTTTGGAACGTAATTGTGATTTTTCAATTATTAATTTTTTCCAGTACCCGCTTTTCACTAGTTCAAAAAAGCTCTTGTTGGGTTTTGGGGTAAGAAGAACAAGAGATAAAAGAAAAAAACAACCTGTGTTTATTACAATAAAAGACAATTAAAAAAATAATAGTGTTCCTCTTCTCCTCCTCCAGTGATCCCAATTTTCTGCAATTAAGACAGGTGTGAACTGATCAAATCTGAAGGGGAAACCAACACTGTTGAGAACTGTAACGAAATCCACTGTGAGAGAGATGCTTGGGGAAGTGGACCTTAGCCTAGGGTTACAGAAACTGGCACTCACCTGACAGTTACCCGGAAGCTGGTTACCGCATCCCTGAAGATTACAGGAAAACAGCTGGAGACGTGTCCCTTGCCTTTTACTGCACCCCTGATGTTTACCGGAAAAAAGCTGAGGATGCTGTGTCCTTTGCTGGGAGGTGCAAACTGATGCTGTTGATCTGGCTAACAGTGTTCTGTGCTCGGCTATCTGCCAGCTCTGCAGGGTTCCCCAATTCAGCTCACAGTTTGGCATGAAAATTACAAAGACAGTTAATATTTTGAAATAAAATGTGCTGCTTTTTCATATTTTAGCTGAGGTACAATATAAGACTGCTAAATGAAAATAGAAAATTGCTAGATTACAACTAATTATAGTTAAATTACAAAGAAGAATAGCTGGCCAGCTAATTTAAGATATGTATAAATGGATACAAAAGAAAACATTTTTAAATAATATAATTACGATACAAAGCTTCAGTGAAAGTTGGTGCAGCAGAAGCGCTGGACGTTGAAGAGAGTGCGCCTGCAGGCTGGCAGGAGATGCTGAGAAGAAACAGTAGAATAGAATTGCTCCACAGAAGGTACACAGCAGGCGCAGCGGGTTTGGTCTCGGTTGCCCATAGAAGTTTCTCCCCTCGGAAGAAAGCGGTGTGAAGTTAGCCAAGATGGCGGTGGGTCGACACAGAGTGACCGCAAGAAAGACGCAAGAGATCTGGCTTCAGCGAAGGGCACACGCAGAAAGACAAAGGGCTGAATCTGCCCGCGCTTATATAGGGCCTAGAGATTATGCGTCTGAATCGAGTGGCAAACTGCGAAAGCTTCAGGAAACTTAAAATATACAATCTTTAAAATGACGGAAAATGACTATTATAAGCACGTTAAAAATAAAAGCTGGTAATTAGAAGTGCTTTTAGATTTTATTGAACATAATTAGACAGCTAAAAGTGCTCAAAGCGAGAAAAGCAAAAAATAGAGAAAAAACTCAGCGAGTGCTTTGAGCTTTTGAACGTGAATACGTAACCTGTCGCAAGGATAACCATCAGTAGTGAAAAATGCTTAAATTCCCACAAATGAACCGGGTTACAGTGAAAAATCTATTGAAACATGGTCTGGACAGTGTAAAAAGATGACACAAGTGTTATTATAAGAAAAACATCGCGGGAACATAAAATTGGCAAACCACGTTGTAAGTACATGTTTTAATTTAGTATATTAGAACGCTCTGGGAGTTTTAACCATTTGGAAATGCTGAATTAACGAAAGTTAACGTGTTTAAATATAAAAAGCAAAACCAAAATCATCTAGAAAGGCAAAAAACATAAACTCAAAAGTTCACTTAGAATGTTTAAAGAGTTTAATCGTTTTAAAATGAATAATTAGCTGAAAATTAGTATGTTTAAATAAGAAAAGTAAAATCATAGTCTTCTAGGAGAGCTATAAACATAAAACCAAATTTTTTAAAACATAAAAATTCTTTAAGTTTGATAAAAACTTAATAGCTCTTATTGACTTTTAGCAAGCATAACATTATAAATCGTATACTTTCACATTAGTTAGATCTCATAGTAGGATGTAGAATAGGTTTTAGAATTTGTGCTCGTTCCGGAACGCGATTATGATTTCTCAATAATTTAACCTTTCCGTTACCCGCTACGTACGAGCTCTAAAACTTTTCTTTAGTTACAGCCAGCGGAACATAATAAATCATATACTGTTACATTAATTAGATTTTATAGCAGGATGTAGAATAGGTTTTAGAATTTGTGCTTGTTTCGGAACGTGATTATGATTTCTCAATAATTTAACCTTTCCGGTACCCCGCTATTTACGAGGTCAAAATTTTTTTTTCTAGTTACTGCCAGACAAACATAATAAATCGCCTACTGTTACATTAGGTAGATAGCATAGTAGGATGTAGAATAGGTTTTAGAATTTGTGCTCGTTCTGGAACGTAATTGTGATTTTTTAATTATTAATTCTTTCCAGTACCCGCTTTTCACTAGTTCAAAAAATCTGGTGCGTGCGCGCAACACACAACTTTCACTTACCAACTTACTTAGATAAGAAATTGACGTGTTTTGTTAGATATCATTTCCCAAAATCACACATTTTTCTACATTCATATCTTATTTTTATTAATCGTTAAAGCCGTTTTTGAGTAAATAAAAACCCCGTGAAAATGATAAAAAATTTATTAAGTAAAGTCCCCCCTTCGGTTGATCAATTTTGATGAAATGTTGGCTATCACATATTTGGCATATACATACATCAAATACCCAGTTTGGTCACAATCGTGAAAGCCGTTTTTGAGTAAATAAAAAAAGGACGTAAAAATGATACAAAATTTATTAAGTAAAGTGTCCCCTGCGGTTGATCAATTTTGATGAAATTTTTACAGACATATCTCGGGCATATAAGTAGATCAAATACTAAGTTTAATAAAAATCGTTAGAGCCGTTTTTGAGAAAATCAAAAAAACACATGAAAATGTTACAAAATTTATTAAGTAAAGTCCCCCCTCCGGTTAATCAATTTTGATGAAATTTTTACAGTCATATCTCGGGCATATAAATACATCAAATACCCAGTTTGATCAAAATCGTTAAAGACGATTTAGAGTAAATAAAAAAAACACGTGAAAATGTTACAAAATTTATAAAGTAAAGTCCCCCCTCCGGTTAATCAATTTTGATGAATTTTTTACAGTCATATCTCAGGCATATAGATAGATGAAATACTCAGTTTAATCAAAATCGTTAGAGCCGTTTTTGGGAAAATCGAAAAAAACCTAAAAAGTTATTAAGTAAAGTACCCCCTCCCTTTAAGTAATTTTGATGAAATTTATGCTGTCACATCGCGGGCATATACCTACACTGAATACCCAATTTCAGGATCGCACGGTTTATAGTTTTTGAGCTAGTCTGTTCACACACACACACACACACACACACACACACACACACACACACAGACCATTTCGCGGGACTTGGTTATTTGGACTCAGGGGACCCCAAAACGTGTATTTCCGTTGAAAACCGGAAGTCGAAATTTTGCACGATCGCAATACTTCCACTTACTATATATTTCATATATAGGTAAGTGAAAGTAAAAAGCTTTTATTGACTTTTAGCAAGCCTAACATTATAAATCGTATACTTTAACATTAGTTAGATCTCATAGTAGGATGTAGAATAGGTTTTAGAATTTTTGCTCGTTCCGGAACGTGATTATGATTTCTCAATAATTTAACCTTTCTGTTACCCCCTACGTACGAGCTCTAAAACTTTTCTTTAGTTACAGCCAACAGAACATAATAAATCGTACACTGTTACATTAGTTCTATCCCATAGTAGGATACCAAATAGGTTTTAAAATTTGAGCTTGCTCTGGAATGTGATTGCGATTTTTCAATTATTCATCCTTTCCGGTACCAGCTATTTAAGCCCTAAAATTTTAAATCCCAGTTACTGCCAGCGTATCTTAATAAATCGCATACTGTTACATTAGTTAGATATCATAGTAGGTTGTAGAATAGGTTTTAGAATTTGTGCTCGTTCAGGAACGTGATTATGTTTTCTCAATAATTTTACCTTTACGTTACCCGCTACGTAAGAGCTCTAAAACTTTTTCTTTAGTTACAGCCGACAGAACATAATAAATCGTATACTGTTACATTAGTTAGATCTCATAGTAGGTCATATAGGTTTTAGAATTTGAGTTTGTTCTGGAACGTGATTGCGATTTTTCAAATAGTTATCCTATCCGGTACCCGCTATTAAACGCTCAAGTTTTTTTTTTCCAGTTACTGCCAGCGTAACTTAATAAATCGCATACTGTTACATTAGTTAGATATCATAGTAGGTTGTAGAATAGTTTTTAGAATTTATGCTCGTTCCGGAACTTGATTGAGATTTTTCAATTATTTATCCTTTGTGATACCCGCTTTTTACGAGTTCAAAAAAGCTCTTTTTGATTTACAGCCAGCAGTACATAATAAATCCTATACTGTTACATTATTTTGATCACATAGTAGGATGTCGAATAGGTTTTAGAATTATTGCTCGTTTCGGAACGTAATTGTGATTTTTTAATTATTAATTCTTTCCAGTTCCCGCTTTTTACTAGTTCAAAAAAGCTCTTATTGGCTTTTAGCAAGCATAACATTATAAATCGTATACTTTAACATTAGTTAGATCTCATAGTAGGATTTAGAATTGGTTTTAGAATTTTTGCTCGTTCCGGAACGTGATTATGATTTCTCAATAATTTAACCTTTCTGTTACCCCCTACGTACGAGCTCTAAAACTTTTCTTTAGTTACAGCCAGCAGAAGATAATAAATCGTACACTGTTACATTAGTTCTATCCCATAGTAGGATACCAAATAGGTTTTAAAATTTGAGCTTGTTCTGGAACGTGATTGCGATTTTTCAATTATTCATCCTTTCCGGTACCCGCTATTTAAGCCCTAAAATTTTAAATCCCAGTTACTGCCAGCGTATCTTAATAAATCGCATACTGTTACATTAGTTAGATATCATAGTAGGTTGTAGAATAGGTTTTAGAATTTGTGCTCATTCCGGAACGTGATTATGATTTCTCAATAATTTAACCTTTCTGTTACACCCTACGTACAAGCTGTAAAACTTTTCTTTAGTTACAGCCAGCAGAACATGATAAATCGTACATTTTTACATTAGTTATATGTCATAGTAGAATACCAAATAGGTTTTTGAATTAGTGCTCGTTCGAAAACGTCATTGAGTGTTTTCAATTATTCATCATTTCCGGTACCCGAAATTTCCTTTTTACGAGTTCAAAAAAGATTTTCTTAAGTTAGAGCCAGCAGAGCATAATAAATCGTATACTGTTACATTAGTTAGATATGATAGTAGGATGTAGAATAGGTTTTAGAAGTTGTGCTCGTTCCGGAACGTGATTATGATTTCTCAATAATTTTACCTTTCCGGTATCTGCTACTTACCAGTTCAAAAAAGCTTTTCTTTAGTTACAGCCAGCAGAACATAATAAATCGTAATCTGTTACATTAGTTCGATCTCATAGTAGGATGTCAAATAGATTTTTGAATTTGTGCTCGTTCAGGAACGTGATTATGTTTTCTCAATAATTTAACCTTTACGTTACCTGCTACGTATGAGCTCTAAAACCTTTTCCTTAGTTACAGCCAGCAGAACATAATAAATCGTATACTGTTACATTAGTTAGATATGATAGTAGGATGTAGAATAGGTTTTAGAATTTGTGCTCGTTCCGGAACGTGATTATGATTTCTCAATAATTTTACCTTTCCGGTATCCGCTACTTACTAGTTCAAAAAAGTTTTTTTTTAGTTACAGCCAGCAGAACATAATATGGTGTGAGGAGCATGGTGTGAACAATCCGCTATTTAATTGTATTTAATATTTTCCGGTACCCGCTATTTAAGCGCTCAAATTATTTTTTTCCAGTACTGCCAGCGTATCTTAATAAATCGCATTCTGTTACATTAGTTTGATATCATAGAAGGTTGTAGAATAGGTTTTAGAATTTTTGCTCGTTCCGGAAGGTGATTATGATTTCTCAATAATTTATCTTTTCCGGTACCCGCTAATTACCAGTTCATAAAAGTTTTTCTTTACGTATAGCCAGCAGAACATAATAAATCCCATATTGTTAAATTAGATAGATATCACAGTAGGATGTACAATAGGTTTTAGAATATGTGCTCGTTCTGGTACGTGATTGTGATTTTTCAATTACTTATCCTTCCATTGCGATTCCCGCTGTTTACGCGCTCAAAATATTTTTGCCAGTTACCTCCAGCTTAACTTAATAAATCGCATACTGTTACATTGGGTCGATCTCATAGTAGGATGTCATATAGGTTTTAGAATTTGTGCTCGTTCGATAACGTGATTATGATTTCTCAATAATTCATCCTTTCCGGTACCTGAAATTTACGCGTTTAAAATTTTTTTTTCCAGTTACTGCCAACGTAACTTAATTAATCTGATATTAAACTTTCAATGTTTTTTACTTTCACTTACCTATATATGTAATATACAGGGTGTATCGCAAGTAGATGACAATATGCAAGATGGAAAAACTAGATCAAAAATGTAGTTAAACGTCGCCAACCGCATGATTCTATCTCATTCCGTTGCACAGATAGGCCGTTCCAAAGGTTATTTCGAGAAAACCGTGTTTTTAGTAGGAAAACCTCAATTTTCTCTGCTTCCACACATTTTTTTTCAATGTTCCATAACAGTTTTAAATTCAGCATTAAATTTTCTTTAAGCCTAATGCACATTCAATGTTCACAAGTATCTTTTCAAAAGCGCGATAACAGATCAAGAAATAAAAATTTTAAAAAAGTGTTATCATCGACAAATTTTCGAGGATCACTACACATCCAAAAAAAATCCTGCAAGCTGCCGAATCTCACAAAAGTTGTAAAATTTAATCACCTTTCTAACGGTGTACTCAAAACTGCAATTATCTCTCAATTTTGTAATGCAATTGGAATGGGAAGGAGAAAAAACTGATGTTATGCTTATTTTTTTGGATCTGAGATCAACTGGGAATATCGCACTCTACAGTCTTTAGAGCTCTCAGGGAAGACAATCAATATCCTTATCACCTGACTACTGTCCAGGAGTTGCTACCCCGTGATATGGAGCTACGGATGGTGTTTACGCGATGGTATGTTCAACAGTGGCACGAGAGGCGTAACTTCCCTGATCGCATAATTTGGACAGTTGTGTCATCTCATCATTCACACGTGCGGGAATTTTCAACTCACGCAACTCTCACCTTTGGTCTCATCATAATCCACATGGCACTAGGGAACACCACTTCCAATATCAGTTCAGTGTGAACGTGTGGCTAGGAGTCTGTGGGAAGCATATGACAGAGCCCGTTTTCTTGCCTCGTCGGTTAAATTCAAATACTTTTTATGATCTACTTCAGGATGATATAAGTGCGGCACTCCTCGAAGCAATACCACTTGAAGAAGAGCTATGGTGGCAAATGGACGGGTGTCCAGCGCATAATGGACGAGCTGTAACGAACTGGCTAAATCAACACAGTACCCAGGAAGATGGATTGGGAAATATGGACCTGTGCATTGGCCGGCCCGAAGCCCTGATTTGATGCCACTGGATTTTACTTTTTTATACTTGGGGTAGGCTTAAATCGGAAGTGTACAGAGTACCCATTCAGGATATGAACCATCTGATCGCAAGAATTCGCGAATCATATGAAGCAATGAGAGCTGACCGCGATCAGATTCGATGGGCTACATCAGCTGTGTTAAAAAGATGTCGTCAGTGTGTACTGCAAGGAGGCCAGTTCCAGCAACTTTTGTAATGTTCAAAGACATTTTATTTACTATTTAACTTTCATGTAGGAATTAATTTAATTTTTCTTTGCAATTTAGATAAAAAATAAATAAAATTTATTGGAGATAAGATCCTACAAAATAAGCATGACATCAGTTTTTTCTCCTTCCCATTCCAATTGCATTACAAAATTGAGAGATAATTTCAGTTTTGAGTACACCGTTAGAAAGGTGATTAAATTTTACAACTTTTGTGAGATTCGGCAGCTTGCAGGATTTTTTTTGGAAGAGTAGTGATCCTCGAAAATTTGTCGCTGACAACACTTTTTTAAAATTTTTATTTCTTGATATGTTATCGCGCTTTTAAAAAGATACTTGTGAACATTGAATGTGCATTAGGCTTAAAGAAAATTTAATGCTGAATTCAAAACTGTGATGGAACATTGAAAAAAAATGTGTGGAAGCAGAGAAAATTAAGGTTTTTCTACAAAAAACAAGGTTTTCTCAAAATAACCTTTGGAACGGCATATCTCTGAAACGGAATGAGATAGAATCATGCGGTTGGCGGCGTTTAACTACATTTTTGATCTAGTTTTTCCATCTTGCAAATTGTCATCTACTTGCGATACACCCTGTATAGTAAGTGGAAGTATTGCGATCGTAAAAAATTTCGACTTCCGGTTTTCAACGGAAATACACGTTTTGGGGTCCCCTGAGTCGAAATGACCAAGTCCCGCGAAATGGTCTGTGTGTGTGTCTGTGTGTGTGTGTGTGTGTGTGTGTGTGTGTGTGTGTGTCTGTGTGTGTGTATGTGAAAAGACTAGCTCAAGAACTATAAACCGTACGAACCTGAAATTGGGTATTTAGTGTAGGTATATGCCCGCGATGTGACAGCAAAAATTTCATCAAAATTGCTCAAAGGGAGGGGGTACTTTATTTAATAACTTCTTAGGTTTTTTTCGATTTTCTCAAAAACGGCTCTAACGATTTTGATTAAACTGAGTATTTGATGTATCAATATGCCTGAGATATGACTGTGTGAATTTCATCAAAATTGATTAACCGGAGGGGGGACTGTACTCAATAAATTTTGTATCATTTTCACGTGTTTTTTTTATTTACTCAAAATCGGCTTTAACGATTTTGATCAAACTGGGTATTTGATGTATGTATATGCCAAAGATATGATAGCCAACATTTCATCAAAATTGATCAACCGGAGGGGGGACTTTAGTTAATACATTTTGTATAATTTTTACGTGTTTATTTATTTACTCAAAAACGGCTTTAACGATTTTGATCAAACTGGGTATTTGATATGGGGTATGTATATGCCGAGATATGACTGTTAAAATTTCATCAAAATTGATCAACCGGAGGGGGGACTTTAGTTAATACATTTTGTATAATTTTTACGTGTTTATTTATTTACTCAAAAACAGCTTTAACGATTTTGATCAAACTGGGTATTTGATATGGGGTATGTATATGCCGAGATATGACTGTTAAAATTTCATCAAAATTGATCAACCGGAAGGGGGACTTCACTTAATACATTTTATATAATTTTCACGTGTTTTTTTTATTTACTCAAAAACGGCTTTAACGATTTTGATCAAATTGGGTATTTGATGTATGTATATGCCAAAGATGTGATAGCCAACATTTCGTCAAAATTGATCAACCGGAGGGGGGGCTTTACTTAATAAATTTTTTATCATTTTCACGGGGTTTTTTAATTACTCAAAAACGGCTTTAACGATTAATAAAAATAAGATATGAATGTAGAAAAATGTGTGACTTTGGGAAATGATATTTAACAAAACACGTCAATTTCTTATCTAAGTAAGTTGGTAAGTGAAAGTTGTGTGTTGCGCGCACGCACCAGATTTTTTTTCAGTTACTGCCAACGTAACTTAATAAATCGCATACTGTTACATTGGTTAGATATCATAGTAAGATGTAGAATAGTTTTTAGAATTTACGCTCGTTCCCGAACGTGATTATGTTTTCTCAATAATTTAACCTTTACGTTACCTGCTACGTACGAGCTCTAAAACCTTTCCTTTAGTTACAGCCAGCAGAACATAATAAATCGTATACTGTTACATTAGTTAGATCTCATAGTAGGATGTAGAATAGGTTTTAGAATTTGTGCTCGTGCTGGAACGTAATTGTGATTTTTTAATTATTAATTTTTTCCATTACCCGCTTTTCACTAGTTCAAAAAAGCTCTTATAGACTTTTAGCAAGCATAACATTATAAATCGTATACTTTCACATTAGTTAGATCTCACAGTAGGATGTAGAATAGGTTTTAGAATTTGTGTTCGTTCTGGAACGTAATTGTGATTTTTTAATGATTAATTCTTTCAAGTACCCGCTTTTCACTAGTTCAAAAAAGCTCTTATTGACTTTTAGCAAGCATAACATAATAAATCGTATACTTTCACATTAGTTAGATCTCATAGTAGGATGTAGAATAGGTTTTAGAATTTGTGCTCGTTTTGGAACGTAATTGTGATTTTTTTAATAATTTAACCCCTCCGGTACCCGCTATTAACGAGGTCAATTTTTTTTTTCTATTACAGCCAGCATAACATAATAAATCGTATACTGTTACATTAGTTAGATCTCACAGTAGGATGTAGAATAGGTTTTAGAATTTGTGTTCGTTCTGGAACGTAATTGTGATTTATTAATGATTAATTCTTTCAAGTACCCGCTTTTCACTAGTTCAAAAAAGCTCTTATTGACTTTTAGCAAGCATAACATTATAAATCGTATACTTTCACATTAGTTAGATCTCATAGTAGGATGTAAAATAGGTTTTAGAATTTGTGCTCTTTCCGAAACGTGATTATGATTTCTCAATAATTTAACCTTTCCGTTACCCGCTACGTACGAGCTCTAAAACTTTTCTTTAGTTACAGCCAGCAGAACATAATAAATCGTATACTGTTAAATTAATTAGATTTTATAGTAGGATGTAGAATAGGTTTTAGAATTTGTGCTTGTTCCGGAACGTGATTATGATTTCTCAATAATTTAACCTATCCGTTACCCGCTACGTACGAGTTCTAAAACTTTTCTTTAGTTACAGCCAGCAGAACATAATTAATCGTATACTGTTACATTAGTTAGATAGCATAGTAGGACGTACATTAGGTTTTAGAATTTGTGCTCGTTCTGGATGGTGATTGTGTGTTTTCAATGATTCATCCTTGCGGTACCTGAAATTTACGAACTCAATAGGATGTACTATAGGTTTTAGAATTTGTGCTTTTTCAGAACTTGGTTGTGAGTTTTCTATTAGAAGTAGGATACCAAATAGGTTTTAGTATTAGCGCTCGTTATGGAACGTAATTGTGATTTTTCAATTATTAATTCTTTCCAGTACCCGCTTTTCACTAGTTCAAAAAAGCTCTTATTGACGTTTGGCAAGCATAACATAATAAATAGTATACTTTCACATTAGTTAGATCTCATAGTAGGAAGTAGAATAGGTTTTAGAATTAGTGCTCGTTCCGGGACGTGATTATGATTTCTAAATAATTTAACCTTTCCGGTACCCGCTATTTACGAGGTAAAATTTTTTTTTCTACTTACTGCCAGACAAACATAATTAATCGCCTACTGTTACATTAGGTAGATAGCATAGTAGGATGTAGAATAGGTTTTAGAATTACTGCTCATTCCGGAACGTGATTATGATTTCTCAATAATTTATCTTTTCCGGTACCCGCTAATTACCAGTTCATAAAAGTTTTTCTTTAGGTATAGCCAGCAGAACATAATAAATCCCATATTGTTAAATTAGATAGATATCACAGTAGGATGTACAATAGGTTTTAGAATATGTGCTCGTTCTGGTACGTGATTGTGATTTTTCAATTACTTATCCTTCCATTGCGATTCCCGCTGTTTACGCGCTCAAAATATTTTTGCCAGTTACCTCCAGCTTAACTTAATAAATCGCATACTGTTACATTGGGTCGATCTCATAGTAGGATGTCATATAGGTTTTAGAATTTGTGCTCGTTCGATAACGTGATTATGATTTCTCAATAATTCATCCTTTCCGGTACCTGAAATTTACGCGTTTAAAATTTGTTTTTCCAGTGACTGCCAACGTAACATAATTAATCTGATATTAAACCTTCAATGTTTTTTACTTTCACTTACCTATATATGTAATATATAGTAAGTGGAAGTATTGCGATCGTGAAAAATTTCGACTTCCGGTTTTCAACGGAAATACACGTTTTGGGGTCCCCTGAGTCGAAATGACCAAGTCCCGCGAAATGGTCTGTGTGTGTGTCTGTGTGTGTGTGTGTGTGTGTGTGTGTGTGTGTGTGTGTGTGTGTGTGTGTGTGTGTGTGTGAAAAGACTAGCTCAAGAACTATAAACCGTACGAACCTGAAGTTGGGTATTTAGTGTAGGTATATGCCCGCGATGTGACAGCAAAAATTTCATCAAAATTGCTCAAAGGGAGGGGGTACTTTATTTAATAACTTTTTAGGTTTTTTTCGATTTTCTCAAAAACGGCTCTAACGATTTTGATTAAACTGAGTATTTGATGTATCAATATGCCTGAGATATGACTGTGTGAATTTCATCAAAATTGATTAACCGGAGGGGGGACTGTACTCAATAAATTTTGTATCATTTTCACGTGTTTTTTTTATTTACTCAAAATCGGCTTTAACGATTTTGATCAAACTAGGTATTTGATGTATGTATATGCCAAAGATATGATAGCCAACATTTCATCAAAATTGATCAACCGGAGGGGGGACTTTAGTTAATACATTTAGTATAATTTTTACGTGTTTATTTTATAAGTTTTACGAGTTCAAAAAACCTTTCCTTTAGTTACAGCCAGCAGAACATAATAAATCGTATACTGTTACATTAGTTAGATCTCATAGTAGGATGTAGAATAGGTTTTAGAATTTGTGCTCGTGCTGGAACGTAATTGTGATTTTTTAATTATTAATTTTTTCCATTACCCGCTTTTCACTAGTTCAAAAAAGCTCTTATAGACTTTTAGCAAGCATAACATTATAAATCGTATACTTTCACATTAGTTAGATCTCACAGTAGGATGTAGAATAGGTTTTAGAATTTGTGTTCGTTCTGGAACGTAATTGTGATTTTTTAATGATTAATTCTTTCAAGTACCCGCTTTTCACTAGTTCAAAAAAGCTCTTATTGACTTTTAGCAAGCATAACATAATAAATCGTATACTTTCACATTAGTTAGATCTCATAGTAGGATGTAGAATAGGTTTTAGAATTTGTGCTCGTTTTGGAACGTAATTGTGATTTTTTTAATAATTTAACCCCTCCGGTACCCGCTATTAACGAGGTCAATTTTTTTTTTCTATTACAGCCAGCATAACATAATAAATCGTATACTGTTACATTAGTTAGATCTCACAGTAGGATGTAGAATAGGTTTTAGAATTTGTGTTCGTTCTGGAACGTAATTGTGATTTATTAATGATTAATTCTTTCAAGTACCCGCTTTTCACTAGTTCAAAAAAGCTCTTATTGACTTTTAGCAAGCATAACATTATAAATCGTATACTTTCACATTAGTTAGATCTCATAGTAGGATGTAAAATAGGTTTTAGAATTTGTGCTCTTTCCGAAACGTGATTATGATTTCTCAATAATTTAACCTTTCCGTTACCCGCTACGTACGAGCTCTAAAACTTTTCTTTAGTTACAGCCAGCAGAACATAATAAATCGTATACTGTTAAATTAATTAGATTTTATAGTAGGATGTAGAATAGGTTTTAGAATTTGTGCTTGTTCCGGAACGTGATTATGATTTCTCAATAATTTAACCTATCCGTTACCCGCTACGTACGAATTCTAAAACTTTTCTTTAGTTACAGCCAGCAGAACATAATTAATCGTATACTGTTACATTAGTTAGATAGCATAGTAGGACGTACATTAGGTTTTAGAATTTGTGCTCGTTCTGGATGGTGATTGTGTGTTTTCAATGATTCATCCTTGCGGTACCTGAAATTTACGAACTCAATAGGATGTACTATAGGTTTTAGAATTTGTGCTTTTTCAGAACTTGGTTTTGAGTTTTCTATTAGAAGTAGGATACCAAATAGGTTTTAGTATTAGCGCTCGTTATGGAACGTAATTGTGATTTTTCAATTATTAATTCTTTCCAGTACCCGCTTTTCACTAGTTCAAAAAAGCTCTTATTGACGTTTGGCAAGCATAACATAATAAATAGTATACTTTCACATTAGTTAGATCTCATAGTAGGAAGTAGAATAGGTTTTAGAATTAGTGCTCGTTCCAGGACGTGATTATGATTTCTAAATAATTTAACCTTTCCGGTACCCGCTATTTACGAGGTAAAATTTTTTTTTTCTACTTACTGCCAGACAAACATAATTAATCGCCTACTGTTACATTAGGTAGATAGCATAGTAGGATGTAGAATAGGTTTTAGAATTACTGCTCATTCCGGAACGTGATTATGATTTCTCAATAATTTATCTTTTCCGGTACCCGCTAATTACCAGTTCATAAAAGTTTTTCTTTAGGTATAGCCAGCAGAACATAATAAATCCCATATTGTTAAATTAGATAGATATCACAGTAGGATGTACAATAGGTTTTAGAATATGTGCTCGTTCTGGTACGTGATTGTGATTTTTCAATTACTTATCCTTCCATTGCGATTCCCGCTGTTTACGCGCTCAAAATATTTTTGCCAGTTACCTCCAGCTTAACTTAATAAATCGCATACTGTTACATTGGGTCGATCTCATAGTAGGATGTCATATAGGTTTTAGAATTTGTGCTCGTTCGATAACGTGATTATGATTTCTCAATAATTCATCCTTTCCGGTACCTGAAATTTACGCGTTTAAAATTTGTTTTTCCAGTGACTGCCAACGTAACATAATTAATCTGATATTAAACCTTCAATGTTTTTTACTTTCACTTACCTATATATGTAATATATAGTAAGTGGAAGTATTGCGATCGTGAAAAATTTCGACTTCCGGTTTTCAACGGAAATACACGTTTTGGGGTCCCCTGAGTCGAAATGACCAAGTCCCGCGAAATGGTCTGTGTGTGTGTGTGTGTGTGTGTGTGTGTGTGTGTGTGTGTGTGTGTGTGTGTGTGTGTGTGTGTGTGTGTGTGTGTGTGTGTGTGTGTGTGTGTGTGTGTGTGTGTGAAAAACTAGCTCAAGAACTATAAACCGTACGAACCTGAAATTGGGTATATAGTGTATATACCTACACGATGTGACAGCAAAAATTTCATTAAAATTGCTCAAAGGGAGGGGGTACTTTATTTAATAACTTTTTAGGTTTTTTTCGATTTTCTCAAAAACGGCTCTAACGATTTTGATTAAACTGAGTATTTGTTGTATCAATATGCCTGAGATATGACTGTGTGAATTTCATCAAAATTGATTAACCGGAGGGGGGACTGTACTCAATAAATTTTGTATCATTTTCACGTGTTTTTTTTATTTACTCAAAATCGGCTTTAACGATTTTGATCAAACTGGGTATTTGATGTATGTATATGCCAAAGATATGATAGCCAACATTTCATCAAAATTGATGAACCGGAGGGGGGACTTTAGTTAATACATTTTGTATAATTTTTAGGTGTTTATTTATTTACTCAAAAACGGCTTTAACGATTTTGATCAAACTGGGTATTTGATATGGGGTATGTATATGCCGAGATATGACTGTTAAAATTTCATCAAAATTG
Organism: Aelia acuminata; assembly: GCA_911387785.2. NCBI lineage: Eukaryota > Metazoa > Arthropoda > Insecta > Hemiptera > Pentatomidae > Aelia > Aelia acuminata. The sequence continues at coordinate 66,651,702 of OU426980.1, read as the reverse complement.
ATCAACCGGAGGGGGGACTTTAGTTAATACATTTTGTATAATTTTTACGTGTTTATTTATTTACTCAAAAACGGCTTTAACGATTTTGATCAAACTGGGTATTTGATATGGGGTATGTATATGCCGAGATATGACTGTTAAAATTTCATCAAAATTGATCAACCGGAAGGGGGACTTCACTTAATACATTTTATATAATTTTCACGTGTTTTTTTTATTTACTCAAAAACGGCTTTAACGATTTTGATCAAATTGGGTATTTGATGTATGTATATGCCAAAGATGTGATAGCCAACATTTCGTCAAAATTGATCAACCGGAGGGGGGGCTTTACTTAATAAATTTTTTATCATTTTCACGGGGTTTTTTAATTACTCAAAAACGGCTTTAACGATTAATAAAAATAAGATATGAATGTAGAAAAATGTGTGACTTTGGGAAATGATATTTAACAAAACACGTCAATTTCTTATCTAAGTAAGTTGGTAAGTGAAAGTTGTGTGTTGCGCGCACGCACCAGATTTTTTTCCAGTTACTGCCAACGTAACTTAATAAATCGCATACTGTTACATTGGTTAGATATCATAGTAAGATGTTGTTACGCTAAAAAAATATTAATTGGTTATAACTAAATAAAACAATCGTAACAAAAAAGGTGGTAGCTCAGTGGAGACGGGCGGGTTCTTAAATGACTAGTGATTAAAAAAAATTGAAATAAATTTAGGGGCGCCACGCTATTTATTTTAAGGAAATAGCGAAAACCTAAAGCAATCTGAATAAAAAAAAAACAATTTAAATTTGATAAGTGAAGATTACCTTAAAATCTCGGAGAGGGCTGTACATAAAATACAATTTGCAATTTACACTTATGAACTACTTAATGGTGAGTTAAAAAGAAATTGAACAAAACAAATTAAACTCAAATAAAAAAAAACTTTTAATTAACACTATATTTACACTACGATATTAAAAATAAAATTTACTCACAATTTCTGTAGTCAGGCCTGATCAAAATCTAACTCTATTCACACAACTAGAAACAATTTAAACTTATAACTATACAATAAAAAAAGCAAGGTTTAACAAAGAAATTAAAAGAAAAATATCTCCAGTCTGTTCTCTTAACTCGCCTGTCTTCTCGTAGCTTTGTTGCCAGTAGCCACTCGGCTTGGCGATTCTCGTCACCGGAATCTCTTCCGTGAACGCCACTATTCTTCAATTCTCTGATATTTAGCGATGTAGACCACAACTACGTTAAACACTAAAACAGTCTCATTTTATCATCACTCGTCGAACGCTAGCGAACATACCCTGTATTTTCCTTCGTTGTTTCTTAAAAAAAACAAATGCCTTAATAACAGCTGTTTTTCAATTAATTACTTCGGTCCCGTCTCTTCTTTTAAAATAAAACATAATTATTTTTATAGCTAAATAAAAATATATTATATTAGATCTCACAGTAGGATGTAGAATAGGTTTTAGAATTTGTGTTCGTTCTGGAACGTAATTGTGATTTATTAATGATTAATTCTTTCAAGTACCCGCTTTTCACTAGTTCAAAAAAGCTCTTATTGACTTTTAGCAAGCATAACATTATAAATCGTATACTTTCACATTAGTTAGATCTCATAGTAGGATGTAAAATAGGTTTTAGAATTTGTGCTCTTTCCGAAACGTGATTATGATTTCTCAATAATTTAACCTTTCCGTTACCCGCTACGTACGAGCTCTAAAACTTTTCTTTAGTTACAGCCAGCAGAACATAATAAATCGTATACTGTTAAATTAATTAGATTTTATAGTAGGATGTAGAATAGGTTTTAGAATTTGTGCTTGTTCCGGAACGTGATTATGATTTCTCAATAATTTAACCTATCCGTTACCCGCTACGTACGAATTCTAAAACTTTTCTTTAGTTACAGCCAGCAGAACATAATTAATCGTATACTGTTACATTAGTTAGATAGCATAGTAGGACGTACATTAGGTTTTAGAATTTGTGCTCGTTCTGGATGGTGATTGTGTGTTTTCAATGATTCATCCTTGCGGTACCTGAAATTTACGAACTCAATAGGATGTACTATAGGTTTTAGAATTTGTGCTTTTTCAGAACTTGGTTTTGAGTTTTCTATTAGAAGTAGGATACCAAATAGGTTTTAGTATTAGCGCTCGTTATGGAACGTAATTGTGATTTTTCAATTATTAATTCTTTCCAGTACCCGCTTTTCACTAGTTCAAAAAAGCTCTTATTGACGTTTGGCAAGCATAACATAATAAATAGTATACTTTCACATTAGTTAGATCTCATAGTAGGAAGTAGAATAGGTTTTAGAATTAGTGCTCGTTCCAGGACGTGATTATGATTTCTAAATAATTTAACCTTTCCGGTACCCGCTATTTACGAGGTAAAATTTTTTTTTTCTACTTACTGCCAGACAAACATAATTAATCGCCTACTGTTACATTAGGTAGATAGCATAGTAGGATGTAGAATAGGTTTTAGAATTACTGCTCATTCCGGAACGTGATTATGATTTCTCAATAATTTATCTTTTCCGGTACCCGCTAATTACCAGTTCATAAAAGTTTTTCTTTAGGTATAGCCAGCAGAACATAATAAATCCCATATTGTTAAATTAGATAGATATCACAGTAGGATGTACAATAGGTTTTAGAATATGTGCTCGTTCTGGTACGTGATTGTGATTTTTCAATTACTTATCCTTCCATTGCGATTCCCGCTGTTTACGCGCTCAAAATATTTTTGCCAGTTACCTCCAGCTTAACTTAATAAATCGCATACTGTTACATTGGGTCGATCTCATAGTAGGATGTCATATAGGTTTTAGAATTTGTGCTCGTTCGATAACGTGATTATGATTTCTCAATAATTCATCCTTTCCGGTACCTGAAATTTACGCGTTTAAAATTTGTTTTTCCAGTGACTGCCAACGTAACATAATTAATCTGATATTAAACCTTCAATGTTTTTTACTTTCACTTACCTATATATGTAATATATAGTAAGTGGAAGTATTGCGATCGTGAAAAATTTCGACTTCCGGTTTTCAACGGAAATACACGTTTTGGGGTCCCCTGAGTCGAAATGACCAAGTCCCGCGAAATGGTCTGTGTGTGTGTGTGTGTGTGTGTGTGTGTGTGTGTGTGTGTGTGTGTGTGTGTGTGTGTGTGTGTGTGTGTGTGTGTGTGTGTGTGTGTGTGTGTGTGTGAAAAACTAGCTCAAGAACTATAAACCGTACGAACCTGAAATTGGGTATATAGTGTATATACCTACACGATGTGACAGCAAAAATTTCATTAAAATTGCTCAAAGGGAGGGGGTACTTTATTTAATAACTTTTTAGGTTTTTTTCGATTTTCTCAAAAACGGCTCTAACGATTTTGATTAAACTGAGTATTTGTTGTATCAATATGCCTGAGATATGACTGTGTGAATTTCATCAAAATTGATTAACCGGAGGGGGGACTGTACTCAATAAATTTTGTATCATTTTCACGTGTTTTTTTTATTTACTCAAAATCGGCTTTAACGATTTTGATCAAACTGGGTATTTGATGTATGTATATGCCAAAGATATGATAGCCAACATTTCATCAAAATTGATGAACCGGAGGGGGGACTTTAGTTAATACATTTTGTATAATTTTTAGGTGTTTATTTATTTACTCAAAAACGGCTTTAACGATTTTGATCAAACTGGGTATTTGATATGGGGTATGTATATGCCGAGATATGACTGTTAAAATTTCATCAAAATTGATCAACCGGAGGGGGGACTTTAGTTAATACATTTTGTATAATTTTTACGTGTTTATTTATTTACTCAAAAACGGCTTTAACGATTTTGATCAAACTGGGTATTTGATATGGGGTATGTATATGCCGAGATATGACTGCTAAAATTTCATCAAAATTGATCAACCGGAAGGGGGACTTCACTTAATACATTTTATATAATTTTCACGTGTTTTTTTTATTTACTCAAAAACGGCTTTAACGATTTTGATCAAATTGGGTATTTGATGTATGTATATGCCAAAGATGTGATAGCCAACATTTCGTCAAAATTGATCAACCGGAGGGGGGGCTTTACTTAATAAATTTTTTATCATTTTCACGGGGTTTTTTAATTACTCAAAAACGGCTTTAACGATTAATAAAAATAAGATATGAATGTAGAAAAATGTGTGACTTTGGGAAATGATATTTAACAAAACACGTCAATTTCTTATCTAAGTAAGTTGGTAAGTGAAAGTTGTGTGTTGCGCGCACGCACCAGATTTTTTTCCAGTTACTGCCAACGTAACTTAATAAATCGCATACTGTTACATTGGTTAGATATCATAGTAAGATGTTGTTACGCTAAAAAAATATTAATTGGTTATAACTAAATAAAACAATCGTAACAAAAAAGGTGGTAGCTCAGTGGAGACGGGCGGGTTCTTAAATGACTAGTGATTAAAAAAAATTGAAATAAATTTAGGGGCGCCACGCTATTTATTTTAAGGAAATAGCGAAAACCTAAAGCAATCTGAATAAAAAAAAAACAATTTAAATTTGATAAGTGAAGATTACCTTAAAATCTCGGAGAGGGCTGTACATAAAATACAATTTGCAATTTACACTTATGAACTACTTAATGGTGAGTTAAAAAGAAATTGAACAAAACAAATTAAACTCAAATAAAAAAAAACTTTTAATTAACACTATATTTACACTACGATATTAAAAATAAAATTTACTCACAATTTCTGTAGTCAGGCCTGATCAAAATCTAACTCTATTCACACAACTAGAAACAATTTAAACTTATAACTATACAATAAAAAAAGCAAGGTTTAACAAAGAAATTAAAAGAAAAATATCTCCAGTCTGTTCTCTTAACTCGCCTGTCTTCTCGTAGCTTTGTTGCCAGTAGCCACTCGGCTTGGCGATTCTCGTCACCGGAATCTCTTCCGTGAACGCCACTATTCTTCAATTCTCTGATATTTAGCGATGTAGACCACAACTACGTTAAACACTAAAACAGTCTCATTTTATCATCACTCGTCGAACGCTAGCGAACATACCCTGTATTTTCCTTCGTTGTTTCTTAAAAAAAACAAATGCCTTAATAACAGCTGTTTTTCAATTAATTACTTCGGTCCCGTCTCTTCTTTTAAAATAAAACATAATTATTTTTATAGCTAAATAAAAATATATTATATCAATAAAAAACTAATACAAAGCTTTTAAAACAACACATATTTTAATTATATACAAAAATATATTAAGCCCTCTTCGATTATTACTTAATGAGTTTTATTAAATAAAAAAAATTTTTTTTTTGTTTATTTATTTTTCGTTACAAACTCTCCCCCTCCCTACCAAAAAAAAATTTTTTTTTTCTAATGCTTGAATCTTAAGTCTTAGGTCGGATGAGGTTTTAGATCTTTGACATGCCAAGTTCCTAAGGGATGACCCTGTAGATCTTCTAGCACGTATAATAAATTTCCTTGTTTTGCTCTGATTCTACATTTCTCATATAGAGGTGCCAATTTATTAGAAAAGTTCTTTGAAGCATCCGAAAGGGTTTGGGTCTTCTTCCACACTAAATCTCCAGCTTGTAGATCCACGTTCCTTCTCCGAAGATTATAATGGTGACTGCTTTTCTCGTATGATTGCCGTAGACGCTCAACCACTTCTTCATATATTACTGGCATCATGTTGAACTTCTGTGCGTAAGCCTTACGATCTCCCATTTCCGGAACATTATCTGAAGCAATGGAATGCTCGTACTCGTCGCCTGAACGTGGTAACTCTCGTCCAAAATTCAAATAAGCTGGCGAATAACCGGTAACCTCATGTACCGCAGTCTGCATAGCAAAAGCCAACTTGTGTAGATCCTTATCCCAGTGCTTATGATTGTCTTTCACATAGGAAGCTAGGAGTGTCTTTATCACTCGATTTGGACGCTCCATCGGATTAGCCTGTGGATGATATACTGGGGTGAACCACAATTTAACAGCATATTCTCGGGCTTTCTTTTTTAAAATATTGCTCCTGAATTGAGGGCCGTTATCACATATAATAATTTGGGGAACCCCGAACTTAAGAAAGACCTCTCTTTCTAAAGTTTTGGCCACCACTTCGGCTGTCGATTTTGAAATTGGTACTATGATGCTGTATTTAGTGAAGCAGTCGGTAAACGCTAATATGAACCTTTTCCGGTTTGAAGACATAGGAAACGGCCCCATTATATCTGCCGAAACCATTTGCCAAGGTTGGGTAACTACTCGCTGTTTCCCCATTAGGCCCGCAGGCTTAGTCTGTAATGGCTTATTCGCCAAGCACACTTCACATTTCCGTACGTACCTGGTTACATCGGTTGTCATGCCAGGCCAATAGTAGTACTCCTTTACCCGCTGCAAGGTTTTGAAACATCCCAAATGTCCTGCAATTTCTTTATCATGACATTCCCAGATCGCTTCCCTACGTTTTTGTTTAGGAACTACTAATTTCCACTGGTTGCTATCTCCTACCATTTTCCGGTTATTATTAACAAGCTTCCATAGAGTTTGATTAACAATCCTCCAATCCGCATATTTCGATGGATTCTCTTCTACTTGTTTAATCATTCGCTGATACCACGCGTCCTCTATTGGTTCTCCAATATCAATTCTGGCTATCGGGAATTCGTAAGTCCGTGACAACGCATCGGCTGCAGCGTTTTGTTTGCCGGGACGGTGTACGATAGTGAATTGGTGTTGCTGCAGTTTTAGTGCCCACCTAGCCAGTCGACCTTGAGGGTCGCGAAGACTATTCAACCATTTTAAGGCAATGTGGTCAGTAATAACTGTAAAATCCATCCCTTCCAAATAAGGCCGAAACTTCTCTATTGCCCAGAGAACTGCTAGGCACTCTTGCTCAGTTACACTGTATTTCCTCTCGGCTGTGGTCAAACTTCGGCTCGCATAAGCTATGACCCGATCTCCTTCTGGGTATTCTTGGTAAAGAATAGCCCCTAATCCTGTTTTAGAGGCATCGGTTTGTAGGAAGAATCGCTTACTGAAGTCAGGACATGCTAACACAGGTGCTGTGACAAGCTTCTCCTTCAGTAATCTGAACGCTTCTTCTTGTTCTTGTCCCCATTTCCATCTCTTGTTTTTCTTCAGTAGATCCGATAGCGGTGAAGTTAGAGTCGAGAAATTAGGGACAAAGCGGCGATACCAGGAAGAAAGCCCTATAAACTGTCTCACTTGCTTTACGTTCTTAGGTGCTGGGTAGTTTAATATCGCCTCAATCTTTCCCGGATCAACTTGTAGGCCGTTCTCATTTACCACATATCCCAGAAACTTTAGTTCCTCTCTGCAAAACTGACTTTTCTCCCAATTCACCGTTAAGTTGGCTGAGCTCAATCTTTCTAAGACCTTCTCCAATGTTTCTATGTGGGAATCGAAGTCTGATGAGACCACAATGATGTCATCCAAGTAAACAAAGATATTTGGTTCTAAATCTGCTCTCAAAACATCGTCAATCAGTCTTTGCCATGTCGCTGGTGCATTATGCAGTCCAAAAGGCATTCTACAAAAATGGAAGAGGCCGCGGTTGGGAACAGTAAAAGCTGTCTTTTCCTTGCTTTCAGCAGCCATTGGTATCTGCCAGTATGCGCTCTTTATGTCGATGGAAGAAAGTATCTTGGCATCACGTAACCTATCCAATATATTCGAAATGTAGGGCAGCGGGTAGGCGTCTCTTTTAGTCACGGCATTTAACTGACGATAATCCACGCAAAAACGGTAGGATCCATCGGGTTTCTTCACTAAAACAACAGGTGAAGACCAAGCACTCTGTGACGGCTCAACAATTCCTTCTACGAGCATTTCATCGAGCTCCTTATTTAAGATATCTTGGATCTTTGGTGAAACAGGGTAGTAACGCTGTTTGACTGGCTTACTATCACCCGTATTTATTTCGTGCTCTACCCTGCTTGTACATCCTAACTTTGATGGTCGGATATTTCGCCAATGTCCGATAAGCCGATTTAAGGTTTCTTCCTGTTCCTGCGTAAGATTCGGTCTAGTTAGGACAGCAGGGCCATTCTGTGACACAGCTAAACATTCTTCTGTTGGAGCAAAGTGCCACATATTTTTCGATATGTCTGGAACCAATCTAAATTTATTCCAGAAGTCGATGCCCAATATAAGTTCATCCACCAAGTTGGAAACTACCAAAAATTGGATAATTCTCATTTTACCTTCCAACTCCACTGGCACGTTTACGCTTCCAAAAACGTTGAGCACGGTGCCTCCAGCAGCATTTATTTGAATTTTGGGTTTTTTGTGTAGCTTTACACCCAGCCGTGAAAAACGTTCCCAGCATTCCTCACTTATCAATGACCTTGAAGCCCCAGAATCCAGCAATCCCGTTTCTTGTCTTCCCAAAATGTTGACTGTTAAATACGGCCTTCGATCCTGTTCATTTGCTGGATGTCTAAGAATTTTCCATTTCTTTCCAGCGAAAACTTCTTCCACAATCGACAACCACTCTACCCACTCAGCTTTCGTCGTGGAATTCGGGCTTCGTCCAGGCTCCCTTCCACTTAGGCCTGACCCCCTTGATCGTTTCCCTGGTTGGTGGTATTACAACGTTTACATGTCTTTCTATCCGCATCCCTTAGGCCACAACCTATACAGAATTTGGTTTTTACTGAGCGACACTTTTTGAACGAATGATTGGTCCCTCCACAGTTCCAACAGCGAAATGTGTAATTGGGTTTAGCCAAGGCTTCTACAACCATCTTCGATTCTGCTACTGTGTCGTCTTGATTAAGTTGTTTCCTCGTTGGCGGGCGATAGGCCAAGTCGGGTTCGAGTAATCCTTTACTATCTGGTGGCGGTCGATATTCGTTTATTCTCCACCTTACTTCTTCAATCTGCCGACCGATTATTACTAACTCCTTCAATGTTGTTACTTGGTGCAAAGCCATTCTTTCCAAGTAGAGGGGGTTCAAATTCTTCTTAATGATATTCAACATTTGGTCTTCCGTAGGCGTAGTTGGTAAACGGTTAAAATAATTCTTCATAACTGCCACGAATGTACCCATCGACTCTGCATGTCCTTGAGTTCTTCTATTTATTTCTTCCCAAAGGCGATCCTCATAGTCTAAAGGTGTATATTCGGCTTTCAATTCTGAGATAAGTTCAGCCCACGTTGTTACTTCTTTCCGTACAGCTCGAAACCAAATCAGTGCTGGTCCTTTAAATAAGTCGTACGCAGCCCTAAAAAGTTCTTCATGAGTAGTATTCCTTGCCAAACTTAACTCCTCTACAGTCTCTAAAAACGCATGGACACTGAGACCATCCCCATCGCCTGTGAAGTGAATTCCCCAATCTCTTATGGGAGTTTCAGTTCTTCTGATCACGTACTTAGTTCCAGCAACGTCTGACTCCGACTCAACGGTCGTTACAGGCTTCTTTGTATCTTCAGTTGATTCGGTAATCACTGATTGTACATTACCCTCCTGAGACATTCCGGTATTCTGGTTTTCTAAGTGGGATTCTGAAACAGGAGGTTGCGCACTCAATTTTTCTTCTAGTTCCTCAAATAATAGAAGGCATTTTGAAATTGCTTCTGACTTCCTCTCCATTTCGATGGTGTCTTTCGTTGTTATCCGGTTTAGTCTATTAATCAAATGTTGAAGACCTGTATCGATTTTATCTATATCCCCGGTAGAACTAGAGGGTGGGAGAACAGAAATCTTGTTCTCAACAGTGGCAATTTTCTCTTCACACACGCTTAATTCTTCCGTAGGAGAAAGGTCAACTACCGGAGCAACATATTTTCCTGCACCCTCTAGTTTAAAGACGGTCAGAAGTCTTTTCCTCATATCTTCTACAGTAGATATTCCAACTATCCCTCGAATCCTTAATTCGTATTCAAGCTCGTCCTTTAACAACCTATCGACTTTCATCTTTATGATTTCAAAAGAACCAAATAAAAATTATACTACTTTTTCTTAGCAGATAAAATAAAAAAATTCAATATTAGGACAAAAAAATAATTTTATTTAAAAATCACTAAATCAATATTAAATTAAGCATCTATTTAATCACTTATAGCCCCACGTTGGGCGCCATTTTGTTACGTTAAAAAAATATTAATTGATTATAACTAAATAAAACAATCGTAACAAAAAAGGTGGTAGCTCAGTGGAGACGGGCGGGTTCTTAAATGACTAGTGATTAAAAAAAATTGAAATAAATTTAGGGGCGCCACGCTATTTATTTTAAGGAAATAGCGAAAACCTAAAGCAATCTGAATAAAAAAAAAACAATTTAAATTTGATAAGTGAAGATTACCTTAAAATCTCGGAGAGGGCTGTACATAAAATACAATTTGCAATTTACACTTATGAACTACTTAATGGTGAGTTAAAAAGAAATTGAACAAAACAAATTAAACTCAAATAAAAAAAAACTTTTAATTAACACTATATTTACACTACGATATTAAAAATAAAATTTACTCACAATTTCTGTAGTCAGGCCTGATAAAAATCTAACTCTATTCACACAACTAGAAACAATTTAAACTTATAACTATACAATAAAAAAAGCAAGGTTTAACAAAGAAATTAAAAGAAAAATATCTCCAGTCTGTTCTCTTAACTCGCCTGTCTTCTCGTAGCTTTGTTGCCAGTAGCCACTCGGCTTGGCGATTCTCGTCACCAGAATCTCTTCCGTGAACGCCACTATTCTTCAATTCTCTGATATTTAGCGATGTAGACCACAACTACGTTAAACACTAAAACAGTCTCATTTTATCATCACTCGTCGAACGCTAGCGAACATCCCCTGTATTTTCCTTCGTTGTTTCTTAAAAAAAACAAATGCCTTAATAACAGCTGTTTTTCAATTAATTACTTCGGTCCCGTCTCTTCTTTTAAAATAAAACATAATTATTTTTATAGCTAAATAAAAATATATTATATCAATAAAAAACTAATACAAAGCTTTTAAAACAACACATATTTTAATTATATACAAAAATATATTAAGCCCTCTTCGATTATTACTTAATGAGTTTTATTAAATAAAAAAAATTTTTTTTTTGTTTATTTATTTTTCGTTACAATGTAGAACAGTTTTTAGAATTTACGCTCGTTCCCGAACGTGATTATGTTTTCTCAATAATTTAACCTTTACGTTACCTGCTACGTACGAGCTCTAAAACCTTTCCTTTAGTTACAGCCAGCAGAACATAATAAATCGTATACTGTTACATTAGTTTAGATCTCATAGTAGGATGTAGAATAGGTTTTAGAATTTGTGCTCGTGCTGGAACGTAATTGTGATTTTTTAATTATTAATTTTTTCCATTACCCGCTTTTCACTAGTTCAAAAAAGCTCTTATTGACTTTTAGCAAGCATAACATTATAAATCGTATACTTTCACATTAGTTAGATCTCACAGTAGGATGTAGAATAGGTTTTAGAATTTGTGTTCGTTCTGGAACGTAATTGTGATTTTTTAATGATTAATTCTTTCCAGTAACCGCTTTTCACTAGTTCAAAAAAGCTCTTATTGACTTTTAGCAAGCCTAACATTATAAATCGTATACTTTCACATTAGTTAGACCTTATAGTAGGATGTAGAATAGGTTTTAGAATTTGTGCTCGTTCCGGAACGCGATTATGATTTCTCAATAATTTAACCTTTCCGTTACCCGCTACGTACGAGCTCTAAAACTTTTCTTTAGTTACAGCCAGCAGAACATAATAAATCGTATACTGTTACATTAGTTAGATCTGATAGTAGGATGTAGAATAGGTTTTAAAATCAGTGCTCGTTCCGGTACGTGATTATTATTACTCAATAATTTAACCTTTCCGGTACCCGCTACGTACGAGTTCTAAAACTTTTCTTTAGTTACAGCCAGCAGAACATAATTAATCATATACTGTTACATTAGTTAGATAGCATAGTAGGACGTACATTAGGTTTTAGAATTTGTGCTCGTTCTGGATCGTGATTGTGTGTTTTCAATTATTCATCCTTGCGGTACCTGCAATTTACGAACTCAATAGGATGTACTATAGGTTTTAGAATTTGTGCTTTTTCAGAACTTGGTTGTGAGTTTTCTATTAGAAGTAGGATACCAAATAGGCTTTAGTATTAGCGCTCGTTATGGAACGTAATTGTGATTTTTCAATTATTGATTCTTTCCAGTACCCGCTTTTCACTAGTTCAAAAAAGCTCTTATTGACGTTTGGCAAGCATAACATAATAAATAGTATACTTTCAAATTAGTTAGATCTCATAGTAGGAAGTAGAATAGGTTTTAGAATTAGTGCTCGTTCCGGGACGTGATTATGATTTCTAAATAATTTAACCTTTCCGGTACCCGCTATTTACGAGGTAAAATTTTTTTTTTCTACTTACTGCCAGACAAACATAATTAATTGCCTACTGTTACATTAGGTAGATAGCATAGTAGAATGTAGAATAGGTTTTAGAATTTGTGCTCGTTCTGGAACGTAATTGTGATTTTTTAATGATTAATTCTTTCAAGTACCGGCTTTTCACTAGTTCAAAAAAGCTCTTATTGACTTTTAGCAAGCATAACATAATAAATCGCATACTTTCACATTAGTTAGATCTCATAGTAGGATGTAGAATAGGTTTTAGAATTTGTGCTCGTTTTGGAACGTAATTGTGATTTTTTTAATAATTTAACCCCTCCGGTACCCGCTATTAACGAGGTCAATTTTTTTTTTCTATTACAGCCAGCATAACACAATAAATCGTATACTGTTACATTAGTTAGATCTGATAGTAGGATGTAGAATAGGTTTTAAAATCAGTGCTCGTTCCGGTACGTGATTATTATTACTCAATAATTTAACATTTCCGGTACCCCGCTATTTACGAGGTCAACATTTTTTTTTCTAGTTACTGCCAGACAGACATAATAAATCGCCTACTGTTACATTAGGTAGATAGCATAGTAGGATGTAGAATAGGTTTTAGTATTAGCGCTCGTTATGGAACGTAATTGTGATTTTTCAATTATTAATTCTTTCCAGTACCCGCTTTTCACTAGTTCAAAAAAACTCTTATTGACGTTTGGCAAGCATAACATAATAAATAGTATACTTTCACATTAGTTAGATCTGATAGTAGGATGTAGAATAGGTTTTAAAATCAGTGCTCGTTCCGGTACGTGATTATTATTAGTCAATAATTTAACCTTTCCGGTTCCCGCTACGTACGAGTTCTAAAACTTTTCTTTAGTTACAGCCAGCAGAACATAATTAATCGTATACTGTTACATTAGTTAGATAGCATAGTAGGACGTACATTAGGTTTTAGAATTTGTGCTCGTTCTGGATCGTGATTGTGTGTTTTCAATTATTCATCCTTGCGGTACCTGCAATTTACGAACTCAATAGGATGTACTATAGGTTTTAGAATTTGTGCTTTTTCAGAACTTGGTTGTGAGTTTTCTATTAGAAGTAGGATACCAAATAGGTTTTAGTATTAGCGCTCGTTATGGAACGTAATTGTGATTTTTTTTTCGAATAGGTTTTAAAATCAGTGCTCGTTCCGGTACGTGATTATTATTACTCAATAATTTAACCTTTCCGGTACCCCGCTATTTACGAGGTCAACATTTTTTTTTCTAGTTACTGCCAGACAAACATAATAAATCGCCTACTGTTACATTAGGTAGATAGCATAGTAGGATGTAGAATAGGTTTTAGAATTTGTGCTCGTTCTGGATCGTAATTGTGATTTTTTAATGATTAATTCTTTCAAGTACCCGCTTTTCACTAGTTCAAAAAAGCTCTTATTGACTTTTAGCAAGCATAACATAATAAATCGTATACTGTTACATTAGTTAGATCTGATAGTAGGATGTAGAATAGGTTTTAAAATTCGTGCTTGTTCCGGAACGTGATCATGATTTCTCAATAATATTAACCTTTCCGGTACCCCGCTATTTACGAGGTCAACATTTTTTTTTCTAGTTACTGCCAGACAAACATAATAAATCGCCTACTGTTACATTAGGTAGATAGCATAGTAGGATGTAGAATAGGTTTTAGAATTTGTGCTCGTTCCGGAACGCGATTATGATTTCTCAATAATTTAACCTTTCCGTTACCCGCTACGTACGAGCTCTAAAACTTTTCTTTAGTTACAGCCAGCAGAACATAATAAATCGTATACTGTTACATTAGTTAGATCTGATAGTAGGATGTAGAATAGGTTTTAAAATCAGTGCTCGTTCCGGTACGTGATTATTATTACTCAATAATTTAACCTTTCCGGTACCCGCTACGTACGAGTTCTAAAACTTTTCTTTAGTTACAGCCAGCAGAACATAATTAATCGTATACTGTTACATTAGTTAGATAACATAGTAGGACGTACATTAGGTTTTAGAATTTGTGCTCGTTCTGGATCGTGATTGTGTGTTTTCAATTATTCATCCTTGCGGTACCTGCAATTTACGAACTCAATAGGATGTACTATAGGTTTTAGACTTTGTGCTTTTTCAGAACTTGGTTGTGAGTTTTCTATTAGAAGTAGGATACCAAATAGGTTTTAGTATTAGCGCTCGTTATGGAACGTAACTGTGATTTTTCAATTATTGATTCTTTCCAGTATCCGCTTTTCACTAGTTCAAAAAAGCTCTTATTGACGTTTGGCAAGCATAACATAATAAATAGTATACTTTCACATTAGTTAGATCTCATAGTAGGAAGTAGAATAGGTTTTAGAATTAGTGCTCGTTCCGGGATGTGATTATGATTTCTAAATAATTTAACCTTTCCGGTACCCGCTATTTACGAGGTAAATTTTTTTTTTTCTACTTACTGCCAGACAAACATAATTAATCGCCTACTGTTACATTAGGTAGATAGCATAGTAGGATGTAGAATAGGTTTTAGAATTTGTGCTCGTTTTGGAACGTAATTGTGATTTTTTAATGATTAATTCTTTCCAGTACCCGCTTTTCACTAGTTCAAAAAAGCTCTTATTGACTTTTAGCAAGCATAACATAATAAATCGTATACTTTCACATTAGTTAGATCTCATAGTAGGATGTAGAATAGGTTTTAGAATTAGTGCTCGTTCCGGGACGTGATTATGATTTCTAAATAATTTAACCTTTCCGGTACCCGCTATTTACGAGGTAAAATTTTTTTTTCTAGTTACAGCCAGCAGAACATAATAAATCCTATACTGTTACATTATTTAGATCACATGGTAGGATGTCGAATAGGTTTTAGAATTATTGCTCGTTTCGGAACGTAATTGTGATTTTTTAATTATTAATTCTTTCCAGTACCCGCTTTTCACTAGTTCAAAAAAGCTCTTATTGACTTTTAGCAAGCATAACATTATAAATCGTATACTTTAACATTAGTTAGATCTCATAGTAGGATGTAGAATAGGTTTTAGAATTTTTGCTCGTTCCGGAACGTGATTATGATTTCTCAATAACTTAACCTTTCTGTTACACCCTACGTACAAGCTGTAAAACTTTTCTTTAGTTACAGCCAGAAGAACATGATAAATCGTATACTGTTTCATCAATTAGATTTTATAGTAGGATGTAGAATAGGTTTTAGAATCTGTGCTCGTTCTGGATCGTGATTATGATTTCTCAATAATTTAACCTTTCCGGTGCCCGCTATTTACGAGGTAAATTTTTTTTTGATCTAGTTACTGCCAGCGTAACAAAATAAATCGCATACTGTTACATTAGTTAGATCTCATAGTAGGATACCAAATAGGTTTTAGTATTAGCGCTCGTTATGGAACGTAATTGTGATTTTTCAATTATTAATTCTTTCCAGTACCCGCTTTTCACTAGTTCAAAAAAGCTCTTATTGACGTTTGGCAAGCATAACATAATAAATAGTATACTTTCACATTAGTTAGATCTCATAGTAGGAAGTAGAATAGGTTATAGAATTAGTGCTCGTTCCGGGACGTGATTATGATTTCTAAATAATTTAACCTTTCCGGTACCCGCTATTTACGAGGTAAAATTTTTTTTTTCTACTTACTGCCAGACAAACATAATTAATCGCCTACTGTTACATTAGGTAGATAGCATAGTAGGATGTAGAATAGGTTTTAGAATTTGTGCTCGTTTTGGAACGTAATTGTGATTTTTTAATGATTAATTCTTTCCAGTACCCGCTTTTCACTAGTTCAAAAAAGCTCTTATTGACTTTTAGCAAGCATAACATAATAAATCGTATACTTTCACATTAGTTAGATCTCATAGTAGGATGTAGAATTGGTTTTTGAATTAGTGCTCGTTCCGGGACGTGATTATGATTTCTAAATAATTTAACCTTTCCGGTACCCGCTATTTACGAGGTAAAATTTTTTTTTCTAGTTACAGCCAGCAGAACATAATAAATCCTATACTGTTACATTATTTAGATCACATGGTAGGATGTCGAATAGGTTTTAGAATTATTGCTCGTTTCGGAACGTAATTGTGATTTTTTAATTATTAATTCTTTCCAGTACCCGCTTTTCACTAGTTCAAAAAAGCTCTTATTGACTTTTAGCAAGCATAACATTATAAATCGTATACTTTAACATTAGTTAGATCTCATAGTAGGATGTAGAATAGGTTTTAGAATTTTTGCTCGTTCCGGAACGTGATTATGATTTCTCAATAATTTAACCTTTCTGTTACCCCCTACGTACGAGCTCTAAAACTTTTCTTTAGTTACAGCCTGCAGAACATAATAAATCGTACACTGTTACATTAGTTCTATCCCATAGTAGGATACCAAATAGGTTTTAAAATTGAGCTTGTTCTGGAACGTGATTGCGATTTTTCAATTATTCATCCTTTCCGGTACCAGCTATTTAAGCCCTAAAATTTTAAATCCCAGTTACTGCCAGCGTATCTTAATAAATCGCATACTGTTACATTATTTAGATATCATAGTAGGTTGTAGAATAGGTTTTAGAATTTGTGCTCATTCCGGAACGTGATTATGATTTCTCAATAACTTAACCTATCTGTTACACCCTACGTACAAGCTGTAAAACTTTTCTTTAGTTACAGCCAGAAGAACATGATAAATCGTACATTGTTACATTAGTTATATGTCATAGTAGAATACCAAATAGGTTTTTGAATTAGTTCTCGTTCGAAAACGTCATTGAGTGTTTTCAATTATTCATCTTTTCCGGTTCCCGAAATTTCCTTTTTACGAGTTCAAAAAAGTTTTTCTTAAGTTAGAGCCAGCAGAGCATAATAAATCGTATACTGTTACATTAGTTAGATATGATAGTAGGATGTAGAATAGGTTTTAGAATTTGTGCTCGTTCCGGAACGTGATTATGATTTCTCAATAATTTTACCTTTCCGGTATCCGCTACTTACCAGTTTAAAAAAGCTTTTCTTTAGTTACAGCCAGCAGAACATTTTAAATCGTTATCTGTTACATTAGTTCGATCTCATAGTAGGATGTAGAATAGGTTTTAAAATCAGTGCTCGTTCCGGTACGTGATTATTATTACTCAATAATTTAACCTTTCCGGTACCCGCTACGTACGAGTTCTAAAACTTTTCTTTAGTTACAGCCAGCAGAACATAATAAATCGTATACTGTTACATTAGTTAGATATGATAGTAGGATGTAGAATAGGTTTTAGAATTTGTGCTCGTTCCGGACCGTGATTATGATTTCTCAATAATTTTACCTTTCCGGTATCCGCTACTTACCAGTCAAAAAAGTTTTTCTTTAGTTACAGCCAGCAGATTTTTCAATTATTTATCCTTTGCGATACCCGCTTTTTACGAGTTCGAAATAATTTTTGTTTTGGAACGTGTTTTTGATTTTTCAATTACTTATCCTTCCTCAAAAACGTCTTTAACGATTAATAAAAATAAGATATGAATGTAGAAAAATGTGTGACTTTGGGAAATGATATTTAACAAAACACGTCAATTTCTTATCTAAGTAAGTTGGTAAGTGAAAGTTGTGTGTTGCGCGCACGCACCAGATTTTTTTCCAGTTACTGCCAACGTAACTTAATAAATCGCATACTGTTACATTGGTTAGATATCATAGTAAGATGTAGAATAGTTTTTAGAATTTACGCTCGTTCCCGAACGTGATTATGATTTCTCAATAATTTTACCTTTCCGGTATCCGCTACTTACCAGTCAAAAAAGTTTTTCTTTAGTTACAGCCAGCAGATTTTTCAATTATTTATCCTTTGCGATACCCGCTTTTTACGAGTTCGAAATAATTTTTGTTTTGGAACGTGTTTTTGATTTTTCAATTACTTATCCTTCCTTTGCGATTACTGCTATTTACTAGCTCAAAATTTGTTTACCAGTTACTGCTAGCGTAACTTAATAGATCGCATACTGTTACATTGGTTAGATATCAAAGTAGGATGTAGAATAGGTTTTAGAATTTGTGCTCGTTCCGGAACGTGATTATTTTTTCCCAATAATTTAACCTTTCCGTTACCCGCTTTTTACGAGTTTAAAAAAGCTCTTCTTGATTTACTGCCTGCAGAACATAATAAATCCTATACTTTTAAATTAGTTAGATCTCATAGTAGGATGTCAAATACGTTTTAGAATTTGTGATTGTTCGAGAACGTGATTGAGTGTTTTCAATTATTCATCCTTGACTGTACCCGAAATTTACGCGCTAAATTTTTTTTCCCAGTTGTTGCCAGCGTAACATAATAAATCGCACACTGTTATATTAGTTAGATATCGTAGTAGGATGTACTCTAGATTTTAGAATTTGTGCTTTTTCCGGAACATGATTGTGAGTTGTCAATTACTCATCCTTCCTTTGCGATTCCGGCTTTTTACGAGGTCAAAAAAGTTTTTCTTAAGTTAGAGCCATCAGAACATTATAAATAGTATACTGTTACATTAGTTAGATATCATAGTAGGATGTAGAATAGGTTTTAGAATTTGTGCTCGTTCCGGAACGTGATTATGATTTCTCAATAATTTATCTTTTCCGGTACCCGCTAATTACCAGTTCATAAAAGTTTTTCTTTAGGTATAGCCAGCAGAACATAATAAATCCCATATTGTTAAATTAGATAGATATCACAGTAGGATGTACAATAGGTGTTAGAATTTTTGCTCGTTCAGGAACGTGATTATTATTACTCAATAATTTAACCTTTCCGGTACCCCGCTATTTACGAGGTCAACATTTTTTTTTCTAGTTACTGCCAGACAAACATAATAAATCGTATACTGTTACATTAGTTAGACCTCATAGTAGGATGTAGAATAGGTTTTAGAATTACTGCTCATTCCGGAAGGTGATTATGATTTCTTTATAATTTAACCTTTTCGTTACCTACTACGTACGAGCTCTAAAACTTTTTCTTTAGTTACAGCCAGCAGAACATAATAAATCATATACTGTTACATTAATTTGATTTCATAGTAGGACGTAGAATAGGTTTTAGAATATGTGCTCGTTCTGGTACGTGATTGTGATTTTTCAATTACTTATCCTTCCATTGCGATTCCCGCTGTTTACGCGCTCAAAATATTTTTGCCAGTTACCTCCAGCTTAACTTAATAAATCGCATACTGTTACATTGGGTCGATCTCATAGTAGGATGTCATATAGGTTTTAGAATTTGTGCTCGTTCGATAACGTGATTATGATTTCTCAATAATTCATCCTTTCCGGTACCTGAAATTTACGCGTTTAAAATTTTTTTTTTCCAGTTACTGCCAGCGTAACTTAATTATTCTGATATTAAACCTTCAATGTTTTTTACATTCACTTACCTATATATGTAATATATAGTAAGTGGAAGTATTGCGATCGTGAAAAATTTCGACTTCCGGTTTTCAACGGAAATATACGTTTTGGGGTCCCCTGAGTCGAAATGACCAAGTCCCGCGAAATGGTCTATGTGTGTGTCTTTCTCTGTGTGTGTGTGTGTGTGTGTGTGTGTGTGTGTGTGTGTGTGTGTGTGTGTGTGTGTGTGTGTATGTGAAAAGACTAGCTCAAGAACTATAAACCGTACGAACCTGAAATTGGGTATTTAGTGTAGGTATATGCCCGCGATGTGACCGCAATAATTTCATCAAAATTGCTCAAAGGGAGGGGGTACTTTATTTAATAACTTTTTAGGTTTTTTTTCGATTTTCTCAAAAACGGCTGTAACGATTTTGATTAAACTGAGTATTTGATGTATCAATATGCCTGAGATATGACTGTGTGAATTTCATCAAAATTGATTAACCGGAGGGGGGACTGTACTCAATAAATTTTGTATCATTTTCACGTGTTTTTTTTATTTACCCAAAAACGACTTTAACGATTTTGATCAAATTGGGTATTTGATGTATGTATATGCCAAAGATGTGATAGCCAACATTTCGTTAAAATTGATCAACCGGAGGGGGGGCTTTACTTAATAAATTTTGTATCATTTTCACGGGTTTTTTTAATTACTCAAAAACGGCTTTAACGATTAATAAAAATAAGATATAAATGTAGAAAAATGTGTGACTTTAGGAAATGATATTTAACAAAACACGTCAATTTCTTATCTAAGTAAGTTGGTAAGTGAAAGTTGTGTGTTGCGCGCACGCACCAGATTTTTTTCCAGTTACTGCCAACGTAACTTAATAAATCGCATACTGTTACATTGGTTAGATATCATAAAAGATGTAGAATAGTTTTTAGAATTTACGCTCGTTCCCGAACGTGATTATGTTTTCTCAATAATTTAACCCTTACGTTACCTGCTACGTACGACCTCTAAAACCTTTCCTTTAGTTACAGCCAGCAGAACATAATAAACCGTATACTGTTGCATTAGTTAGATCTCATAGTAGGATGTAGAATAGGTTTTAGAATTTGTGCTCGTGCTGGAACGTAATTGTGATTTTTTAATTATTAATTCTTTCCATTACCCGCTTTTCACTAGTTCAAAAAAGCTCTTATTGACTTTTAGCAAGCATAACATAATAAATCGTATACTTTCACATTAGTTAGATCTCATAGTAGGATGTAGAATAGGTTTTAGAATTTGTGCTCGTTTTGGAGCGTAATTGTGATTTTTTTAATAATTTAACCCCTCCGGTACCCGCTATTAACGAGGTCAATTTTTTTTTTCTATTACAGCCAGCATAACATAATAAATCGTATACTGTTACATTAGTTAGATCTGATAGTAGGATGTAGAATAGGTTTTAAAATTCGTGCTTGTTTCGGAACGTGATCATGATTTCTCAATAATATTAACCTTTCCGGTACCCCGCTATTTACGAGGTCAACATTTTTTTTTCTAGTTACTGCCAGACAAACATAATAAATCGTATACTTTCACATTAGTTAGATCTCACAGTAGGATGTAGAATAGGTTTTAGAATTTGTGCTCGTTTTGGAACGTAATTGTGATTTTTTTAATAATTTAACCCCTCCGGTACCCGCTATTAACGAGGTCAATTTTTTTTTTTCTATTACAGCCAGCATAACATAATAAATCGTATACTGTTACATTCGTTAGATCTGATAGTAGGATGTAGAATAGGTTTTAAAATTCGTGCTTGTTCCGGAACGTGATCATGATTTCTCAATAATATAACCCTTTCCGGTACCCCGCTATTTACGAGGTCAACATTTTTTTTTTCTAGTTACTGCCAGACAAACATAATAAATCGTATACTTTCACATTAGTTAGATCTCACAGTAGGATGTAGAATAGGTTTTAGAATTTGTGTTCGTTCTGGAACGTAATTGTGATTTTTTAATGATTAATTCTTTCCAGTACCCGCTTTTCACTAGTTCAAAAAAGCTTATCTTTCCATTGCGATTCCCGCTGTTTACGCGCTCAAAATATTTTTGCCAGTTACCTCCAGCTTAACTTAATAAATCGCATACTGTTACATTGGGTCGATCTCATAGTAGGATGTCATATAGGTTTTAGAATTTGTGCTCGTTCGATAACGTGATTATGATTTCTCAATAATTCATCCTTTCCGGTACCTGAAATTTACGCGTTTAAATTTTTTTTTTCCAGTTACTGCCAGCGTAACTTAATTATTCTGATATTAAACCTTCAATGTTTTTTACTTTCACTTACCTATATATGTAATATATAGTAAGTGGAAGTATTGCGATCGTGAAAAATTTCGACTTCCGGTTTTCAACGGAAATATACGTTTTGGGGTCCCCTGAGTCGAAATGACCAAGTCCCGCGAAATGGTCTATGTTTGTGTCTTTCTGTGTGTGTGTGTGTGTGTGTGTGTGTGTGTGTGTGTGTGTGTGTGTGTGTGTGTGTGTGTGTGTGTGTATGTGAAAAGACTAGCTCAAGAACTATAAACCGTACGAACCTGAAATTGGGTATTTAGTGTAGGTATATGCCCGCGATGTGACAGCAATAATTTCATCAAAATTGCTCAAAGGGAGGGGGTACTTTATTTAATAACTTTTTAGGTTTTTTTTCGATTTTCTCAAAAACGGCTCTAACGATTTTGATCAAACTGGGTATTTGATGTATGTATATGCCAAAGATATGATAGCCAACATTTCATCAAAATTGATCAACCGGAGGGGGGACTTTAGTTAATACATTTTGTATAATTTTTACGTGTTTATTTATTTACTCAAAAACGGCTTTAACGATTTTGATCAAACTGGGTATTTGATATGGGGTATGTATATGCCCGAGATATGACTGTTAAAATTTCATCAAAATTGATCAACCGGAAGGGGGACTTCACTTAATACATTTTATATAATTTTCACGTGTTTTTTTTATTTACTCAAAAACGGCTTTAACGATTTTGATCAAATTGGGTATTTGATGTATGTATATGCCAAAGATGTGATAGCCAACATTTCGTCAAAATTGATCAACCGGAGGGGGGGCTTTACTTAATAAATTTTGTATCATTTTCACGGGTTTTTTTAATTACTCAAAAACGTCTTTAACGATTAATAAAAATAAGATATGAATGTAGAAAAATGTGTGACTTTGGGAAATGATATTTAACAAAACACGTCAATTTCTTATCTAAGTAAGTTGGTAAGTGAAAGTTGTGTGTTGCGCGCACGCACCAGATTTTTTTCCAGTTACTGCCAACGTAACTTAATAAATCGCATACTGTTACATTGGTTAGATATCATAGTAAGATGTAGAATAGTTTTTAGAATTTACGCTCGTTCCCGAACGTGATTATGTTTTCTCAATAATTTAACCTTTACGTTACCTGCTACGTACGACCTCTAAAACCTTTCCTTTAGTTACAGCCAGCAGAACATAATAAATCGTATACTGTTGCATTAGTTAGATCTCATAGTAGGATGTAGAATAGGTTTTAGAATTTGTGCTCGTGCTGGAACGTAATTGTGATTTTTTAATTATTAATTTTTTCCATTACCCGCTTTTCACTAGTTCAAAAAAGCTCTTATTGACTTTTAGCAAGCATAACATAATAAATCGTATACTTTCACATTAGTTAGATCTCATAGTAGGATGTAGAATAGGTTTTAGAATTTGTGCTCGTTTTGGAACGTAATTGTGATTTTTTTAATAATTTAACCCCTCCGGTACCCGCTATTAACGAGGTCAATTTTTTTTTTCTATTACAGCCAGCATAACATAATAAATCGTATACTGTTACATTAGTTAGATCTGATAGTAGGATGTAGAATAGGTTTTAAAATTCGTGCTTGTTCCGGAACGTGATCATGATTTCTCAATAATATTAACCTTTCCGGTACCCCGCTATTTACGAGGTCAACATTTTTTTTTCTAGTTACTGCCAGACAAACATAATAAATCGTATACTTTCACATTAGTTAGATCTCACAGTAGGATGTAGAATAGGTTTTAGAATTTGTGTTCGTTCTGGAACGTAATTGTGATTTTTTAATGATTAATTCTTTCCAGTACCCGCTTTTCACTAGTTCAAAAAAGCTCTTATTGACGTTTGGCAAGCATAGCATAATAAATAGTATACTTTCACATTAGTTAGATCTCATAGTAGGAAGTAGAATAGGTTTTAGAATTAGTGCTCGTTCCGGGACGTGATTATGATTTCTAAATAATTTAACCTTTCCGGTACCCGCTATTTTCGCGTTAAAAGTTTTTTTTCCAGTTACTGCCAGCGTTACTTAATAAATCGCATACTGTTACATTAGTTAGGTCTCATAGAATTTAGAAATTGTGCTCTTTCTGGAACGTGATTGTGATTTTTTAATTACTTATCCTTCCTTTGCGATACCCGCTTTTTACGAGTTCAAAAAGGTTTTTCTTTAGTTACCGCCAGCAAGACATATTAAATCGTATATTGTTACGTTAGCTAGATTTGATAGTAGGATGTAGAATAGGTTTTAGAATTTGTGCTCGGTCCAGACTGTGATTATGATTTCTTAAGAATTTTACCTTTCCGGTACCCGCTACTTACGAGTTCAAAAAAGGTTTTCTTTAGGTAAAGCCAGCAGGACATAATAAAACGCATACTGTTAAATTAGTTAGATAGCATAGTAGAATAGGCTTTGGAATTTGTGCTCGTTCTGGAACGTAATTGTGATTTTTTAAATAATTTAACCTCTCGGGTACCCGCTATTTACGAAGTCAAAATTTTTTTTTAGACTTTCTTCCAGACAAACATAATAGATCGCCTACTGTTACATTAGTTAGATAGCATAGTAGGATGTAGAATAGGTTTTAGAATTTTTGCTCGTTCCGGAACATGATTATGATTTCTCAAAACTTATCCTCTTCGTTACCTCCTACTTACGAGCTCTAAAACTTTTCTTTAGTTACAGCCAGCAGAACATAATAAATCGTATACTGTTACATCAATTAGATTTTATAGTAGGATGTAGAATAGGTTTTAGTATTAGCGCTCGTTATGGAACGTAATTGTGATTTTTCAATTATTAATTCTTTCCAGTACCCGCTTTTCACTAGTTCAAAAAGCTCTTATTGACGTTTGGCAAGCATAACATAATAAATATTATACTTTCACATTAGTTAGATCTCATAGTAGGAAGTAGAATAGGTTATAGAATTAGTGCTCGTTCCGGCACGTGATTATGATTTCTAAATAATTTAACCTTTCCGGTACCCGCTATTTACGAGGTAAAATTTTTTTTTTCTACTTACTGCCAGACAAACATAATTAATCGCCTACTGTTACATTAGGTAGATAGCATAGTAGGATGTAGAATAGGTTTTAGAATTTGTGCTCGTTTTGGAACGTAATTGTGATTTTTTAATGATTAATTCTTTCCAGTACCCGCTTTTCACTAGTTCAAAAAAGCTCTTATTGACTTTTAGCAAGCATTACATAATAAATCGTATACTTTCACATTAGTTAGATCTCATAGTAGGATGTAGAATAGGTTTTAGAATTAGTGCTCGTTCCGGGACGTGATTATGATTTCTAAATAATTTAACCTTTCCGTTACCTGCTACGTACGTGCTCTAAAACCAGTGCTCGTTCCGGTAAGTGATTATTATTTCTCAATAATTTAACCTTTCCGTTACCCGCTATTAACGAGGTCAATTTTTTTTTTCTTTACAGCCAGCATAACATAATAAATCGTATACTGTTACATTAGTTAGATCTGATAGTAGGATGTAGAATAGGTTTTAGAATTCGTGCTTGTTCCGGAACGTGATCATGATTTCTCAATAATATTAACCTTTCCGTTACCCGCTACGTACGTGCTCTAAAACCTTTCTTTAGTTACAGCCAGCAGAACATAATAAATCGTATACTGTTACATTAGTTAGATCTGATAGTAGGATGTAGAATAGGTTTTAAAATCAGTGCTCGTTCCGGTACGTGATTATTATTACTCAATAATTTAACCTTTCCGGTACCCCGCTATTTACGAGGTCAATATTTATTTTTCTAGTTACTGCCAGACAAACATAATAAATCGCCTACTGTTACATTAGGTAGCTAGCATAGTAGGATGTAGAATAGGTTTTAGAATTTATGCTTGTTCCGGAATGTGATTATGATTTCTCAATAATAATAACCTTTCCGTTACCCGCAACGTACGAGCTCTAAAACTTTTCTTTAGTTACAGCCAGCAGAACATAATAAATCGTATACTGTTACATTAATTAGATTTTATAGTAGGATGTAGAATAGGTTTTAAAATCAGTGCTTTTTTCGGAACGTGATCATGATTTCTCAATAATTTTAACCTTTCCGTTACTCACTATTTACGAGGTAAAATTTTTTTTTTCTACTTACTGCCAGACAAACATAATTAATTGCCTACTGTTACAAAAAAGCTCTTATTGACTTTTAGCAAGCATAACATAATAAATCGTATACTTTCACATTAGTTAGATCTCATAGTAGGATGTAGAATAGGTTTTAGAATTCGTGCTTGTTCCGGAACGTGATCATGATTTCTCAATAATATTAACCTTTCCGTTACCCGCTACGTACGTGCTCTAAAACTTTTCTTTAGTTACAGCCAGCGGAACATAATAAATCGTATACTGTTACATTAGTTAGATCTGATAGTAGGATGTAGAATAGGTATTAGAATTTCAGCTTGTTTCGGAACGTGATTATGATTTCTCAATAATTTAACCTTCCGGTACCCCGCTATTTACGAGGTCAAATTTTTTTTTTCTAGTTACTGCCATACAAACATAATAAATAGCCTACTGTTACATTAGGTAGATAGCATAGTAGGATGTAAAATAGGTTTTAGAATTTGTGCTCGTTTTGGAACGAAATTGTGATTTTTCAATTATTAATTCTTTCCAGTACCCGCTTTTCACTAGTTCAAAAAAGCTCTTGTTGGGTTTTGGGGTAAGAAGAACAAGAGATAAAAGAAAAAAACAACCTGTGTTTATTACAATAAAAGACAATTAAAATAAAAATAGTGTTCCTCTTCTCCTCCTCCAGTGATCCCAATCTTCTGCAATTAAGACAGGTGTGAACTGATCAAATCTGAAGGGGAAACCAACACTGTTGAGAACTGTAACGAAATCCACTGTGAGAGAGATGCTTGGGGAGGTGGACCTTAGCCTAGGGTTACAGAAACTGGCACTCACCTGACAGTTACCCGGAAGCTGGTTACCGCATCCCTGAAGATTACAGGAAAACAGCTGGAGACGTGTCCCTTGCCTTTTACTGCACCCCTGATGTTTACCGGAAAAAAGCTGAGGATGCTGTGTCCTTTGCTGGGAGGTGCAAACTGATGCTGTTGATCTGGCTAACAGTGTTCTGTGCTCGGCTATCTGCCAGCTCTGCAGGGTTCCCCAATTCAGCTCACAGTTTGGCATGAAAATAACAAAGACAGTTAATATTTTGAAATAAAATGTGCTGCTTTTTCATATTTTAGCTGAGGTACAATATAAGACTGCTAAATGAAAATAGAAAATTGCTAGATTACAACTAATTATAGTTAAATTACAAAGAAGAATAGCTGGCCAGCTAATTTAAGATATGTATAAATGGATACAAAAGAAAACATTTTTAAATAATATAATTACGATACAAAGCTTCAGTGAAAGTTGGTGCAGCAGAAGCGCTGGACGTTGAAGAGAGTGCGCCTGCAGGCTGGCAGGAGATGCTGAGAAGAAACAGTAGAATAGAATTGCTCCACAGAAGGCGCAGCGGGTTTGGTCTCGGTTGCCCATAGAAGTTTCTCCCCTCGGAAGAAAGCGGTGTGAAGTTAGCCAAGATGGCGGTGGGTCGACACAGAGTGACCGCAAGAAAGACGCAAGAGATCTGGCTTCAGCGAAGGGCACACGCAGAAAGACAAAGGGCTGAATCTGCCCGCGCTTATATAGGGCCTAGAGATTATGCGTCTGAATCGAGTGGCAAACTGCGAAAGCTTCAGGAAACTTAAAATATACAATCTTTAAAATGACGGAAAATGACTATTATAAGCACGTTAAAAATAAAAGCTGGTAATTAGAAGTGCTTTTAGATTTTATTGAACATAATTAGACAGCTAAAAGTGCTCAAAGCGAGAAAAGCAAAAAATAGAGAAAAAACTCAGCGAGTGCTTTGAGCTTTTGAACGTGAATACGGAACCTGTCGCAAGGATAACCATCAGTAGTGAAAAATGCTTAAATTCCCACAAATGAACCGGGTTACAGTGAAAAAACTATTGAAACATGATCTGGACAGTGTAAAAAGATGACACAAGTGTTATTATAAGAAAAACATCGCGGGAACATAAAATTGGCAAACCACGTTGTAAGTACATGTTTTAATTTAGTATATTAGAACGCTCTGGGAGTTTTAACCATTTGGAAATGCTGAATTAACGAAAGTTAACGTGTTTAAATATAAAAAGCAAAACCAAAATCATCTAGAAAGGCAAAAAACATAAACTCAAAAGTTCACTTAGAATGTTTAAAGAGTTTAATCGTTTTAAAATGAATAATTAGCTGAAAATTAGTATGTTTAAACAAGAAAAGTAAAATCATAGTCTTCTAGGAGAGCTATAATCATAAAACCAAATTTTTTAAAACATAAAAATTCTTTAAGTTT
Organism: Aelia acuminata; assembly: GCA_911387785.2. Classification (NCBI taxonomy): domain Eukaryota; kingdom Metazoa; phylum Arthropoda; class Insecta; order Hemiptera; family Pentatomidae; genus Aelia; species Aelia acuminata. Next base: position 66,623,152 of record OU426980.1, on the reverse strand, counting down.
GATAAAAACTTAACAGCTCTTATTGACTTTTAGCAAGCATAACATTATAAATCGTATACTTTCACATTAGTTAGATCTCATAGTAGGATGTAGAATAGGTTTTAGAATTTGTGCTCGTTCCGGAACGCGATTATGATTTCTCAATAATTTAACCTTTCCGTTACCCGCTACGTACGAGCTCTAAAACTTTTCTTTAGTTACAGCCAGCGGAACATAATAAATCGTATACTGTTACATTAATTAGATTTTATAGTAGGATGTAGAATAGGTTTTAGAATTTGTGCTTGTTTCGGAACGTGATTATGATTTCTCAATAATTTAACCTTTCCGGTACCCCGCTATTTACGAGGTCAAATTTTTTTTTTCTAGTTACTGCCAGACAAACATAATAAATCGCCTACTGTTACATTAGGTAGATAGCATAGTAGGATGTAGAATAGGTTTTAGAATTTGTGCTCGTTCTGGAACGTAATTGTGATTTTTTAATTATTAATTCTTTCCAGTACCCGCTTTTCACTAGTTCAAAAAATCTGGTGCGTGCGCGCAACACACAACTTTCACTTACCAACTTACTTAGATAAGAAATTGACGTGTTTTGTTAGATATCATTTCCCAAAATCACACATTTTTCTACATTCATATCTTATTTTTATTAATCGTTAAAGCCGTTTTTGAGTAAATAAAAAACCCCGTGAAAATGATAAAAAATTTATTAAGTAAAGTCCCCCCTTCGGTTGATCAATTTTGATGAAATGTTGGCTATCACATATTTGGCATATACATACATCAAATACCCAGTTTGGTCACAATCGTGAAAGCCGTTTTTGAGTAAATAAAAAAAGGACGTAAAAATGATACAAAATTTATTAAGTAAAGTGTCCCCTGCGGTTGATCAATTTTGATGAAATTTTTACAGACATATCTCGGGCATATAAGTAGATCAAATACTAAGTTTAATAAAAATCGTTAGAGCCGTTTTTGAGAAAATCAAAAAAACACATGAAAATGTTACAAAATTTATTAAGTAAAGTCCCCCCTCCGGTTAATCAATTTTGATGAAATTTTTACAGTCATATCTCGGGCATATAAATACATCAAATACCCAGTTTGATCAAAATCATTAAAGCCGATTTAGAGTAAATAAAAAAAACACGTGAAAATGTTACAAAATTTAATAAGTAAAGTCCCCCCTCCGGTTAATCAATTTTGATGAAATTTTTACAGTCATATCTCGGTCATAAAAATAGATGAAATACTCAGTTTAATCATAATCGTTAGAGCCGTTTTTGAGAAAATCGAAAAAAACCTAAAAAGTTATTAAATAAAGTACCCCCTCCCTTTGAGCAATTTTGATGAAATTTTTGCTGTCTCATCGCGGGCATATACCTACACTAAATACCCAATTTCAGGTTCGCACGGTTTATAGTTCTTGAGCTAGTCTGTTCACATACACACACACACACACAGACACACACACACACACAGACCATTTCGCGGGACTTGGTCATTTCGACTCAGGGGACCCCAAAACGTGTATTTCCGTTGAAAACCGGAAGTCGAAATTTTTCACGATCGCAATACTTCCACTTACTATATATTACATATATAGGTAAGTGAAAGTAAATAGCTCTTATTGACTTTTAGCAAGCCTAACATTATAAATCGTATACTTTCACATTAGTTAGACCTCATAGTAGGATGTAGAATAGGTTTTAGAATTTGTGCTCGTTCCGGAACGCGATTATGATTTCTCAATAATTTAACCTTTCCGTTACCCGCTACGTACGAGCTCTAAAACTTTTCTTTAGTTACAGCCAGCAGAACATAATAAATCGTATACTGTTACATTAGTTAGATCTGATAGTAGGATGTAGAATAGGTTTTAAAATCAGTGCTCGTTCCGGTACGTGATTATTATTACTCAATAATTTAACCTTTCCGGTACCCCGCTATTTACGAGGTAAAATTTTTTTTTTCTACTTACTGCCAGACAAACATAATTAATCGCCTACTGTTACATTAGGTAGATAGCATAGTAGGATGTAGAATAGGTTTTAGAATTTGTGCTCGTTCTGGAACGTAATTGTGATTTTTTAATTATTAATTCTTTCCAGTACCCGCTTTTCACTAGTTCAAAAAAGCTCTTATTGACTTTTAGCAAGCCTAACATTATAAATCGTATACTTTCACATTAATTAGATTTTATAGTGGGATGTAGAATAGGTTTTAGAATTTGTGCTTGTTTCGGAACGTGATTATGATTTCTCAATAATTTAACCTTTCCGGTACCCCGCTATTTACGAGGTCAAATTTTTTTTTTCTAGTTACTGCCAGACAAACATAATAAATCGCCTACTGTTACATTAGGTAGATAGCATAGTAGGATGTAGAATAGGTTTTAGAATTTGTGCTCGTTCTGGAACGTAATTGTGATTTTTCAATTATTAATTCTTTCCAGTACCCGCTTTTCACTAGTTCAAAAAAGCTCTTATTGACGTTTGGCAAGCATAACATAATAAATAGTATACTTTCACATTAGTTAGATCTCATAGTAGGAAGTAGAATAGGTTTTAGAATTAGTGCTCGTTCCGGGACGTGATTATGATTTCTAAATAATTTAAATTTTCCGGTACCCACTATTTACGAGGTAAAATTTTTTTTTCTACTTACTGCCAGACAAACATAATTAATCGCCTACTGTTACAAAAAAGCTCTTATTGACTTTTAGCAAGCATAACATAATAAATCGTATACTGTTACATTAATTAGATCTGATAGTAGGAAGTAGAATAGGTTTTAGAATTCGTGCTTGTTCCAGAACGTGATTATAATTTCTCAATAATTTAACCTTTCCGTTACCCGCTACGTACGAGGTCAAATTTTTTTTTCCAGTTACTGCCAGACAAACATAATAAATCGCCTACTGTTACATTAATTAGATTTTATAGTAGGATGTAGAATAGGTTTTAGAATTTGTGCTTGTTTCGGAACGTGATTAGGATTTCTCAATAATTTAACCTTTCCGGTACCCCGCTATCTACGAGGTCAAAATTTTTTTTTCTAGTTACTGCCAGACAAACATAATAAATCGCCTACTGTTACATTAGGTAGATAGCATAGTAGGATGTAGAATAGGTTTTAGAATTTGTGCTCGTTCTGGAACGTAATTGTGATTTTTCAATTATTAATTCTTTCCAGTACCCGCTTTTCACTAGTTCAAAAAAGCTCTTATTTGTTAGAGAGTATTATTTGATCATGAATTTATTATTTATATATTGTCACCAGTGACTAATTGCTTAAAAACACATGTTTTATTTTTATATTCAAATCTGGTTAATTTTTTTTGCAGTTGTATGCTAATTAAATAAAATTACTTTTTCTTCTATTAATTTCTGAAGTCTTCTTAGTATTGTACCTGAACAGGTTATGGGCCCAGAACGCTCATAGAAAAGTTAGATGAAAAAAAAATACAAGAAGATTGGAAGAAGAATAGGAGATATAATATCCAGAAGATGGAATCACAGTCGAAGTCATTCACAGTTCCACAGATCACACTGCTTCAAGGGAAATCTAACTGGGAAAACTGGAAAGTAAAAATAAGAATGGCATTAAGGGCCATACCCGACGCTATAGAAATAATAGATGGGAGCATAGAGTGTCCACTAGAACCATTAGATCAAAGTCCACAGTCAACTAAAAGCTTTCAGAAGAATTTAAGATACTTTAAAAAGATTGAGAATCAGGCACTCCTGGTAATGTCTAACAATATGACGGAGGAAATGTTTGGAAAAGTAAGAAGACATGAATCAGCTCGATCATTGTGGCTAGGTCTTTGTCAACTTTTTGATACTTTTTCTGAAGACAGGATTTTTGATCCATATAACAAATTTTTTGAAGCAAAATGGTTGCCAGAAGACGACACTGTTAGTTATATAGCACGATTATCAAATGTTTGGACCCAGTTAAAGAACGAAATTGAGAAACCACCTAATGGAGAAAAAGAAATTCTGTTGATTTGCAAAATATTAAAAACATTGCCAGAAAAATTTAAACCCTTTACTGCAGGATGGAGATTAATTAATGAAGAGCACAGAAATTTAGATAATTTAACCCAGAAGTTATGTACGTTCGAAAGTAATATCACGGAATCAGAAAAATCAGAAGAAGTTCTTGCAGTTAAGGGAGGAACTAGGTCACCCACATCACATTCAAATAAAACTAACAATAATAGAAAATATCAACTGAAGTGTGCATACTGTGACAAAATAGGGCATTATATTCAAAATTGTAGATTTTGGATCACAGATGGAAGACCGCCCAAACCAGCTAAAGCGAAATTTGCACATACTGAAGTAATCGAAGGAACTGGAACAACGCTTTTAACAGTTACCTCAGATGCTTTAGTGGTAGAATCAACGAATGAAGATTGGTTTGTTGATAACGGTGCAACTCATCACATAAGTAACCGAAGAGACTGGTTCAAGACATACAAAGAACTTAGTGAAAATCACTTTATCATTACTGCTAATGGAACTCAAGTAAAGGCTCTTGGTGAAGGTTCTATAATGATTGAAGCGGCTGTAGATGGCAAATGGAAAACGATTGAACTGACTAATGTCTGGTATGTACCTTCTATATCCAAAAATCTATTTTCACTCTTAGCAGCTCAAGACTGTAGACCACAAAGTAAATTTGAATCAACCAATCAAAAATATAGACTTTATGAAGGCAAAGAAACTTTTGTTATTGGGAATCGTGAAAGACATGGTGGTTTATATCGATTAGATATTAGACTGAAACAAGTATTCAGTGAAAATATTAATAATACAATATCGAGTTCATCTAAGGAAACTAATATGCTTCAACTATTTCATGAAAGGATGGCTCATCAAAATAAGCGTCATGTAAAAGACTTTATTAAACGGGAATTAAATTTAAATGTTCCATTGGATGGAGAACTCTGTGAAGGTTGTATAAATGGGAAGGCTCATAGGCTAAAATTTGGTAAAAGGAAAAGAGCAGAAATACCCGCTGAATTAATTCATACCGATGTTTGTGGACCATTTATTCCGTCAACCAGTGGATTTAAATATTTTCTATTATTTAAAGATGATTTTTCCCGATTTAGAAGAGTTTATTTTATTAAAACCAAAGATGAGGTTGTAAACAAACTGAAGGAGTTTATAGCTGAAACCAAGGTAACGGGTCACGTGATTAAAAGTTTACTCAGTGATAACGGTGGTGAATTTAACAATAAAAAAGTGCATAATATTTTAAGGTCTCATGGTATCCAGGTGAATTAAATAATGCCATATACTCCTCAGCAAAACGGATGTGCAGAGAGGGAAAACAGGACCATAGTGGAGGCAGCTAGGGCCCTTATGCATTCCCCAAAGGAATCATTACCTAAAGAGCACTGGGCTGAAATGATTAACTCTGCAGCATATATATTAAATCGAACGAGTGTCTCATCCATAAAAGGAAAGACTCCACATGAATTATGGACAGGAAAAAAAACAGGAATTGATCACCTACGTGTAATTGGATGTAAGTGTTGGGTGCATATTCCAAAGGTTTACAGAAAAAAATTCGATGGAAAAGCCAAAGGAGGTATACTTATTGGATATGAAGGAGATAATGGTTACAGAATTTTATCTGGTAATAAACTTATAAAATCACGAGATGTGATATTTCAAGAAACTCTCAAGTTACCAATATCTCATGCTTCATCTACACCAACAAGAGAAAGAACTCTGACATTCGAATACGAATCCGAAGATGAAGTTTTGGAAGAGAATATTAGATACAGGAAAGAAATGGAATCCACGGAAGAGAATATTCAAGAAGGAAAAGAAGAAAATGATAATGATTCTGAAAATGAAGAGACTAATGAAAATTCAATGTGGAAAAGAGGTGTGAATCTTAGAGACTCAAGCAAATTAAATAAACCAGGTTTTTTTAAGGATTATGTAAATATTATCAACTCTAATGAACGGATTCCTACTACATACAAAAAAGCAATCGGAAGTGACGAGTCAAGAGAATGGCAAAAAGCAATGGAAAGTGAAATGAATTCCTTAAAAGAAGCTAATACATGGACAATGACGAAATTGCCACCAAACAGGAAGGCTATTCCGACAAAATGGGTGTTTACTAAGAAATATAATGGGGATGGAACCCTTGAGCGCTACAAAGCCCGTTTGGTTGTGAAGGACTTCAAACAGAAAAAAGGAGAAGACTTTGAAGAAACATTTAGTCCAGTTGCCAGGGGAACCACACTAAGAACAGTTCTTAGCGTAGCAGCTAATGAAAGTATGAATTTATATCAATTTGATGTATCTTCTGCATTCCTTAATGGTAATTTGAGAGAGTTAATTTATGTTAGTCAACCAGAAGGATTCTACAACAATACTGATGATGTATGTAAGTTAAATAAAAGCTTGTATGGCCTCAAGCAAGCTCCAGGTTGTTGGAATGAAAAAATTAAAGAAGTTCTTATCAACGGAGGTTATAACGAGAGTTCAGCTGACCCTTGTTTATTTATTAAGAATCAAAATGGAAAGAAAACATTATTGGTTCTTTATGTCGATGATGGGCTAATAGCTTCGACAAGTGAAGAAGAAGCGATGGATTTAATCCAACTGTTGAAAAAGAATTTTAAAATTACGACTAAGCCAGCAGAATATTATCTTGGCTTTCAAATAAAAAAAAAGGAAGAAGGAATAAAAATAACTCAAACTTCATACTTAAAGAAACTTCTTAAGAAGTTTCAAATGGATCAGTGCAGAGCAGTTAAGACTCCTATAATAAAAGATGGAGATTTCGAATCAAGGAAGGATAGTATGAGTGTCGACGAAACCAATTTTTCCTACCGTGAGGCAGTGGGATCACTTATGTATTTGATGACCGGAACCAGACCCGATATTTCTTATGCAGTGAGTGTTGCATCAAGGACTCTCGAACGTCCAACAAAAGGGGACATATTAAAAGTCAAAAGAATTTTTAAATATTTGAAAGGAACGGAAGACCTTGGAATACTCTTTAGGAAGGATCACGAAAAGGGTATTTTAACTTGTTACTCAGATGCAGACCACGGTGGAGACATGGAGACAGGGAGGTCAACGACTGGTGTTGTGTGTCTCTACTCTGGAGGTGCCATTTCATGGTTCAGCAAGAGGCAAGTGTCTGTCGCCATTTCGACAACTGAAGCAGAGGTCATAGCAGCGAGTGAAGCTACAAGAGAAGTTGTTTGGTTGAAGCGACTACTAAATGAAATTACTGAAGTCAAGGAAGGCATCTTGCTTGTGGACAACAATGCAGCTATAAAATTGGCGGAAAACCCTATTTGGCATAAACGGACCAAACACATCCTCATCCGACATTTTTTCGCCCGAGAAAAGGTTCAAAAAGGCGAATTAAAAATCAGAAGAGTCGATACTCAAGACCAGCTAGCTGATGGATTGACAAAACCCCTACCGAATCCAACTATAAAAAGACATTTCAAAAAATTAGGGATTTCCTGATAATTTGATATCCATATGTTATTTTGTTTTGTTTGCGTTCTCCCTAATCATAATCAAATAATGAAGGAAGGTGTTAGAGAGCATTATTTGATCATGAATTTATTATTTATATATTGTCACCAGTGACTAATTGCTTAAAAACACATGTTTTATTTTTATATTCAAATCTGGTCAATTTTTTTGCAGTTGTATGCTAATTAAATAAAATTACTTTTTCTTCTATTAATTTCTGAAGTCTTCTTAGTATTGTACCTGAACATTATTGACTTTTAGCAAGCATAACATATAAAATCGTATACTTTCACATTAGTTAGATCTCATAGTAGGATGTAGAATAGGTTTTAGAATTTGTGCTCTGTCTGCACAGCTTTTTAGCTGCCAGACAAACATAATAAATCGCCTACTGTTACATTAGGTAGCTAGCATAGTAGGATGTAGAATAGGTTTTAGAATTTGTGCTCGTTCTGGAACGTAATTGTGATTTTTCAATTATTAATTCTTTCCAGTTCCCGCTTTTCACTAGTTCAAAAAAGCTCTTATTGACTTTTAGCAAGCATAACATAATAAATCTTATACTTTCACATTAGATAGATCTCATAGTAGGATGTAGAGTAGGTTTTAGAATTAGTGCTCGTTCCGGGACGTGAATATGATTTCCAAATAATTTAACCTTTCCGGTACCCGCTATTTACGAGGTCAAATTTTTTTTTCTAGTTACTGCCAGACAAACATAATAAATCGCCTACTGTTACATTAGGTAGATAGCATAGTAGGATGTAGAATAGGTTTTAGAATTTGTACTCGTTCTGGAACGTAATTGTGATTTTTTAATTATTAATTCTTTCCAGTACCCGCTTTTCACTAGTTCAAAAAAGCTCTTATTGACTTTTAGCAAGCATAACATAATAAATCGTATACTTTCACATTAGTTAGATCTCGTAGTAGGATGTAGAATAGGTTTTAGAATTAGTGCTCGTTCCGGGACGTGATTATGATTTCTAAATAATTTAACCTTTCCGGTACCCGCTATTTACGAGGTAAAATTTTTTTTTTCTACTTACTGCCAGACAAACATAATTAATCGCCTACGGTTACATTAGGTAGATAGCATAGTAGGATGTAGAATAGGTTTTAGAATTTGTGCTCGTTCTGGAACGTAATTGTGATTTTTTAATTATTAATTCTTTCCAGTACCCGCTTTTCACTGGTTCAAAAAAGCTCTCATTGACTTTTAGCATGCCTAACATTATAAATCGTATACTTTCACATTAGTTAGATCTCATAGTAGGATGTAGAATAGGTTTTAGAATTTGTGCTTGTTCCGGAACGCGATTATGATTTCTCAATAATTTAACCTTTCCGTTACCCGCTATTAACGAGGTCAATTTTTTTTTTCTTTACAGCCAGCATAACATAATAAATCGTATACTGTTACATTAGTTAGATCTGATAGTAGGATGTAGAATAGGTTTTAGAATTCGTGCTTGTTCCGGAACGTGATCATGATTTCTCAATAATATTAACCTTTCCGTTACTCGCTACGTACGTGTTCTAAAACTTTTCTTTAGTTACAGCCAGCAGAACATAATAATACGTATACTGTTACATTAGTTAGATCTGATAGTAGGATGTAGAATAGGTTTTAAAATCAGAGCTCGTTCCGGTACGTGATTATTATTACTCAATAATTTAACCCTTCCGGTACCCCGCTATTTACGAGGTCAACATTTTTTTTTCTAGTTACTGCCATTTAAACATAATAAATCGCCTACTGTTACATTAGGTAGATAGCATAGTAGGATGTAGAATAGGTTTTAGAATTTGTGCTCGTTCTGGAACGTAATTGTGATTTTTTAATTATTAATTCTTTCCAGTACCCGCTTTTCACTGGTTCAAAAAAGCTCTCATTGACTTTTAGCATGCCTAACATTATAAATCGTATACTTTCACATTAGTTAGATCTCATAGTAGGATGTAGAATAGGTTTTAGAATTTGTGCTTGTTCCGGAACGCGATTATGATTTCTCAATAATTTAACCTTTCCGTTACCCGCTATTAACGAGGTCAATTTTTTTTTTCTTTACAGCCAGCATAACATAATAAATCGTATACTGTTACATTAGTTAGATCTGATAGTAGGATGTAGAATAGGTTTTAGAATTCGTGCTTGTTCCGGAACGTGATCATGATTTCTCAATAATATTAACCTTTCCGTTACCCGCTACGTACGTGCTCTAAAACCTTTCTTTAGTTACAGCCAGCAGAACATAATAAATCGTATACTGTTACATTAGTTAGATCTGATAGTAGGATGTAGAATAGGTTTTAAAATCAGTGCTCGTTCCGGTACGTGATTATTATTACTCAATAATTTAACCTTTCCGGTACCCGCTTTTCACTAGTTCAAAAAAGCTCTTATTGACTTTTAGCAAGCATAACATTATAAATCGTATACTTTCACATTAGTTAGATCTCATAGTAGGATGTAGAATAGGTTTTAGAATTTGTGCTCGTTCCGGAACGTGATTATGATTTCTCAATAATTTAACCTTTCGTTACCCGCTACGTACGAGCTCTAAAACTTTTCTTTAGTAACAGCCAGCAGAACATAATAAATCGTATACTGTTACATTAGGTAGATTTTATAGTAGGATGTAGAATAGGTTTTAGAATTTGTGCTTGTTCCGGAACGTGATCATGATTTCTCAATAATATTAACCTTCCCGTTACCCGATACGTACGTGCTCTAAAACTTTTCTTTAGTTACATCCAGCAGAACATAATAAATCGTATACTGTTACATTAGTTAGATCTGATAGTAGGATGTAGAATAGGTTTTAAAATCAGTGCTTGTTTCGGAACGTGATTATGATTTCTTAATAATTTAACCTTCCCGTCCCCGCTACGTACGGTCTCCAAAACTTTTCTTTAGTTACAGCCAGCAGAACATAATAAATCGTATACTGTTACATTAATTAGATTTTATAGTAGGATGTAGGATAGCTTTTAGAATTTGTGCTGGTTTCGGAACGTGATTATGATTTCTCAATAATTTAACCTTTTCGGTACTCCGCTATTTACGAGGTCAATTTTTTTTTTTCTATTACTGCCAGACAAACAATATAAATCGCCTACTGTTACATTAGGTAGATAGCATAGTAGGATGTAGAATAGGTTTTAGAGTTTGTGCTCGTTCCGGAACGTGATTATGATTTCTCAATTATATTAACCTTTCCGTTACCTGCAACGAACGAGCTCTAAAACTTTTCTTTAGTTTCAGCCAGCAGAAAATAGTTAATCGTATACTGTTACATTAATTAGATTTTATAGTAGGATGTAGAATTGGTTTAGAATTTGTGCTTGTTCCGGAATGTGATTATGATTTCTCAATAATATTAACCTTTCCGTTACCCGCAGCGTACGAGCTCTAAAACTTATCTTTAGTTACAGCCAGTAGAACATAATAAATAGTATACTTTCACATTAGTTAGATCTCATAGTAGGATGTAGAATAGGTTTAAGAATTAGTGCTCGTTTCGGGACGTGATTATGATTTCTAAATAATTTAACCTTTCTGGTACCAGCTATTTACGAGGTCAAATTTTTTTTTTCTAGTTACTGCCAGACAAACATAATTAATCGCCTACTGTTACATTAGGTAGATAGCATAGTAGGATGTAGAATAGGTTTTAGAATTTGTGCTCGTTCTGGAACGTAATTGTGATTTTTCAATTATTAATTCTTTCCAGTACCCGTTTTTCATTAGTTCAAAAAAGCTCTAATTGACTTTTAGCAAGCAGAACATAATAAATCGTATACTGTTACATTAATTAGATTTTAGAGTAGGATGTAGAAAAGGTTTTAGAATTTGTGCTTGTTCCGGAATGTGATTATGATTTCTCAATAATATTAACCTTTCCGTTACCCGATACGAACGTGCTCTAAAACTTTTCTTTTGTTACAGCCAGCAAAACATAATAAATCGTATACTGTTACATAAATTAGATTTTATAGTAGGATGTAGAATAGGTTTTAGAATTTGTGCTTGTTCCGGAACGTGATCATGATTTCTCAATAATATTAACCTTTCCGTTACCCGATACGTACGTGCTCTAAAACTTTTCTTTAGTTACAGCCAGCAGAGCATAATAAATCGTATACTGTTACATTAGTTAGATCTGATAGTAGGATGTAGAATAGGTTTTAAAATCAGTGCTTGTTTCGGAACGTGATTATGATTTCTTAATAATTTAACCTTCCCGTCCCCGCTACGTACGAGCTCCAAAACTTTTCTTTAGGTTCAGCCAGCAGAACATAATAAATCGTATACTGTTACATTAATTAGATTTTATAGTAGGATGTAGGATAGCTTTTAGAATTTGTGCTTTTTTCGGAACGTGATAATGATTTCTTATTAATTTAACCTTTTCGGTACTCCGCTATTTACGAGGTCAAATTTTTTTTTCTATTACTGCCAGACAATCAATATAAATCGCCTACTGTTACATTAGGTAGATAGCATAGTAGGATGTAGAATAGGTTTTAGAATTTGTGCTCGTTCCGGAACGTGATTATGATTTCTAAATAATTTAACCTTTCCGTTACCCGCTACGTACGAGCTCTAAAACTTCTCTTTAGTAACAGCCAGCAGAACATAATAAATCGTATACTGTTACATTAATTAGATTTTATAGTAGGATGTAGAATAGGTTATAGAATTTGTGCTTGTTCTGGAACGTGATCATGATTTCTCAATAATTTAACCTTTCCGTTACCCGCTACGTACGAGTCTAAAACTTTTCTTTAGTTACAGCCAGCAGAAAATAATAAATCGTATACTGTTACATTAATTAGATTTTATAGTAGGATGTAGAATAGGTTTTAGAATTTGTGCTTGTTCCGGAATGTGATTATGATTTCTCAATAATATTAACATTTCCGTTACCCGCAACGTACGAGCTCTAAAACTTTTCTTTAGTTACAGCCAGTAGAACATAATAAATAGTATACTTTCACATTAGTTAGATCTCATAGTAGGATGTAGAATAGGTTTAAGAATTAGTGCTCGTTTCGGGACGTGATTATGATTTCTAAATAATTTAACCTTTCTGGTACCAGCTATTTACGAGGTCAAATTTTTTTTTTCTAGTTACTGCCACACAATCATAATTAATCGCCTAATGTTACATTAGGTAGATAGCATAGTAGGATGTAGAATAGGTTTTAGAATTTGTGCTCGTTCTGGATCGTAATTGTGATTTCTTAATTAATAATTCTTTCCAGTACCCGCTTTTCACTAATTCAAAAAAGCTCTTATTGACTTTTAGCAAGCATAACATAATAAATCGTATACTTTCACATTAGTTAGATCTCATAGTAGGATGTAGAATTTGTGATCGTTCTGGAACGTAATTGTGATTTTTCAATTATCCACCCTTTTTTGGCGCTCAAACTTTTTTTTTTTAGTTAATGCCAGCGTAACTTAATATATCGCCTACTGTTACATTTGCTAGATATCATAGTAGTATGTAGAATAGTTTTTAGAATTTATGCTCGTTCCGGAATGTGATTGTGTGTTTTCAATTATATATTTTTCCAGTACCTGCAATTTACGCGCTCAAGTTTTTTTATCCAGTACTGCCAGCGTAACATAATAAATCGCATACTGTTACATTATTTAGATTTCATAGTAGGATGTAGAATAGGTTTTAGAATTTGTGCTCGTTCTGGAACGTGATTATTATTTCAATTATTAATTCTTTCCAGTACCCGCTTTTCACTGGTTCAAAAAAGCTCTTATTGACTTTTAGCAAGCATAACATTATAAATCGTATACTTTCACATTAGTTAGATCTCATAGTAGGATGTAGAATAGGTTTTAAAATTTGTGCTCGTTCCGGAACGTGATTATGATTTCTCAATAATTTAACCTTTCCGTTACCCGCTACGTACGAGCTCTAAAACTTTTCTTTAGTTACAGCCAGCAGAACATAAGAAATCGTATACTGTTGCATTAATTAGATTTTATAGTAGGATGTAGAATAGATTTTAGAATTTGTGCTTGTTTCGGAACGTGATTATGATTTCTCAATAATTTAACCTTTCCGTTACCCGCTACGTACGAGTTCTAAAACTTTTCTTTAGTTACAGCCAGCAGGACATAATTAATCGTATACTGTTACATTAGTTAGATAGCATAGTAGGACGTAGATTAGGTTTTAGAATTTGTGCTCGTTCTTGATCGTGATTGTGTGTTTTCAATTATTCATCCTTGCGGTACCTGCAATTTACGAGCTCAACATTTTTTTTATGCAGGTACTGCCAACGTAACATATTAAATCGCATACTGTTACATTAGTTAGATCTCATAGTTGGATGTACTATAGGTTTTAGAATTTGTGCTTTTTCAGAACTTGGTTGTGAGTTTTCAATTAGAAGTAGGATGTAGAATAGGTTTTAGAATTAGTGCTCGTTCTGGAACGTAATTGTGATTTTTTAATTATTCATCTTTTCCGGTACCTGCTATTTTCGCGCTAGCAAAAGTTTTTATTCCCAGTTACTGCCAGCGTTACTTAATAAATCGCATACTGTTACATTAGGGAGATCTCATAGTAATATGTCTAATAGGTTTTAGAATTTATGCTCGTTCCGGAACGTGATTGTGTGTTTTCAATTATAAATCATTCCAGTACCTGCAATTTCAGAGCTCAAATTATGATTTCTCAATAATTTAACCCCTCCGGTACCCGCTATTTAAGCGCTCAAATTTTTTTTGCAGTTACATCCACCGTAACTAAATAAATCGCATACTGTTACATTAGTTTGATCTCATAGTAAGATACGAAATAGGTTTTAGAATTGGGCTCGTTCGAAATCGTGGTTGTGTGTTTTCAATTATTCATCCTTTCAGTGGGTACCGGCTATTTACGAGGTCAAAATTTTTTTTCTCCATTTACTGCCAGACAAACATAATAAATCGCATACTGTTACATTAGGTAGATAGTATCGTAGGATGTAGAATAGTTTTTAGAATTTATGCTCGTTCCGGAACGTGATTTTGTGTTTTCAATTATAAATCTTTCCGGTACCTGCAATTTAAGAGCTCAAATTTGTTTTTATCCAGTTACCGCCAGCTGAACTTAATCAATATTATACTGTTACATTAGTAAGAGATGATAGTAGGATGTACTATGGGTTTTAGAATTAGTTCTCGTTCAAAAACGTGATAACGATTTCTCAATAATTTAACCTTTCCGGTATCCGCTATTTACAAGGTCAAATTTTTTTTTCCACTTACGGCCAGGCAAATATAATAAATAATTTTACTTTTCCGGTACCCGCTACTTACGAGGTCGAATATTTTTTTTTTTCCAGTTACTGCCAGACAAACATAATAAATCGCATACTGTTACATTAGTTGGATATCACTGTAGTATGTACTATATGTTTTAGAATTTGTGCTTGTACAAGAACATGATTGTGATTTTTTAATTATTCATCCTTTCCGGTACCTGCTATTTACGCGCTCTAAGCTTTTTACGCGCTCTAAAACTTTTTCTTTAGTTACAGCCAGCAGGACATAATTAATCGTATACTGTTACATTAGTTAGATAGCATAGTAGGACGTAGATTAGGTTTTAGAATTTGTGCTCGTTCTTGATCGTGATTGTGTGTTTTCAATTATTCATCCTTGCGGTACCTGCAATTTACGAGCTCAACATTTTTTTTATGCAGGTACTGCCAACGTAACATATTAAATCGCATACTGTTACATTAGTTAGATCTCATAGTTGGATGTACTATAGGTTTTAGAATTTGTGCTTTTTCAGAACTTGGTTGTGAGTTTTCAATTAGAAGTAGGATGTAGAATAGGTTTTAGAATTAGTGCTCGTTCTGGAACGTAATTGTGATTTTTTAATTATTCATCTTTTCCGGTACCTGCTATTTTCGCGCTAGCAAAAGTTTTTATTCCCAGTTACTGCCAGCGTTACTTAATAAATCGCATACTGTTACATTAGGGAGATCTCATAGTAATATGTCTAATAGGTTTTAGAATTTATGCTCGTTCCGGAACGTGATTGTGTGTTTTCAATTATAAATCATTCCAGTACCTGCAATTTCAGAGCTCAAATTATGATTTCTCAATGATTTAACCCCTCCGGTACCCGCTATTTAAGCGCTCAAATTTTTTTTGCAGTTACATCCACCGTAACTAAATAAATCGCATACTGTTAAATTAGTTTGATCTCATAGTAAGATACGAAATAGGTTTTAGAATTGGGCTCGTTCGAAATCGTGGTTGTGTGTTTTCAATTATTCATCCTTTCAGTGGGTACCGGCTATTTACGAGGTCAAAATTTTTTTTCTCCATTTACTGCCAGACAAACATAATAAATCGCATACTGTTACATTAGGTAGATAGTATCGTAGGATGTAGAATAGTTTTTAGAATTTATGCTCGTTCCGGAACGTGATTTTGTGTTTTCAATTATAAATCTTTCCGGTACCTGCAATTTTAGAGCTCAAATTTTTTTTTATCCAGTTACCGCCAGCTGAACTTAATCAATATTATACTGTTACATTAGTAAGAGATGATAGTAGGATGTACTATGGGTTTTAGAATTTGTTCTCGTTCAAAAACGTGATAACGATTTCTCAATAATTTAACCTTTCCGGTATCCGCTATTTACAAGGTCAAATTTTTTTTTCCACTTACGGCCAGGCAAATATAATAAATAATTTTACTTTTCCGGTACCCGCTACTTACGAGGTCGAATATTTTTTTTTTTTCCAGTTACTGCCAGACAAACATAATAAATCGCATACTGTTACATTAGTTGGATATCACTGTAGTATGTACTATATGTTTTAGAATTTGTGCTTGTACAAGAACATGATTGTGATTTTTTAATTATTCATCCTTTCCGGTACCTGCTATTTACGCGCTCTAAGCTTTTTACGCGCTCTAAAACTTTTTCTTTAGTTACAGCCAGCAGAACATAATAAATCGTCTACTGTTACATTAATTAGATTTCATAGTAGGATGTGAAATAGGTTTTAATATTTGTGCTCGTTTCGGAACGTGTTTGTGTGTTTTCATTATATATCCTTCCGGTACCTGCAATTTACGCTTTCAAATTTTTTTTTCCAGTTACTGCTAGCGTAACATAATAAATCGCATACTGTTATATTATTTAGAGCTCATAGCAGGATGTCCAATAGGTTTTAGAATTTGTGCTCGTTTCGGAACGTGTTTGTGTGTTTTCATTATAAATCCTTCCTGTACCTGCAATTTACGCTTTTAAAATTTTTTTACCTAGTTACTGCCAGCGTAACTTAATAAATCGTATATTACATTAGTTAGATAGCATAGTAGGATGTAGAATAGCCTTTGGAATTTGTGCTCGTTCTGGAACGTAATTTTGATTTTTCAATAATTAATCGTATACTATTACATTAGTTAGATCTCATAGTAGGATGTAGAATAGGTTTTAGAATTAGTGCTCGTTCCGGTACCCGCAATTTACGCGCTCAAAAATTTTTTTTATCCAGTTACTGCCAGCGTAACATAATAAATCGTATACTGTTACATTAGTTAGATATCAAAGTATGATGTACTATATGTTTTAGAATTTGTGCTTGTTCCGGAACGTGATTATGATTTCTCAATAATTTTACTTTTCCGGTACCCGCTACTTACGAGGTTTAAATTTTTTTTTTCAGTTACTGCCAGACAAACATAATAAATCGCATACTGTTACATTAGTTAGATAGCATAGTAAGATGTAGAATAGGTTTTAGAACTTTTGCTCGTTCCGGAACGTGGTTGTGTGTTTTCAATTATTCATCCTTTCCGGTACCCGAAATTTACGTGCTCAAAAATAAATTTCTTGAATTAGGTTTTAGAATTTGTGCTTTTATCGGAACTTGATTATGTGTTTTTAATGATTTCTCAATAATTTAACCCTTACGGTACCCTCTACTTACGAGTTCAAGAACGTTTTTTTTAGTTTCAGCCAGCAGAACATCTTAAATCGAATACTGTTACATTAGTTAGATATCATAGAAGGATGTACTATAGGTTTCAGAATTTTTGCGCGTTTCGGAACGTGATTATGATTTCACAATAATTTAACCTTTCCGTTACCCGCAACGTACGAGCTCTAAAACTTTTCTTTAGTTACAGCCAGCAGGACATAATAAATCGTATACGTTTACATTAGTTAGATCTTATAGTAGGATGTCAAATAGGTTTTAGAAATGTGCTCGTTTGAGAACGTGATTAAGTGTGTTTAATTATTCATCCTTTCCGGTACCCACAATTTACGCGCCCAAATTTTTTTTTCCAGTTACTGCCAGCGTAACATAATAAATCGCACACTGTTATATTAGTTAGATCTCACAGTAGGATGTAGGGATGCGACATCGATGTCGATGTTTCCAAAACATCGATGTTTTTAACTTCGCTGTTACGCGGCCGATGTTTTCCTAACATCGATGTTTGTGAACCGATGTTTTTTTTTTTTTTTTTTTTTTTTTTTTTTTTTTTTTTTTTTTTTTAGTTGTTTATAAGACCGGTGTTATTTACATCGAGTTTTTAGCTATAGCAAGTTTTTTTTTACCATCCGTGTTTTTGACAAAAGGAATATGTTTAACCATCGATGTTTTGGACAAAAAACAACAATATATATGCTCTTAACATCGATGTTTTAGCTATAATAAAGTTGTTTTTAACATCGATGTTTTCGACAGAAACAAATATATTTTAACATCGATGTTTTGGACAAAAACAAATGTGTTTTAAAATCGATGTTATGGACAAAAAATAACTACATATATGCTCTTAACATCAATGTTTCAGCTATAACAAAGTTGTTTTTAGCATCGATGTTTTTGACAGAATCAAATATGTTTTAACATCGATTTTTTGGACAAAAACAAATTTGTTTTTATTGTTACCAAACAAATATGATACGGTTTTGTTTAAGACATCGATGTTTTAGCTATAACAAAGATGTTTTAACAACGATGTTTTTGTACGTAACATCGACGTTAAAACATTTGTTTTTTTTTTTTTTTCAAAAACATCGTTGTTTCAAACAACTTCTTTATTGTTAAAACATCGATTTTAAGAGCATTTATATTGTTGTTTTTGTCCAAAACATCGATGTTAAAACATATTTGTTTTTTTCCAAACATCGATGTTAAAAATAACTTTGTTATAGCTAAAACATCGATGTTGAGAGCATATATATTGTTGTTTTTTGTCCAAAACATCGATGTTAAAACATATTTGGTTTTGTATAAAACCTCGATGTTTCAACAATAACAAAGTTGTTTTTAAAATATGTTTTTTTCGTAAAAAAAAAATCGATGAGGGCAACAACTTTGTTACTGTAAAAACATCGATATTAAAGCATATTTCGTTTTGTATAAAACATCGATGTTTTTAAAAAACAAATATGTTATAACATCGATGTTTTGGGCAAAAGCAAATATGTTTCAACATCGATGTTTTGGACAAAAATAAATATATTTTAACAATAGCCCGACTGTTATTACCATCGATATTTTTGACAAAAACAAATATATTTTAACGTTGTTGTTTTTCACAAATATCAAAAATCTCTATGCTCTTTACATCAATTTTTTTGGTAAAAAAAAAAAAAAAATATGTCCTTAAAACAAAAATAAACAAACAAAAAAAATACGTTTTATTATCGATGTTTTGGACAAAACATAAGTTTCAACAACCCGATTGTTTTTAAACAACATCGATGCTAAAACATATTTTCTTTTGTCCAAAACATCGATGTTAAAAACAACTGGATTATTGTTAAAATATATTTTGTTTTGTCCAAAACATCGATGTTAAAAACAACTGGGTTATTGTTAAAATATATTTTGTTTTGTCCAAAACATCGATGTTAAAAACAACTGGGTTATTGTTAAAATATATTTTGTTTTGTCCAAAACATCGATGTTAAAACATATTTGTTTCGTCAAAAACATCGATGTTAATAACAGCTTTGTTATTGTTAAAACATCGATGTTAATATATACTTGTTTTTGTATAAAACATCGATGTTAGAAACAGCTTGGTTATTGTTAATACATCGATGTTACAACATATTGGTTTTTATCCAAAACATCGATGATAAAAAATATTTGTTTTTTTCAAAAACATCATTTTTTTTTTGTCAAAACATCGATGTTGAAAAATTCTTCGTTTTATCAAAACATAAATATTTAAAAAAAGGATATTTTTTTTCCTTCCTTAAAAGGGATCTTAGATTTTAAAACCAAGATCTTCAGGGCCAAAATTTTTTATGTTTTGGATAAAAACAAATATGTTTTAACATCGATGTTTTGGACAAAAAAAAGTATACTTTAACATAGATGTTTTTAGAATAACATCGATTTTTTTTTTTTTATAAAGATCTTCAGGGCCAAATTTTATAATAAACCTGTTTTATTAGTGCATAAGTACAAGTTCCCAAGCTACCAAATATGCTATGGCAGTTTTTTTTTTTTTTTTTATAGGAACCAATGGTAATGATAGAGTATAATTTCCATTTTTCAACTTATAACTTGTACTTTAATTAATAAGAAATGAAATAAAATAAAATAAGAGTATTTTTTTGTACTTTTATCATAAAAATGTCAATGGTGTCGAAAAGAAAAAACTATTTTATTTGTAGACTACCTTTTGATACAACAATGCAAGTCATCTTATGTGTTGATTTAACAAGATATAAAATATACAGACAAAAATAATTATGACCCAGAACTGAGCCTTTCGCAGCTCCTAAAAAAAAAAAAAAAAAAAAAAAAAAAAAAAAAAAAAAAAAAAAAAAAAATAGGATTTAGGCTTAAACCTTTCAAAAGTAGAGGTTATATCCTGAAGTGAGAGATTACTGATTCCAAGAATTTCCGTTTGTTTACATTTTTATTCTATTCCAAGGCACTCTTTGTCAAATTTATTGTTTCTTCAAATGTTTGTGTATTTTTTTTAGAGGTTTAGAAAATGTCTCTGAGGTCTTAGCAATTCTATAAGTTAATAATGCATTTTATTCTTGTTTACTCTCATCTATTCATTCCAGTCCAATAAATAAATTATAATAAATGCATTTATGAAAATACCCTAAATAGCTTAATAATTTAATAATAAACATATTCTAAATTAAAAGAAACAAAAATATGGCGAAGAATGCTCCTGGAAAATAATAAAATAGCCAAAAACCAATGTTTGTGGGCCGATGTTAACATTAGTAGTTGACCTGTTTTTTTTTCTTGATTGAAAGAGATAATCTTCTCTGTATTATTACAAAAAATTAGAACACTTACAATTAAATTATATATAATTTAAATGTAAATTTAAGACAGCGTAGTAAATGCAAGCTTCAAAGGGATATGCAGGTACAAAAGATAACCAACAACCGATCAGAGTTTATTACAAAGTATTTGGTCCGGTCATTTAGCCCTGAAGAAGACCACTGTTAGTTCAAAAAGTAACCTACAATTTAAAATTTTCTTACTATTTCTAAATCTTATTACCATCACTCTGGTCCACCTTTTTCAATATATAAGGTGAAGTATTAATTATGCAATATTTTATTACGAATTGGAGAAGAATGAGTTTCTGGTTTAAATAATTTTAATTATTTAATCATCCCAGGTTCACGTAAACAGTGATATTCTTCCCCAACCCTTAAAATACAACGATATTTTGGTAATAGATTTAATTAGGTATCAGATATGTGTTTTACGTTTTCTTTTCACCACCTTTGACATTTTGATGATAAAAGTACAAAAAAATACTCTTATTGTTTTGTTACTATTTCATTTCTTATTAATTAAAGTACAAGTTATAAGTTGAAAAATGGAAATTATATTCTATCATTACCATTGGTTCCTATAAAAAAAAAACAACTGCCATAGCATATTTGGTAGCTTGGGAACTTGTACTTGTGCACTAATAAAACAGGTTTATTATAAAATTTGACTCTGAAGATCTTGGATTTATAAAAGACATCGATGTTATTCTCAAAACATCTACGTTGAAGAATTCTTGTTTTTGTCCAAAACATCGATATTAAAACATAGTTGTTTTTATCCAAAACATCGATGATGTTGTCTAAACATCGATGTTAAAATATACTTGTTTTTTTTTAAAACATGAATGTTAAAAAATTAAAATATTTGTTGTTCTCCAAAACATGAATGTTAAAATATACTTGTTTTTGTCATACAAACATCGATGTTGAAAGCAAGATTGTTTTTGTTAAAACATCGCTGATAAAAACATCTTCGTTATAGCTAAAACATTAATGATAAATACAACTTTGTTATTGTCTAAAACATCGATGTTAAAACATATTTGTTTTTATCCAAAACATCGATATTATTGTCTAAACATCGATGTTAAAATATACTTGTTTTTGTCCAAAAGATCAATGTTAAAAAACAAATTTGTTATTGTTAATACATCGATGTTAAAAACTATTTGTTGTTCTCCAAAACATCGATGTTAAAATATTGTTGTTTTTGTCATAAAAACATCGATGTTGAACGCAAGATTGTTTTTGTATCATGGCTAATAAAAACATCGATGATAAAAAAAAACTTTTCAGTCCAAAAAATCGAAGTTAAATACAACTTTGTTATTGTCAAAAAATCGATGTTAAAATATACTTGTTTTTGTTATAAAAACATCGATGTTGAAAGCAAGATTGTTTTTGTTAAAACGTCGCTGATAAAAACATCTTTGTTATACCTAAAACATCGATGTTAAACACAACTTTGTTATTGTCAACACATCGATGTTAAAATATACTTGTTTTCGTCCAAAACATCGATGTTAAAACATTGGTTTTTCCCCAAAACATCGATGTTATTGTCAAAACATCAATGATAAAATATACTTCTTTTTGTCCAAAACATGGATGTTGAAAACTTCTCTGTTATAGCTGAAACATCGATGTTAAGAGCACATTTATTGTTATTTTTGTCCAAAAATCGATGATAAAACATATAACAAAAAAAACAAAAACAATATAGATGATCTTAACATCGATGTTTTGAACAAAAACAAGTATACTTTAACATCGATGTTAAAATATACTTTTTTTGTCATCAAAACATCGATGTTAAATGCAAGATTCTTTTTGTTAAAACATCGATGTTAAAACATATCTGTTTTTGTCCAAAACATCGATGTTATAACATATTTGTTTTCGTCTAAAACATCGATGTTAAAACATATTTGTTTTTATCCAAAACATCGATATTATTGTCTAAACATCGATGTTAAAATATACTTGTTTTTGTCCAACAGATCGATGTTAAAATACAAATTTGTTATTGTTAATACATCGATGTTAAAAACTATTTGTTGTTCTCCAAAACATCGATGTTAAAATATTGTTGTTTTTGTCATAAAAACATCGATGTTGAACGCAAGAATGTTTTTGTATCATGGTTAATAAAAACATCGATGATAAAAAAAAACTTTTCAGTCCAAAAAATCGAAGTTAAATACAACTTTGTTATTGTCAAAACATCGATGTTAAAATATACTTGTTTTTGTTATAAAAACATCGATGTTGAAAGCAAGATTGTTTTTGTTAAAACGTCGCTGATAAACACATCTTTGTTATACCTAAAACATCGATGTTAAACACAACTTTGTTATTGTCAACACATCGATGTTAAAATATACTTGTTTTCGTCCAAAACATCGATGTTAAAACATTGGTTTTTCTCCAAAACATCGATCTTATTGTCAAAACATCAATGATAAAATATACTTCTTTTTATCCAAAACATCGATCTTATTGTCAAAACATCAATGATAAAATATACTTCTTTTTATCCAAAACATCGATATTATTGTCTAAACATCGATGTTAAAATATACTTGTTTTTGTCCAAAAGATCAATGTTAAAAAACAAAATTGTTATTGTTAATACATCGATGTTAAAAACTATATGTTGTTCTCCAAAACATCGATGTTAAAATATTGTTGTTTTTGTCATAAAAACATCGATGTTGAACGCAAGATTGTTTTTGTATCATGGCTAATAAAAACATCGATGATAAAAAAAAACTTTTCAGTCCAAAAAATCGAAGTTAAATACAACTTTGTTATTGTCAAAACATCGATGTTAAAATATACTTGTTTTTGTTATAAAAACATCGATGTTGAAAGCAAGATTG
The DNA here is from genome assembly GCA_911387785.2 of Aelia acuminata. Taxonomy (NCBI): domain Eukaryota; kingdom Metazoa; phylum Arthropoda; class Insecta; order Hemiptera; family Pentatomidae; genus Aelia; species Aelia acuminata. Next base: position 66,599,410 of record OU426980.1, on the reverse strand, counting down.
TTTTTGTTAAAACGTCGCTGATAAACACACATCTTTGTTATACCTAAAACAGCGATGTTAAACACAACTTTGTTATTGTCAACACGTCGATGTTAAAATATACTTGTTTTCGTCCAAAACATCGATGTTAAAACATTCGTTTTTCTCCAAAACATCGATGTTATTGTCAAAACATCAATGATAAAATATACTTCTTTTTGTCCAAAACATGGATGTTGAAAACTTCTCTGTTATAGCTGAAACATCGATGTTAAGGGCACATTTATTGTTGTTTTTGTCCAAAAATCGATGATAAAACATATAACAAAAAAAACCAAAAACAATATAGATAATCTTAACATCGATGTTTTGAACAAAAACAAGTATACTTTAACATCGATGTTAAAATATACTTTTTTTGTCATCAAAACATCGATGTTAAAAGCAAGATTCTTTTTGTTAAAACATCGCTGATAAAAACATCTTTGTTATAGCTAAAACATTGATGATAAATACAACATTGTTATTGTGAAACATCGATGTTAAAACATATCTGTTTCTGTCCAAAACATCGATGTTATAATATATTTGTTTTTGTCCAAACATCGATGTTAAAATATACTTCTTTTTGTCCAAAACATGGATGTTGAAAACAAATTTGTTATTGTTAATACATCGATGTTAAAAAATATTTGTTGTTCTCCAAAACATAGATGTTATAACATATTTGTTTTTATCCAAAACATCGATATTATTGTCTAAACATCGATGTTAAAATATACCTTTTTTCTTCCAAAACATCGATGTTAAAACATTAGTTTTTCTCCAAAACATCGATGTTATTGTCAAAACATCAATTATAAAATATACTTCTTTTTGTCCAAAACATGGATGTTGAAAACTTTTCTGTTTTAGCTAAAACATCGATGTTAAGAGCACATTTATTGTTGTTTTTGTCTAAAAATCGATGATAAAACATATAACAAAAAAACTAAACAATATAGATGATCTTAACATCGATGTTTTGAACAAAAACAAGTATACCTTAACATCGATGTTAAAATATACTTTTTTTGTCATCAAAACATCGATGTTAAAAGCAAGATTGCTTTTGTTAAAACATCGCTGATAAAAACATCTTTGTTATACCTAAAACATCGATGTTAAACACAACTTTGTTATTGTCAACACGTCGATGTTAAAATATACTTGTTTTTGTCCAAAACATCGATGTTAAAACATTCGTTTTTCTCCAAAACATCGATGTTATTGTCAAAACATCAATGATAAAATATACTTCTTTTTGTCCAAAACATGGATGTTGAAAACTTCTCTGTTATAGCTGAAACATCGATGTTAAGGGCACATTTATTGTTGTTTTTGTCCAAAAATCGATGATAAAACATATAACAAAAAAAAACAAAAACAATATAGATAATCTTAACATCGATGTTTTGAACAAAAACAAGTATACTTTAACATCGATGTTAAAATATACTTTTTTTGTCATCAAAACATCGATGTTAAAAGCAAGATTCTTTTTGTTAAAACATCGCTGATAAAAACATCTTTGTTATAGCTAAAACATTGATGATAAATACAACATTGTTATTGTGAAACATCGATGTTAAAACATATCTGTTTCTGTCCAAAAAATCGATGTTATAATATATTTGTTTTTGTCCAAACATCGATGTTAAAATATACTTCTTTTTGTCCAAAACATGGATGTTGAAAACAAATTTGTTATTGTTAATACATCGATGTTAAAAAATATTTGTTGTTCTCCAAAACATAGATGTTATAACATATTTGTTTTTATCCAAAACATCGATATTATTGTCTAAACATCGATGTTAAAATATACCTTTTTTCTTCCAAAACATCGATGTTAAAACATTGGTTTTTCTCCAAAACATCGATGTTATTGTCAAAACATCAATTATAAAATATACTTCTTTTTGTCCAAAACATGGATGTTGAAAACTTCTCTGTTATAGCTAAAACATCGATGTTAAGAGCACATTTATTGTTGTTTTTGTCTAAAAATCGATGATAAAACATATAACAAAAAAACTAAACAATATAGATGATCTTAACATCGATGTTTTGAACAAAAACAAGTATACTTTAACATCGATGTTAAAATATACTTTTTTTGTCATCAAAACATCGATGTTAAAAGCAAGATTGCTTTTGTTAAAACATCGCTGATAAAAACATCTTTGTTATAGCTAAAACATTGATGATAAATACAACTTTGTTATTGTGAAACATCGATGTTAAAACATATCTGTTTCTGTCCAAAACATCGATGTTATAATATATTTGTTTTTGTCCAAACATCGATGTTAAAATATACTTCTTTTTGTCCAAAACATGGATGTTGAAAACAAATTTGTTATTGTTAATACATCGATGTTAAAAAATATTTGTTGTTCTCCAAAACATAGATGTTATAACATATTTGTTTTTATCCAAAACATCGATATTATTGTCTAAACATCGATGTTAAAATATACCTTTTTTCTTCCAAAACATCGATGTTAAAACATTGGTTTTTCTCCAAAACATCGATGTTATTGTCAAAACATCAATTATAAAATATACTTCTTTTTGTCCAAAACATGGATGTTGAAAACTTCTCTGTTATAGCTAAAACATCGATGTTAAGAGCACATTTATTGTTGTTTTTGTCTAAAAATCGATGATAAAACATATAACAAAAAAACTAAACAATATAGATGATCTTAACATCGATGTTTTGAACAAAAACAAGTATACTTTAACATCGATGTTAAAATATACTTTTTTTGTCATCAAAACATCGATGTTAAAAGCAAGATTGCTTTTGTTAAAACATCGCTGATAAAAACATCTTTGTTATAGCTAAAACATTGATGATAAATACAACTTTGTTATTGTGAAACATCGATGTTAAAACATATCTGTTTCTGTCCAAAACATCGATGTTATAATATATTTGTTTTTGTCCAAACATCGATGTTTAAATATACTTCTTTTTGTCCAAAACATGGATGTTGAAAACAAATTTGTTATTGTTAATACATCGATGTTAAAAAATGTTTGTTGTTCTCCAAAACATCGATGTTAAAATATACTTGTTTTTGTCATAAAAACATCGATGATGAAAGCGAGATTGTTTTTGTTAAAACAACGCTGATAAAAACATCTTTGTTATAGCTAAAACATTGATGATAAATACAACTTTGTTATTGTCAAAACATCGATGTTAAAACATATTTGTTTTTGTCCAAAACATCGATGTTAAAAAACAAATTTGTTATTGTTAATACATCGATGTTAAAAAATGTTTGTTGTTCTCCAAAACATCGATGTTAAAATATACTTGTTTTTGTCATAAAAACATCGATGATGAAAGCGAGATTGTTTTTGTTAAAACAACGCTGATAAAAACATCTTTGTTATAGCTAAAACATTGATGATAAATACAACTTTGTTATTGTGAAACATCGATGTTAAAACATATCTGTTTCTGTCCAAAACATCGATGTTATAATATATTTGTTTTTGTCCAAACATCGATGTTTAAATATACTTCTTTTTGTCCAAAACATGGATGTTGAAAACAAATTTGTTATTGTTAATACATCGATGTTAAAAAATGTTTGTTGTTCTCCAAAACATCGATGTTAAAATATACTTGTTTTTGTCATAAAAACATCGATGATGAAAGCGAGATTGTTTTTGTTAAAACAACGCTGATAAAAACATCTTTGTTATAGCTAAAACATTGATGATAAATACAACTTTGTTATTGTCAAAACATCGATGTTAAAACATATTTGTTTTTGTCCAAAACATCGATGTTAAAAAACAAATTTGTTATTGTTAATACATCGATGTTAAAAACATCTCTGTTATAGCTAAAACATCGATGTTAAGAGCACATTTATTGTTGTTTTTGTTCAAAAATCGATGATAAAACATATAACAAAAAAAAAACAAAAAAACAATATAGATGGTCTTAACATCGATGTTTTGGACGAAAACAAATATGTTATAACATCGATGCTTTGGACAGAAACAAATATGTTTTAACATCGATATTTCACAATAACAAAGTTGTATGAAAAAAATGAAAATGAAAAATTTTACTTTATTCTGGGACATTTAGTCCCCTAAGAATAACATTATTGACAATTTTTAGGGAGCGTTTGTCTGGTTGTACTATATACAACTATGTAAAGTATAACTAAAAATACACACTTTTACAACAAATGAAAATAAATTTTAACTTCATTAGACAACACCACATTTGTGAAAAAAATAAATAAAAAATAAATAACAAATAAAAATAGCAAAAAAGAAGAGTATCATTATTAGACCAAATAAATGATAAAACTTCAGTTTACATATTTGTACAAAACCTTCAAAACTAAATCCAGAAGAATAATAATTTTACATCTGCACGGAAGATTGATGTTCCAGGAGGTGGAGAAACAGGAGGTATTTGAACGAGGGTAGGGATGGTTAGGGATGGAAGCTTGGCGAATGGACCCGGGTAAGGAATTCCAAAACTGGGTGGCACGAATAACGAAGGCTTTATCGAAATAGGCGGTTCTATGAGTGGGGATATACAAGTCTGTAGGTTGAGATCTAGTATTTAGCTGATGGATGGATGAACGTGGGGTAAGTAGGTCAAGAACGTATGTGGGTTTCTTTGCTCTTAGGATTTGGAAGAGGAAGGAGCCGAGCAGGTACTGTCTTCGAAAATTAGGAAAAAGGAAACTTTGCTGGGAATAATATTCGGAGATGTGAGAGTGTCTCGGGAGACCAAGGATAAATCTCATAAAACGGTTCATCAATCTTTTAAGTCTTGTCTCAAGCTCACCAGACAGACCACCATACACCAGGCATCCGTAATCGAAGTGTGGAAGGATAAGGGAGGATACTAAAAGACGACGGGTACTTTGAGGAAATGAGTCTCTGAACCTATGTAGCTGCTTGAGGATTGTGATGGATTTGCGGGTAATTTGGGAAATGTGATGATTCCAGGTGAGGTGTTGATCGAAGGTTATACCGAGGTTCTTTATGGATTCTTTAAACTGGATAGGAGTGTTATTGATAAACAGAAATGGATAGTAGGGAAGGGAATTGATGTAGGGTTTTGTGCCGATGAGCATTGCCTTAGTTTTCGCTGGGTTCAGGGATAGTTTGTTTTCTATCGCCCCGAGGTTAATTCTATCAATGTCCTCCTGAAGTTTGCGTGATGCCTCTAGCAAGTCCGAAGGATGGAAGGATATATAGATTTGTAGATCATCTGCATATAGGTGATATTGGGAGTAATGGATACCGTTTGTGAGATCATTTATATAGATCGAGAATAGGGTAGGAGAAAGGGATGAACCCTGAGGTACACCTCTGGAGAGAAACAGGGATGATGACGGTGGTTTGTTAGGGATAGTAACTGATTGAGAGCGGAAGGAAAGAAAGGATTGAAACCAGCCCAGAGAACTATTGGATATATTTAAGTTATATAATTTGGTGAGTAGAACTGTGTGATCAACGGAATCAAAAGCTTTTGAAAAATCAAAAAGGACAAGTATAGTTATTTTCTGTTGATCTATTGAGGAGTAAAGGTCTTGACTTATTTTTATCAGGGCTGATGGAGTCGAATAACCAGAGCGGAAACCGGATTGGAGAGGATTAATTGAGCCTTTTTGATCAAGGAAGGTGGTGAGTTGAGTATGGACCAGTCTTTCTAATGGTTTTGATAGGTTTGATAGGATTGCAATTGGCCTGAAATCAGCAGCTGTTGAGGGATGAGGGACCTTGTTGAGTGGACGTACTAGAATCTTTTTCCAGGTAGTGGGAAAAATGGAGTTCTGTAGAGAAAAGTTATATATATGTAGGAGTGCTGGAAGTATGACCGGGAGACAGAGTTTTATCAGTTTTACTGGAATTTGGTCATGACCGTAGTCACTGGTTCGGGATTTCATTATGGAAGCAATTAAATCATCCGGAGTGATGTGTTGAAAGTAAAAATTTTCATCGTTAAACGGAGCTTCTGGAGGTTGGAAGTTGGAATGAGGGAGGCTCGGGAGGGATTCAACAAAATAAGTGTTCAAATCATTGGGAGATATTGGATAATGCATAATGGGCGTGGAGTTGGCGATGGCGAATTTTCTAAGAATTTTCCACTTAGACTTGGGATCAGGTGATTGGGAAAGAACATTATGGAAATACTGCGCCTTGGCTCGGCGTAACGTAGATTGCGTGAGGTTGCGGATTTTTTTAAATTTCAAAAAATCATCCGGAATTCGTGTGCGCCTGAAACGCCTTCTAGCAGCATCTCTTTTCTTCATAAGTTCCCTAATTTCTTGATTAATCCAAGGAGCCGGGGTGCGTCTAAAGGTGCCAGTTTTGAGAGGTGCAAGTTGGTTTAGGAGTGTTAGGAGGTTGGATGAAAGACAATCAACCATCTCGTCGATAGAATGAGAGGAATAGATTGGTTCTATGGATAGGGATAGTGGTTCTAAATAAGGATTGATTTTTTCTGATGTGAGAGAATCCATATTCCTCCAGGATACCTGTTTAGGAACGGAAGTGGGGGTGGGAACGTCATAGGAGATTTGGATTAAATCGTGGCATGACAACAAAGTTATGGGGCTTTGCGAGAATGATAATAAATTTCGACGGGAGTCAACGAAAATAAAATCAATCTGCGTATGAGAAAACTGCGTATGATGGGTTGGTTCGAAAGGTACAATGAATAGGTCAAGGGAGCCTACCAGGTCTATGAGATATGCTTTTTCTGTGGAATACGAAAGGAGATTCAACTATTCACGTTAAAATCACCAGCAATGATTATATTATTAAACAGAGGAACATAATGGAGGAGAGATGATTCAAAGGTTGAATCGAATTTGGCTTGAGGAGGTAAATACTTATATACAACGATGTAAAGAAGGGAAAAGGTGGCAGAGGATATTTCTGTGAACAGAAATTCAATGTGAGGTGTATCTTGGGAATAGGATTTAGCGAGGATTTTGACCGTTAAGGTCTCATGCACGAAGAGACCAACACCCCCTCCATTTCGATCGGTTCGATCGTTACGGATGAAGGTATAATGAGGAACTGCTACAAAGGATGAGGATATATTCGGTTTAAGCCAAGTTTCAGAAACAGCTATGATGTGGTAAAAGTTCTGTTGGAAATAGTCTCTGAATTCGTCTATATGAGCTGGAAGGGATTGGGAGTTAACGTGACATGTGAGGAGGATATTAGTCATACGTAGAAAAAGATAAATGCATATTTGGGTAAGAACTGTGGTTAGGTATAGGGAAATGGTTCAAGTAAAAGGGAACAATTGTTATTATATTGATTACGAAATTGTACCAAATTATATATCGAGTTTTAAGACTATTGATTAAATCTTTTTGACCTAAACAGATTAAACTTTCTGGTGAAATATGGATTTCTAAAGGCACCATGAAAATTGTGATAAAACTAGCCAGTGCCAATAAATATTTAAAAGAACGTAAAAGTGAGAATGAGAAATGTGATATTAAATAAATACATAAACATACATAAGAAATAAATAGAAATAAAAAAGAAATGGATAAAGATGTAAAAGAAAAAACGAAAAATACATTAGGGAGGCAACAATAAATAATATCTCATTGAAAGACCTCTAAGTCCTCTGCTTTGTTGACAATGACCACAGGTTGACCATCATCTCGCCGGCAGCGCACTCTTCCTCCGGCAAACCAGACATACTTCACCTTTCCTGCGGCCCTCTTCTGCCTAGCAAGCCAGTAAAGATGTCTATTCCCCAGAGTCATCTCCTCACCTAAGTAGATCTTTTCGTCCGAATCCCACCCCAGATGACGGGTTGAAAAATCCTTTTTGATTTTACGGAGCCTGATTACTTCGTCCCGAACAATCTGGCGGGTGAAGCGAACCATAATCGGCGGGGGACGTGTGTCCACTCCCTTAGGCCTCCTTCTCTCCACACAGTCCAGGTCCTCCTCCTTCAATTTGATGCCCAGGGCTACCCCTAGAGACAAAACAATGCCTTCGGGGGTTTCCCCGGTCTTCATGGGGATCCCTCTAATTTCTAATGCCTTGGATAGGTGGGCCTGCTCCGACTGATTCAGTCTCACCTCTAAATTTGTTATGTTTTTCTTAAGGCAGTTATTTTCGGTAATTAATTTTTCAATCCTTTCCTCCTGCCTCATCGCTCGTTCCTCCATCGATTTTAGTCTTTCGGCGTTTTCGAACGACAAATCTGCCTGCTTATCGATAGTATTTTTAATGTCTTTTAATTCTTCGTTTATCTTACCCACATGAGCAAGGATAGCTGATATGTTTTCCTCCATGTTCCCACCGGGCACTCCGACGTATTGATTGACTGCCTTATTAAGTTGGCAATTAGGGCATTGCCATTTATTTTCAATCTGAGCCGCATCAGTGTCGTTTATACCACAAAATTTATTGTGGTATATGTTTTTACAATGCAAACATGCAGTTGAACTTTTTTCGTCTCTACTGACCGCCTGCTTGCAATACGTGCACGGTGCCATGTCGATAGATAATGAAGACGAGCTGGACTGATATAACGAGCAGTGGTGGGGAGCGCCGGTTGTGGTGGGGGCCGATAACAGTCCAGTATATTATCGTCAATGGGCTTAATGCCTACCTATCTTTGTTGTTCCCCTGAACACTTGGTTAAATAACTTACAGATAGATTCTTGCTTAAATAATTAAACGAAGCACTACTGGTTAAAAACTTTAGTTAATAATGTTACTCACTATTTTAAGATAGAGAAAAGGTAGAGTAGGTGATTGCAGGAGCAGCTAATAACAGGGGTGTGCACTCTTCAAGTGACAGTGCCAGACTGACTGTATTTATCATCTTTGTTATAGCTAAAACATTGATGATAAACAGGTTATCAAGAAGGGGACCAAATTAGTCTCAACAATACAGTTTTTTATTTATAAGAAGTCTTGGGGTTAGGGAACATTGGTTGAGAGTTGTATCTGCCCTGTGTGACTTCAAATGATTTGTCTGCCTGTTTTGCTGAACTGAAGATGGCTCAAAAGAGACGAAACGTCTAATAAATAAAAAACTGTATTGTTGAGACTAATTTGGTCCCCTTCTTGATAACCTGTTGAACAATATAGTCTCAAGAACTTAATCTCTTATAAGTGATTGATGATAAATACAACTTTGTTATTCGGAAACATCGATATTAAAACATATTTGTTTTTGTCCAAAACATCGATGTTATAACATATATGTTTTTGTCCAAAACATCGATGTTAAAACATATTTGTTTTTATCCAAAACATCTATATTATTGTCTAAACATCGATGATAAAATATAATTGTTTTTGTCCAAAAGATCGATGTTGAAAACAAATTTGTTATTTTTAATACATCGATGTTAAAATATAGCTGTTTTTGTTATAATAACATCGATGTTGAACGCAAGATTGTTTTTGTTAAAACATGGCTAATAAAAACATCTTTGTTATAGCTAAAACATTGATGATAAATAAAACTTTGTTATTGTGAAACATCGATGTTAAAACATATTTGTTTCTGTCCAAAGCATCGATGTTATAACATATTTGTTTTCGTTCAAAACATCGATGTTAAAACATATTTGTTTTTATCCAAAACATCGATATTATTGTCTAAACATCAATGTTAAAGTACACTTGTTTTTGTCCAAAAGATCGATGTTAAAAACAATTTTGTTATTGTTAATACATCGATGTTAAAAAATACTTGTTGTTCTCCAAAACATCGATGTTAAAATATAGTTGTTTTTGTCCTAAAAACATCAATGTTGAACGCAAGATTGTTTTTGTTAAAACATGGCTGATAAAAACATCTTTTTTATAGCTAAAAAATTGATGATAAATACAACTTTGTTATTGTCAAAACATCAATGTTAAAACATATTTGTTTTTGTCCAAAACATCGATTTTATAACATATTTGTTTTTATCCAAAACATCGATATTACCGTCTAAACATCGATATTAAAATATACTTGTTTTTGTCCAAAAGATCGAAGTTGAAAATAAATTTGTTATTGTTAATACATCGATGTTAAAAAATATTTGTTGTTCTCCAAAACATCGATGTTAAAATATAGTTGTTTTTGTCATAAAAACATCGATGTTGAATGTAAGATTGTTTTTGTTAAAACATGGCTGAAAAAACATCGATGATAAAAAAATATTTTTGAGTCCAAAAAATCGATGTTAAATACAGCTTTGTTATTGTCAAAAGATCGATGTTAAAATATACTTGTGTTTGTCCAAAACATCGATGTTAAAACATTTGTTTTTCTCCAAAACATCGATGTTATAACATTTGTTTTATCCAAAACATCAATATTATTGTCTAAACATCGATGTTAAAATATACTTCATTTTGTCCAAAAGATCGATGTTGAAAACAAATTTGTTATTGTTAATACATCGATGTTAAAGAATATTTGTTGTTCTTCGAAACATCGATGTTAAAATATACTTGTTTTTGTCATAAAAACATCGATGTTGAATGTAAGATTGTTTTTGTTAAAACATGGCTGAAAAAACATCGCTGATAAAAACATCTTCGTTATAGCTAAAACATCGATGTTAAATACAACTTTGTTATTGTCAACACATCGATGTTAAAATATTCTTGTTTTTGTCCAAAAAATCGATGTTAAAACATTGGTTTTTCTCCGAAACATCGATGTTATTGTCAAAACATGGATGTTGAAAACAAATTTGTTATAGTTAAAACATCGATGTTAAAAACATCTCTGTTATAGCTAAAACATCGATGTTAAGAGCACTTTTATTGTTGTATTTGTCCAAAAATCTATGATAAAAGATATAACAAAAAAAACAAAAACAATATAGATGATCTTAACATTGATGTTTTGAACAAAAACAAGTATACTTTAACATCGATGTTAAAATATACTTTTTTTGTCATCAAAACATCGATGTTAAATGCAAGATTCTTTTTGTTAAAACATCGATGTTAAAACATATCTGTTTTTGTCCAAAACATCGATGTTATAACATATTTGTTTTCGTCTAAAACATCGATGTTAAAACATATTTGTTTTATCCAAAACATCAATATTATTGTCTAAACATCGATGTTAAAATATACTTCATTTTGTCCAAAAGATCGATGTTGAAAACAAATTTGTTATTGTTAATACATCGATGTTAAAGAATATTTGTTGTTCTTCGAAACATCGATGTTAAAATATACTTGTTTTTGTCATAAAAACATCGATGTTGAATGTAAGATTGTTTTTGTTAAAACATGGCTGAAAAAACATCGCTGATAAAAACATCTTCGTTATAGCTAAAACATCGATGTTAAATACAACTTTGTTATTGTCAACACATCGATGTTAAAATATTCTTGTTTTTGTCCAAAAAATCGATGTTAAAACATTGGTTTTTCTCCGAAACATCGATGTTATTGTCAAAACATGGATGTTGAAAACAAATTTGTTATAGTTAAAACATCGATGTTAAAAACATCTCTGTTATAGCTAAAACATCGATGTTAAGAGCACTTTTATTGTTGTATTTGTCCAAAAATCTATGATAAAAGATATAACAAAAAAAACAAAAACAATATAGATGATCTTAACATTGATGTTTTGAACAAAAACAAGTATACTTTAACATCGATGTTAAAATATACTTGTTTTCGTCCAAAACATCGATGTTAAAACATTGGTTTTTCTCTAAAACATCGATGTTATTGTCAAAACATCAATGATAAAATATACTTGTTTTCGTCCAAAACATCGATGTTAAAACATTGGTTTTTCTCTAAAACATCGATGTTATTGTCAAAACATCAATGATAAAATATACTTCTTTTTGTCCAAAACATGGATGTTGAAAACAAATTTGTTATTGCTAATACATCGATGTTAAAAAATATTTGTTGTTCTCCAAAACATCGATATTAAAATATAGTTTTTTTTGTCATAAAAACATCAATGTTAAACGCAAGATCGATGTTAAAATATACTTGTTTTGTCCAAAACATCGATGTTAAAACATATTTGTTTTATCCAAAACATCAATATTATTGTCTAAACATCGATGTTAAAATATACTTCATTATGTCCAAAAGATCGATGTTAAATACAACTTTGTTATTGTCAACACATCGATGTTAAAATATTCTTGTTTTCGTTCAAAACATCGATGTTAAAACATATTTTTTTTCTCCAAAACATAGATGTTACTGTCCAAACATCGATGTAAAAATATACTTCTTTTTGTTCAAAACATGGATGTTGAAAACAAATTTGTTATTGCTAATACATCTATGTTAAAAAATATTTGCTGTTCTCCAAAACATCGATGTTAAAATATAGTTTTTTTTGTCATAAAAACATCGATGTTGAACGCAAGATTGTTTTTGTTAAAACATGGCTGATAAAAACATCGATGATAAATAAAACATTTTCAATCCAAAAAATCGATGTTAAATACAACTTTGTTATTATCAAAACATCGATGTTAAAACATATTTGTTTTTGTCCAAAACATCGATTTTATAACATTTTTGTTTTTCTCCAAAACATCGATATTATTGTCTAAACATCGATATAAAAATATACTTGGTTTTGTCCAAAAGATCGATGTTGAAAACAAATTTGTTATTGTTAATACTACGATGTTAAAGAATATTTGTTGTTCTTCGAAACATCGATGTTAAAATATACTTGTTTTTGTCATAAAAACATCGATGTTGAAAGCAAGATTGTTTTTGTTCAAAGATCGCTGATAAAAACATCTTCGTTATAGCTAAAACATCGATGTTAAATACAACTTTGTTATTGTCAACACATCGATGTTAAAATATTGTCACGTGGAAGATGTCCATTGAACCTAGGAGACCCTGAGAGAGAGGGGGAACTCTTAGAAGAGGCTGGCTCAGGAGAGTCTGAGGGAGTCTGGCAGAGTCTGAGTCAGGCAGTCAGAGACAGTCAGCAGTCTGGAGCGGAGGCTGGGTCTGTGAGGGGCAGTCTAAGTCTGGGACAGGCAGAGTGAGCCTGGGGCATAGTGGGACCCGAAGTAGTCAAGTACCCCCAAGTAATTTATGAGACAACGTACCCACCCCCCTTGTGTAGTTGGGACGTGTAGAAACTATTGTAAATAAACGATGTAAATTGTACATAGTTGCTTAATTACCACACAACCCTTGCCCAAAGATCCCTGTGTCACATTGGACTGGGTAAATTTAAGAATAGGGGTGACACAAATTTGGTGGAGGCGCCGGGCAAGGGTTGTGTTGTGGGTAGAATGGAACTGTTAGACGTCCCGGGCACGGTTATGTTTATAACGGAGCTGCGAGAGTTGCCGAGCAGGGGCTGTGTGGGAAATGGAGGATATGCTGGAGAATTTCGGATTTTATTTTATTAAACATATTTGTTTTATCCAAAACATCAATATTATTGTCTAAACATCGATGTTAAAATATACTTCATTTTGTCCAAAAGATCGATGTTGAAAACAAATTTGTTATTGTTAATACATCGATGTTGAAGAATATTTGTTGTTCTTCGAAACATCGATGTTAAAATATACTTGTTTTTGTCATAAAAACATCAATGTTGAACGCAAGATTGTTTTTGTTAAAACATGGCTGATAGAAACATCTTTTTTATAGCTAAAAAATTGATGATAAATACAACTTTGTTATTGTCAAAACATCGATGTTAAAATATACTTGTTTTTGTCCAAAACATCGATGTTAAAACATTGGTTTTTCTCCAAAACATCGATGTTATTGTGAAAACATCAATGTTAAAGTATACTTGTATTTGTTTAATACATCGATGTTGAAAACAAATTTGTTATTGTTAATACATCGATGTTAAGAGCACATTTATTGTTGTATTTGTCCAAAAATCGATGATAAAAGATGTAACAAAAAAAACAAAAACAATATAGATGATCTTAACATTGATGTTTTGAACAAAAACAAGTATACTTTAATATCGATGTTAAAATATACTTTTTTTGTCATCAAAACATCGATGTTAAAAGCAAGATTGTGTTTGTTAAAACATCGCTGAAAAAAAATCTTTGTTATAGCTGAAACATTGATAATAAATACAACTGTGTTATTGTGAAACATCGATGTTAAAACATATCTGTTTCTGTCCAAAACATCGATGTTAAAATATACTTCTTTTTGTCCAAAACATAGATGTTGAAAACAAATTTGTTATTGATAATACATCGATGTTAAAAAATATATGTTGTTCTCCAAAACATCGATGTTATAACATATTTGTTTTCGTCTAAAACATCGATGTTAAAACATATTTGTTTTTATTCAAAACTTCGATATTATTGTCTAAATATCGATGTTAAAATATACTTTTTTTTTCATCAAAACATCGATGTTGAAAGCAAGATTGTTTTTGTTAAAACTTCGCTGATAAAAAAAATCTTTGTTATAGTTAAAACATTGATGATAAATACAACTTTGTTATTGTGAAACATCGATATAATAAAATCGATGTTAAAATATAGTTGTTTTTGTTATAATAACATCGATGTTGAACGCAAGATTGTTTTTGTTAAAACATGGCTGATAAAAAAAAAAATGTTAATAAAAAATTTTTTCAGTCCAAAAAATCGATGTTAAATACAACTTTGTTATTGTCAAATGATCGATGTTAAAATATACTTGTTTTTGTTCAAAACATCGAACTTAAATCATTTGTTTTTCTCCAAAACATCGATGTTATTGTCAAAACATCAATGTTAAGGTATACGATAAGATAAGATATAAGATTGTTTTTGTTAAAACATGGCTGATAAAAACATAGATGATAAAAAAAAATTTTTCAGTCCAAAAAATCGATGTTAAATACAACTTTGTTATTGTCAAAACATCGATGTTAAAACATATTTGTTTTTGTCCAAAACATCGATTTTATAACATATTTGTTTTTATCCAAAACATCAATATTATTGTCTAAACATCGATGTTAAAATATACTTCATTTTGTCCAAAAGATCGATGTTGAAAACAAATTTGTTATTGTTAATACATCGATGTTAAAGAATATTTGTTGTTCTTCGAAACATCGATGTTAAAATATACTTGTTTTTGTCATAAAAACATCGATGTTGAATGTATGATTGTTTTTGTTAAAACATGGCTGAAAAAACATCGCTGATAAAAACATCTTCGTTATAGCTAAAACATCGATGTTAAATACAACTTTGTTATTGTCAACACATCGATGTTAAAATATTCTTGTTTTTGTCCAAAAAATCGATGTTAAAACATTGGTTTTTCTCCGAATCATCGATGTTATTGTCAAAACATGGATGTTGAAAACAAATTTGTTATAGTTAAAACATCGATGTTAAAAACATCTCTGTTATAGCTAAAACATCGATGTTAAGAGCACTTTTATTGTTGTATTTGTCCAAAAATCGATGATAAAAGATATAACAAAAAAACAAAAACAATATAGATGATCTTAACATTGATGTTTTGAACAAAAACAAGTATACTTTAACATCGATGTTAAAATATACTTGTTTTCGTCCAAAACATCGATGTTGAAAGCAAGATTGTTTTTGTTAAAACTTCGCTGATAAAAAAAATCTTTGTTATAGTTAAAACATTGATGATAAATACACCTTTGTTATTGTGAAACATCGATATAATAAAATCGATGTTAAAATATAGTTGTTTTTGTTATAATAACATCGATGTTGAACGCAAGATTGTTTTTGTTAAAACATGGCTGATAAAAACATCGATGATAAAAAAAAATTTTTCAGTCCAAAAAATCGATGTTAAATACAACTTTGTTATTGTCAAATGATCGATGTTAAAATATACTTGTTTTTGTCCAAAACATCGAAGTTAAATCATTTGTTTTTCTCCAAAACATCGATGTTTTGTCAAAACATTAATGTTAAAGTATACTTGTTTTCGTTCAAAACATCAATGTTAAAACATATTTTTTTTCTCCAAAACATAGATGTTACTGTCCAAACATCGATGTAAAAATATACTTCTTTTTGTTCAAAACATGAATGTTGAAAACAAATTTGTTATTGCTAATTCATCAATGTTAAAAAATATTTGTTTTGTCATAAAAACATCGATGATGAAAGCAAGATTGTTTTTGTTAAAACATCGCTGATAAAAACATCTTTGTTATAGCTAAAACATTGATGATAAATACAACTTTGTTATTGTCAAAACATCGATGTTAAAACATATTTGTTTTTGTCCAAAACATCGATGTTATAACATATTTGTTTTATCCAAAACATCAATAATATTGTCTAAACATCGATATAAAAATATACTTGTTTTTGTCCAAAAGATCGATGTTGAAAACAAATTTGTTATTGTTAATACATCGATGTTAAAAAATATTTGTTGTTCTCCAAAACATCGATGTTAAAATATAGTTGTTTTTGTCATAAAAACATCGATGTTGAACGCAAGATTGTTTTTGTTAAAACATGGCTGATAAAAACATCGATGATAAAAAAAAAATTTTCAGTCCAAAAAATCGATGTTAAATACAACTTTGTTATTGTCAAATGATCGATGTTAAAATATACTTGTTTTTGTCCAAAACATCGAAGTTAAATAATTTGTTTTTCTCCAAAACATCGATGTTATAACATATTTGTTTTATCCAAAACATCGATATTATTGTCTAAACATCGATGTTAAAATATACTTCTTTTTGTCCAAAAGATCGATGTTGAAAACAAATTTGTTATTGTTTATACATCGATGTTAAAGAATATTTGTTGTTCTTCGAAACATCGATGATAAAAAAAAAATTTTCAGTCCAAAAAATTGATGTTGAATACAGCTTTGTTATTGTCAAAAGATCGATGTTAAAATATACTTTTTTTTGTCTAAAACATCGATGTTAAAATATACTTGTTTGTGTCCAAAAGATCGATGTTGAAAACAAATTTGTTATTGTTAATACATCGATGTTAAAAAATATTTGTTGTTCTCCAAAACATCGATATTAAAATATAGTTTTTTTTTGTCATAAACACATCGATGTTAAACGCAAGATCGATGTTAAAATATACTTGTTTTGTCCAAAACATCGATGTTAAAACATATTTGTTTTATCCAAAACATCAATATTATTGTCTAAACATCGATGTTAAAATATACTTCATTTTGTCCAAAAGATCGATGTTAAATACAACTTTGTTATTGTCAACACATCGATGTTAAAATATTCTTGTTTTCGTTCAAAACATCGATGTTAAAACATATTTTTTTTCTCCAAAACATAGATGTTACTGTCCAAACATCGATGTAAAAATATACTTCTTTTTGTTCAAAACATGGATGTTGAAAACAAATTTGTTATTGCTAATACATCTATGTTAAAAAATATTTGCTGTTCTCCAAAACATCGATGTTAAAATATAGTTTTTTTTGTCATAAAAACATCGATGTTGAACGCAAGATTGTTTTTGTTAAAACATGGCTGATAAAAACATCGATGATAAATAAAACATTTTCAATCCAAAAAATCGATGTTAAATACAACTTTGTTATTATCAAAACATCGATGTTAAAACATTTTTTTTTTTTGTCCAAAACATTGATTTTATAACATTTTTGTTTTTCTCCAAAACATCGATATTATTGTCTAAACATCGATATAAAAATATACTTGGTTTTGTCCAAAAGATCGATGTTGAAAACAAATTTGTTATTATTAATACATCGATGTTAAAGAATATTTGTTGTTCTTCGAAACATCGATGTTAAAATATACTTGTTTTTGTCATAAAAACATCGATGTTGAAAGCAAGATTGTTTTTGTTCAAAGATCGCTGATAAAAACATCTTCGTTATAGCTAAAACATCGATGTTAAATACAACTTTGTTATTGTCAACACATCGATGTTAAAATATTGTCACGTGGAAGATGTCCATTGAACCTAGGAGACCCTGAGAGAGAGGGGGAACTCCTAGAAGAGGCTGGCTCAGGATAGTCTGAGGGAGTCTGGCAGAGTCTGAGTCAGGCAGTCAGAGACAGTCAGTAGTCTGGAGCGGAGGCTGGGTCTGTGAGGGGCAGTCTAAGTCTGGGACAGGCAGAGTGAGCCTGGGGCATAGTGGGACCCGAAGTAGTCAAGTACCCCCAAGTAATTTATGAGACAACGTACCCCCCCCCCTTGTGTAGTTGGGACGTGTAGAAACTATTGTAAATAAACGATGTAAATTGTACATAGTTGCTTAATTACCACACAACCCTTGCCCAAAGATCCCTGTGTCACATTGGACTGGGTAAATTTAAGAATAGGGGTGACACAAATTTGGTGGAGGCGCCGGGCAAGGGTTGTGTTGTGGGTAGAATGGAACTGCTAGACGTCCCGGGCACGGTTATGTTTATAACGGAGCTGCGCGAGTTGCCGAGCAGGGGCTGTGTGGGAAATGGAGGATATGCTGGAGAATTTCGGATTTTATTTTATTAAACATATTTGTTTTATCCAAAACATCAATATTATTGTCTAAACATCGATGTTAAAATATACTTCATTTTGTCCAAAAGATCGATGTTGAAAACAAATTTGTTATTGTTAATACATCGATGTTAAAGAATATTTGTTGTTCTTCGAAACATCGATGTTAAAATATACTTGTTTTTGTCATAAAAACATCAATGTTGAACGCAAGATTGTTTTTGTTAAAACATGGCTGATAGAAACATCTTTTTTATAGCTAAAAAATTGATAATAAATACAACTTTGTTATTGTCAAAACATCGATGTTAAAATATACTTGTTTTTGTCCAAAACATCGATGTTAAAACATTTGTTTTTCTCCAAAACATCGATGTTATTGTGAAAACATCAATGTTAAAGTATACTTGTATTTGTTTAAAACATCGATGTTGAAAACAAATTTGTTATTGTTAATACATCGATGTTAAGAGCACATTTATTGTTGTATTTGTCCAAAAATCGATGATAAAAGATGTAACAAAAAAAACAAAAACAATATAGATGATCTTAACATTGATGTTTTGAACAAAAACAAGTATACTTTAACATCGATGTTAAAATATACTTTTTTTGTCATCAAAACATCGATGTCAAAAGCAAGATTGTTTTTGTTAAAACATCGCTGAAAAAAAATCTTTGTTATAGCTAAAACATTGATAATAAATACAACTGTGTTATTGTGAAACATCGATGTTAAAACATATCTGTTTCTGTCCAAAACATCGATGTTAAAATATACTTCTTTTTGTCCAAAACATAGATGTTGAAAACAAATCTGTTATTGTTAATACATCGATGTTAAAAAATATATGTTGTTCTCCAAAACATCGATGTTATAACATATTTGTTTTCGTCTAAAACATCGTTGTTAAAACATATTTGTTTTTATTCAAAACATCGATATTATTGTCTAAACATCGATGTTAAAATATACTTTTTTTTTCATCAAAACATCGATGTTGAAAGCAAGATTGTTTTTGTTAAAACTTCGCTGATAAAAAAAATCTTTGTTATAGTTAAAACATTGATGATAAATACAACTTTGTTATTGTGAAACATCGATATAATAAAATCGATGTTAAAATATAGTTGTTTTTGTTATAATAACATCGATGTTGAACGCAAGATTGTTTTTGTTAAAACATGGCTGATAAAAAAAAAAATGATAAAAAAAAATTTTTCAGTCCAAAAAATCGATGTTAAATACAACTTTGTTATTGTCAAATGATCGATGTTAAAATATACTTGTTTTTGTCCAAAACATCGAAGTTAAATCATTTGTTTTTCTCCGAATCATCGATGTTATTGTCAAAACATGGATGTTGAAAACAAATTTGTTATAGTTAAAACATCGATGTTAAAAACATCTCTGTTATAGCTAAAACATCGATGTTAAGAGCACTTTTATTGTTGTATTTGTCCAAAAATCGATGATAAAAGATATAACAAAAAAACAAAAACAATATAGATGATCTTAACATTGATGTTTTGAACAAAAACAAGTATACTTTAACATCGATGTTAAAATATACTTGTTTTCGTCCAAAACATCGATGTTGAAAGCAAGATTGTTTTTGTTAAAACTTCGCTGATAAAAAAAATCTTTGTTATAGTTAAAACATTGATGATAAATACACCTTTGTTATTGTGAAACATCGATATAATAAAATCGATGTTAAAATATAGTTGTTTTTGTTATAATAACATCGATGTTAAACGCAAGATTGTTTTTGTTAAAACATGGCTGATAAAAACATCGATGATAAAAAAAAAAATTTCAGTCCAAAAAATCGATGTTAAATACAACTTTGTTATTGTCAAATGATCGATGTTAAAATATACTTGTTTTTGTCTAAAACATCGATGTTAAAACATTTGTTTTTCTCCAAATCATCGATGTTATAACATATTTGTTTTATCCAAAACATCAATATTATTGTCTAAACATCGATATTAAAATATACTTGTTTGTGTCCAAAAGATCGATGTTGAAAACAAATTTGTTATTGTTAATACATCGATGTTAAAAAATATTTGTTGTTCTCCAAAACATCGATATTTAAATATAGTTTTTTTTGTCATAAAAACATCGATGTTAAACGCAAGATCGATGTTAAAATATACTTGTTTTGTCCAAAACATCGATGTTAAAACATATTTGTTTTATCCAAAATATCAATATTATTGTCTAAACATCGATGTTAAAATATACTTCATTTTGTCCAAAAGATCGATGTTAAATACAACTTTGTTATTGTCAACACATCGATGTTAAAATATTCTTGTTTTCGTTCAAAACATCGATGTTAAAACATATTTTTTTTCTCCAAAACATAGATGTTACTGTCCGAACATCGATGTAAAAATATACTTCTTTTTGTTCAAAACATGGATGTTGAAAACAAATTTGTTATTGCTAATACATCTATGTTAAAAAATATTTGCTGTTCTCCAAAACATCGATGTTAAAATATAGTTTTTTTTGTCATAAAAACATCGATGTTGAACGCAAGATTGTTTTTGTTAAAACATGGCTGATAAAAACATCGATGATAAATAAAACATTTTCAATCCAAAAAATCGATGTTAAATACAACTTTGTTATTATCAAAACATCGATGTTAAAACATATTTGTTTTTGTCCAAAACATCGATTTTATAACATTTTTGTTTTTCTCCAAAACATCGATATTATTGTCTAAACATAGATATAAAAATATACTTGGTTTTGTCCAAAAGATCGATGTTGAAAACATATTTGTTATTGTTAATACATCGATGTTAAAATATTCTTGTTTTTGTCCAAAAAATCGATGTTAAAACATTGGTTTTTCTCCGAATCATCGATGTTATTGTTAAAACATGGCTGATAAAAACATCGATGATAAAAAAAAATTTTTCCGTCCAAAAAATCGATGTTAAATACAACTTTGTTATTGTCAAATGATCGATGTTAAAATATACTTGTTTTTGTCCAAAACATCGAAGTTAAATCATTTGTTTTTCTCCAAAACATCGATGTTATTGTCAAAACATCAATGTTAAAGTATACTTGTTTTCGTTCAAAACATCAATGTTAAAACATATTTTTTTTCTCCAAAACATAGATGTTACTGTCCAAAACATCGATATTATTGTCTAAACATCGATGTTAAAATATACTTCTTTTTGTCCAAAAGATCGATGTTGAAAACAAATTTGTTATTGTTTATACATCGATGTTAAAGAATATTTGTTGTTCTTCGAAAATCGATGATAAAAAAAAATTTTCAGTCCAAAAAATCGATGTTAAAATATACTTGTTTTTGTCTAAAACATCGATGTTAAAACATATGTTTTTTTGTCCAAAACAAGTCGATGTTATAACCTATCTGTTTTTATCAAAAACATCGATATTATTGGCTAAATATCGATGTTAAAATGTACTTGTTTGTGTCCAAAAGATCGATGCTAAATTCAACTTGGTTATTGTCAAAACATCGATGTTAAAATATACTTGTTTTTGTCCAAAACATCGAAGTTAAATCATTTGTTTTTCTCCAAAACATCGATGTTATTGTCAAAACATCAATGTTAAAGTATACGATAAGATAAGATATAAGATTGTTTTTGTTAAAACATGGCGGATAAAAACATAGATGATAAAAAAAAATTTTTCAGTCCAAAAAATCAATGTTAAATACAACTTTGTTATTGTCAAAACATCGATTTTATAACATATTTGTTTTTATCCAAAACATCAATATTATTGTCTAAACATCGATGTTAAAATATACTTCATTTTGTCCAAAAGATCGATGTTGAAAACAAATTTGTTATTGCTAATTCATCAATGTTAAAAAATATTTGTTTTGTCATAAAAACATCGATGATGAAAGCAAGATTGTTTTTGTTAAAACATCGCTGATAAAAACATCTTTGTTATAGCTAAAACATTGATGATAAATACAACTTTGTTATTGTCAAAACATCGATGTTAAAACATATTTGTTTTTGTCCAAAACATCGATGTTATAACATATTTGTTTTATCCAAAACATCAATAATATTGTCTAAACATCGATATAAAAATATACTTGTTTTTGTCCAAAAGATCGATGTTGAAAACAAATTTGTTATTGTTAATACATCGATGTTAAAAAATATTTGTTGTTCTCCAAAACATCGATGTTAAAATATAGTTGTTTTTGTCATAAAAACATCGATGTTGAACGCAAGATTGTTTTTGTTAAAACATGGCTGATAAAAACATCGATGATAAAAAAAAAATTTTCAGTCCAAAAAATCGATGTTAAATACAACTTTGTTATTGTCAAATGATCGATGTTAAAATATACTTGTTTTTGTCCAAAACATCGAAGTTAAATAATTTGTTTTTCTCCAAAACATCGATGTTATAACATATTCGTTTTATCCAAAACATCGATATTATTGTCTAAACATCGATGTTAAAATATACTTCTTTTTGTCCAAAAGATCGATGTTGAAAACAAATTTGTTATTGTTTATACATCGATGTTAAAGAATATTTGTTGTTCTTCGAAACATCGATGATAAAAAAAAAATTTTCAGTCCAAAAAATTGATGTTGAATACAGCTTTGTTATTGTCAAAAGATCGATGTTAAAATATACTTTTTTTTGTCTAAAACATCGATGTTAAAATATACTTGTTTGTGTCCAAAAGATCGATGTTGAAAACAAATTTGTTATTGTTAATACATCGATGTTAAAAAATATTTGTTGTTCTCCAAAACATCGATATTAAAATATAGTTTTTTTTTGTCATAAACACATCGATGTTAAACGCAAGATCGATGTTAAAATATACTTGTTTTGTCCAAAACATCGATGTTAAAACATATTTGTTTTATCCAAAACATCAATATTATTGTCTAAACATCGATGTTAAAATATACTTCATTTTGTCCAAAAGATCGATGTTAAATACAACTTTGTTATTGTCAACACATCGATGTTAAAATATTCTTGTTTTCGTTCAAAACATCGATGTTAAAACATATTTTTTTTCTCCAAAACATAGATGTTACTGTCCAAACATCGATGTAAAAATATACTTCTTTTTGTTCAAAACATGGATGTTGAAAACAAATTTGTTATTGCTAATACATCTATGTTAAAAAATATTTGCTGTTCTCCAAAACATCGATGTTAAAATATAGTTTTTTTTGTCATAAAAACATCGATGTTGAACGCAAGATTGTTTTTGTTAAAACATGGCTGATAAAAACATCGATGATAAATAAAACATTTTCAATCCAAAAAATCGATGTTAAATACAACTTTGTTATTATCAAAACATCGATGTTAAAACATTTTTTTTTTTGTCCAAAACATTGATTTTATAACATTTTTGTTTTTCTCCAAAACATCGATATTATTGTCTAAACATCGATATAAAAATATACTTGGTTTTGTCCAAAAGATCGATGTTGAAAACAAATTTGTTATTATTAATACATCGATGTTAAAGAATATTTGTTGTTCTTCGAAACATCGATGTTAAAATATACTTGTTTTTGTCATAAAAACATCGATGTTGAAAGCAAGATTGTTTTTGTTCAAAGATCGCTGATAAAAACATCTTCGTTATAGCTAAAACATCGATGTTAAATACAACTTTGTTATTGTCAACACATCGATGTTAAAATATTGTCACGTGGAAGATGTCCATTGAACCTAGGAGACCCTGAGAGAGAGGGGGAACTCCTAGAAGAGGCTGGCTCAGGATAGTCTGAGGGAGTCTGGCAGAGTCTGAGTCAGGCAGTCAGAGACAGTCAGTAGTCTGGAGCGGAGGCTGGGTCTGTGAGGGGCAGTCTAAGTCTGGGACAGGCAGAGTGAGCCTGGGGCATAGTGGGACCCGAAGTAGTCAAGTACCCCCAAGTAATTTATGAGACAACGTACCCCCCCCCTTGTGTAGTTGGGACGTGTAGAAACTATTGTAAATAAACGATGTAAATTGTACATAGTTGCTTAATTACCACACAACCCTTGCCCAAAGATCCCTGTGTCACATTGGACTGGGTAAATTTAAGAATAGGGGTGACACAAATTTGGTGGAGGCGCCGGGCAAGGGTTGTGTTGTGGGTAGAATGGAACTGCTAGACGTCCCGGGCACGGTTATGTTTATAACGGAGCTGCGCGAGTTGCCGAGCAGGGGCTGTGTGGGAAATGGAGGATATGCTGGAGAATTTCGGATTTTATTTTATTAAACATATTTGTTTTATCCAAAACATCAATATTATTGTCTAAACATCGATGTTAAAATATACTTCATTTTGTCCAAAAGATCGATGTTGAAAACAAATTTGTTATTGTTAATACATCGATGTTAAAGAATATTTGTTGTTCTTCGAAACATCGATGTTAAAATATACTTGTTTTTGTCATAAAAACATCAATGTTGAACGCAAGATTGTTTTTGTTAAAACATGGCTGATAGAAACATCTTTTTTATAGCTAAAAAATTGATAATAAATACAACTTTGTTATTGTCAAAACATCGATGTTAAAATATACTTGTTTTTGTCCAAAACATCGATGTTAAAACATTTGTTTTTCTCCAAAACATCGATGTTATTGTGAAAACATCAATGTTAAAGTATACTTGTATTTGTTTAAAACATCGATGTTGAAAACAAATTTGTTATTGTTAATACATCGATGTTAAGAGCACATTTATTGTTGTATTTGTCCAAAAATCGATGATAAAAGATGTAACAAAAAAAACAAAAACAATATAGATGATCTTAACATTGATGTTTTGAACAAAAACAAGTATACTTTAACATCGATGTTAAAATATACTTTTTTTGTCATCAAAACATCGATGTCAAAAGCAAGATTGTTTTTGTTAAAACATCGCTGAAAAAAAATCTTTGTTATAGCTAAAACATTGATAATAAATACAACTGTGTTATTGTGAAACATCGATGTTAAAACATATCTGTTTCTGTCCAAAACATCGATGTTAAAATATACTTCTTTTTGTCCAAAACATAGATGTTGAAAACAAATCTGTTATTGTTAATACATCGATGTTAAAAAATATATGTTGTTCTCCAAAACATCGATGTTATAACATATTTGTTTTCGTCTAAAACATCGATGTTAAAACATATTTGTTTTTATTCAAAACATCGATATTATTGTCTAAACATCGATGTTGAAAACAAATTTGTTATTGTTAATACATCGATGTTAAAAAATATTTGTTGTTCTCCAAAACATCGATATTAAAATATAGTTTTTTTTTTGTCATAAACACATCGATGTTAAACGCAAGATCGATGTTAAAATATACTTGTTTTGTCCAAAACATCGATGTTAAAACATATTTGTTTTATCCAAAACATCAATATTATTGTCTAAACATCGATGTTAAAATATACTTCATTTTGTCCAAAAGATCGATGTTAAATACAACTTTGTTATTGTCAACACATCGATGTTAAAATATTCTTGTTTTCGTTCAAAACATCGATGTTAAAACATATTTTTTTTCTCCAAAACATAGATGTTACTGTCCAAACATCGATGTAAAAATATACTTCTTTTTGTTCAAAACATGGATGTTGAAAACAAATTTGTTATTGCTAATACATCTATGTTAAAAAATATTTGCTGTTCTCCAAAACATCGATGTTAAAATATAGTTTTTTTTGTCATAAAAACATCGATGTTGAACGCAAGATTGTTTTTGTTAAAACATGGCTGATAAAAACATCGATGATAAATAAAACATTTTCAATCCAAAAAATCGATGTTAAATACAACTTTGTTATTATCAAAACATCGATGTTAAAACATTTTTTTTTTTGTCCAAAACATTGATTTTATAACATTTTTGTTTTTCTCCAAAACATCGATATTATTGTCTAAACATCGATATAAAAATATACTTGGTTTTGTCCAAAAGATCGATGTTGAAAACAAATTTGTTATTATTAATACATCGATGTTAAAGAATATTTGTTGTTCTTCGAAACATCGATGTTAAAATATACTTGTTTTTGTCATAAAAACATCGATGTTGAAAGCAAGATTGTTTTTGTTCAAAGATCGCTGATAAAAACATCTTCGTTATAGCTAAAACATCGATGTTAAATACAACTTTGTTATTGTCAACACATCGATGTTAAAATATTGTCACGTGGAAGATGTCCATTGAACCTAGGAGACCCTGAGAGAGAGGGGGAACTCCTAGAAGAGGCTGGCTCAGGATAGTCTGAGGGAGTCTGGCAGAGTCTGAGTCAGGCAGTCAGAGCACATTTATTGTTGTATTTGTCCAAAAATCGATGATAAAAGATGTAACAAAAAAAACAAAAACAATATAGATGATCTTAACATTGATGTTTTGAACAAAAACAAGTATACTTTAACATCGATGTTAAAATATACTTTTTTTGTCATCAAAACATCGATGTCAAAAGCAAGATTGTTTTTGTTAAAACATCGCTGAAAAAAAATCTTTGTTATAGCTAAAACATTGATAATAAATACAACTGTGTTATTGTGAAACATCGATGTTAAAACATATCTGTTTCTGTCCAAAACATCGATGTTAAAATATACTTCTTTTTGTCCAAAACATAGATGTTGAAAACAAATCTGTTATTGTTAATACATCGATGTTAAAAAATATATGTTGTTCTCCAAAACATCGATGTTATAACATATTTGTTTTCGTCTAAAACATCGATGTTAAAACATATTTGTTTTTATTCAAAACATCGATATTATTGTCTAAACATCGATGTTGAAAACAAATTTGTTATTGTTAATACATCGATGTTAAAAAATATTTGTTGTTCTCCAAAACATCGATATTAAAATATAGTTTTTTTTTGTCATAAACACATCGATGTTAAACGCAAGATCGATGTTAAAATATACTTGTTTTGTCCAAAACATCGATGTTAAAACATATTTGTTTTATCCAAAACATCAATATTATTGTCTAAACATCGATGTTAAAATATACTTCATTTTGTCCAAAAGATCGATGTTAAATACAACTTTGTTATTGTCAACACATCGATGTTAAAATATTCTTGTTTTCGTTCAAAACATCGATGTTAAAACATATTTTTTTTCTCCAAAACATAGATGTTACTGTCCAAACATCGATGTAAAAATATACTTCTTTTTGTTCAAAACATGGATGTTGAAAACAAATTTGTTATTGCTAATACATCTATGTTAAAAAATATTTGCTGTTCTCCAAAACATCGATGTTAAAATATAGTTTTTTTTGTCATAAAAACATCGATGTTGAACGCAAGATTGTTTTTGTTAAAACATGGCTGATAAAAACATCGATGATAAATAAAACATTTTCAATCCAAAAAATCGATGTTAAATACAACTTTGTTATTATCAAAACATCGATGTTAAAACATTTTTTTTTTTGTCCAAAACATTGATTTTATAACATTTTTGTTTTTCTCCAAAACATCGATATTATTGTCTAAACATCGATATAAAAATATACTTGGTTTTGTCCAAAAGATCGATGTTGAAAACAAATTTGTTATTATTAATACATCGATGTTAAAGAATATTTGTTGTTCTTCGAAACATCGATGTTAAAATATACTTGTTTTTGTCATAAAAACATCGATGTTGAAAGCAAGATTGTTTTTGTTCAAAGATCGCTGATAAAAACATCTTCGTTATAGCTAAAACATCGATGTTAAATACAACTTTGTTATTGTCAACACATCGATGTTAAAATATTGTCACGTGGAAGATGTCCATTGAACCTAGGAGACCCTGAGAGAGAGGGGGAACTCCTAGAAGAGGCTGGCTCAGGATAGTCTGAGGGAGTCTGGCAGAGTCTGAGTCAGGCAGTCAGAGACAGTCAGTAGTCTGGAGCGGAGGCTGGGTCTGTGAGGGGCAGTCTAAGTCTGGGACAGGCAGAGTGAGCCTGGGGCATAGTGGGACCCGAAGTAGTCAAGTACCCCCAAGTAATTTATGAGACAACGTACCCCCCCCCTTGTGTAGTTGGGACGTGTAGAAACTATTGTAAATAAACGATGTAAATTGTACATAGTTGCTTAATTACCACACAACCCTTGCCCAAAGATCCCTGTGTCACATTGGACTGGGTAAATTTAAGAATAGGGGTGACACAAATTTGGTGGAGGCGCCGGGCAAGGGTTGTGTTGTGGGTAGAATGGAACTGCTAGACGTCCCGGGCACGGTTATGTTTATAACGGAGCTGCGCGAGTTGCCGAGCAGGGGCTGTGTGGGAAATGGAGGATATGCTGGAGAATTTCGGATTTTATTTTATTAAACATATTTGTTTTATCCAAAACATCAATATTATTGTCTAAACATCGATGTTAAAATATACTTCATTTTGTCCAAAAGATCGATGTTGAAAACAAATTTGTTATTGTTAATACATCGATGTTAAAGAATATTTGTTGTTCTTCGAAACATCGATGTTAAAATATACTTGTTTTTGTCATAAAAACATCAATGTTGAACGCAAGATTGTTTTTGTTAAAACATGGCTGATAGAAACATCTTTTTTATAGCTAAAAAATTGATAATAAATACAACTTTGTTATTGTCAAAACATCGATGTTAAAATATACTTGTTTTTGTCCAAAACATCGATGTTAAAACATTTGTTTTTCTCCAAAACATCGATGTTATTGTGAAAACATCAATGTTAAAGTATACTTGTATTTGTTTAAAACATCGATGTTGAAAACAAATTTGTTATTGTTAATACATCGATGTTAAGAGCACATTTATTGTTGTATTTGTCCAAAAATCGATGATAAAAGATGTAACAAAAAAAACAAAAACAATATAGATGATCTTAACATTGATGTTTTGAACAAAAACAAGTATACTTTAACATCGATGTTAAAATATACTTTTTTTGTCATCAAAACATCGATGTCAAAAGCAAGATTGTTTTTGTTAAAACATCGCTGAAAAAAAATCTTTGTTATAGCTAAAACATTGATAATAAATACAACTGTGTTATTGTGAAACATCGATGTTAAAACATATCTGTTTCTGTCCAAAACATCGATGTTAAAATATACTTCTTTTTGTCCAAAACATAGATGTTGAAAACAAATCTGTTATTGTTAATACATCGATGTTAAAAAATATATGTTGTTCTCCAAAACATCGATGTTATAACATATTTGTTTTCGTCTAAAACATCGTTGTTAAAACATATTTGTTTTTATTCAAAACATCGATATTATTGTCTAAACATCGATGTTAAAATATACTTTTTTTTTCATCAAAACATCGATGTTGAAAGCAAGATTGTTTTTGTTAAAACTTCGCTGATAAAAAAAATCTTTGTTATAGTTAAAACATTGATGATAAATACAACTTTGTTATTGTGAAACATCGATATAATAAAATCGATGTTAAAATATAGTTGTTTTTGTTATAATAACATCGATGTTGAACGCAAGATTGTTTTTGTTAAAACATGGCTGATAAAAAAAAAAATGATAAAAAAAAATTTTTCAGTCCAAAAAATCGATGTTAAATACAACTTTGTTATTGTCAAATGATCGATGTTAAAATATACTTGTTTTTGTCCAAAACATCGAAGTTAAATCATTTGTTTTTCTCCGAATCATCGATGTTATTGTCAAAACATGGATGTTGAAAACAAATTTGTTATAGTTAAAACATCGATGTTAAAAACATCTCTGTTATAGCTAAAACATCGATGTTAAGAGCACTTTTATTGTTGTATTTGTCCAAAAATCGATTATAAAAGATATAACAAAAAAACAAAAACAATATAGATGATCTTAACATTGATGTTTTGAACAAAAACAAGTATACTTTAACATCGATGTTAAAATATACTTGTTTTCGTCCAAAACATCGATGTTGAAAGCAAGATTGTTTTTGTTAAAACTTCGCTGATAAAAAAAATCTTTGTTATAGTTAAAACATTGATGATAAATACACCTTTGTTATTGTGAAACATCGATATAATAAAATCGATGTTAAAATATAGTTGTTTTTGTTATAATAACATCGATGTTAAACGCAAGATTGTTTTTGTTAAAACATGGCTGATAAAAACATCGATGATAAAAAAAAAAATTTCAGTCCAAAAAATCGATGTTAAATACAACTTTGTTATTGTCAAATGATCGATGTTAAAATATACTTGTTTTTGTCTAAAACATCGATGTTAAAACATTTGTTTTTCTCCAAATCATCGATGTTATAACATATTTGTTTTATCCAAAACATCAATATTATTGTCTAAACATCGATATTAAAATATACTTGTTTGTGTCCAAAAGATCGATGTTGAAAACAAATTTGTTATTGTTAATACATCGATGTTAAAAAATATTTGTTGTTCTCCAAAACATCGATATTTAAATATAGTTTTTTTTGTCATAAAAACATCGATGTTAAACGCAAGATCGATGTTAAAATATACTTGTTTTGTCCAAAACATCGATGTTAAAACATATTTGTTTTATCCAAAATATCAATATTATTGTCTAAACATCGATGTTAAAATATACTTCATTTTGTCCAAAAGATCGATGTTAAATACAACTTTGTTATTGTCAACACATCGATGTTAAAATATTCTTGTTTTCGTTCAAAACATCGATGTTAAAACATATTTTTTTTCTCCAAAACATAGATGTTACTGTCCGAACATCGATGTAAAAATATACTTCTTTTTGTTCAAAACATGGATGTTGAAAACAAATTTGTTATTGCTAATACATCTATGTTAAAAAATATTTGCTGTTCTCCAAAACATCGATGTTAAAATATAGTTTTTTTTGTCATAAAAACATCGATGTTGAACGCAAGATTGTTTTTGTTAAAACATGGCTGATAAAAACATCGATGATAAATAAAACATTTTCAATCCAAAAAATCGATGTTAAATACAACTTTGTTATTATCAAAACATCGATGTTAAAACATATTTGTTTTTGTCCAAAACATCGATTTTATAACATTTTTGTTTTTCTCCAAAACATCGATATTATTGTCTAAACATAGATATAAAAATATACTTGGTTTTGTCCAAAAGATCGATGTTGAAAACATATTTGTTATTGTTAATACATCGATGTTAAAATATTCTTGTTTTTGTCCAAAAAATCGATGTTAAAACATTGGTTTTTCTCCGAATCATCGATGTTATTGTTAAAACATGGCTGATAAAAACATCGATGATAAAAAAAAATTTTTCCGTCCAAAAAATCGATGTTAAATACAACTTTGTTATTGTCAAATGATCGATGTTAAAATATACTTGTTTTTGTCCAAAACATCGAAGTTAAATCATTTGTTTTTCTCCAAAACATCGATGTTATTGTCAAAACATCAATGTTAAAGTATACTTGTTTTCGTTCAAAACATCAATGTTAAAACATATTTTTTTTCTCCAAAACATAGATGTTACTGTCCAAAACATCGATATTATTGTCTAAACATCGATGTTAAAATATACTTCTTTTTGTCCAAAAGATCGATGTTGAAAACAAATTTGTTATTGTTTATACATCGATGTTAAAGAATATTTGTTGTTCTTCGAAAATCGATGATAAAAAAAAATTTTCAGTCCAAAAAATCGATGTTAAAATATACTTGTTTTTGTCTAAAACATCGATGTTAAAACATATGTTTTTTTGTCCAAAACAAGTCGATGTTATAACCTATCTGTTTTTATCAAAAACATCGATATTATTGGCTAAATATCGATGTTAAAATGTACTTGTTTGTGTCCAAAAGATCGATGCTAAATTCAACTTGGTTATTGTCAAAACATCGATGTTAAAATATACTTGTTTTTGTCCAAAACATCGAAGTTAAATCATTTGTTTTTCTCCAAAACATCGATGTTATTGTCAAAACATCAATGTTAAAGTATACGATAAGATAAGATATAAGATTGTTTTTGTTAAAACATGGCGGATAAAAACATAGATGATAAAAAAAAATTTTTCAGTCCAAAAAATCAATGTTAAATACAACTTTGTTATTGTCAAAACATCGATTTTATAACATATTTGTTTTTATCCAAAACATCAATATTATTGTCTAAACATCGATGTTAAAATATACTTCATTTTGTCCAAAAGATCGATGTTGAAAACAAATTTGTTATTGTTAATACATCGATGTTAAAGAATATTTGTTGTTCTTCAAAACATCGATGTTAAAATATACTTGTTTTTGTCATAAAAACATCAATGTTGAACGCAAGATTGTTTTTGTTAAAACATGGCTGATAGAAACATCTTTTTTATAGCTAAAAAATTGATGATAAATACAACTTTGTTATTGTCAAAACATCGATGTTAAAATATACTTGTTTTTGTCCAAAACATCGATGTTAAAACATTTGTTTTTCTCCAAAACATCGATGTTATTGTGAAAACATCAATGTTAAAGTATACTTGTATTTGTTTAAAACATCGATGTTGAAAACAAATTTGTTATTGTTTATACATCGATGTTAAGAGCACATTTATTGTTGTATTTGTCCAAAAATCGATGATAAAAGATGTAACAAAAAAAACAAAAACAATATAGATGATCTTAACATTGATATTTTGAACAAAAACAAGTATACTTTAACATCGATGTTAAAATATACTTTTTTTGTCATCAAAACATCGATGTTAAAAGCAAGATTGTGTTTGTTAAAACATCGCTGAAAAAAAATCTTTGTTATAGCTAAAACATTGATAATAAATACAACTGTGTTATTGTGAAACATCGATGTTAAAACATATCTGTTTCTGTCCAAAACATCGATGTTAAAATATACTTCTTTTTGTCCAAAACATTGATGTTGAAAACAAATTTGTTATTGTTAATACATCGATGTTAAAAAATATATGTTGTTCTCCAAAACATCGATGTTATAACATATTTGTTTTCGTCTAAAACATCGATGTTAAAACATATTTGTTTTTATTCAAAACATCGATATTATTGTCTAAACATCGATGTTAAAATATACTTTTTTTTTCATCAAAACATCGATGTTGAAAGCAAGATTGTTTTTGTTAAAACTTCGCTGATAAAAAAAATCTTTGTTATAGTTAAAACATTGATGATAAATACAACTTTGTTATAGTGAAACATCGATATAATAAAATCGATGTTAAAATATAGTTGTTTTTGTTATAATAACATCGATGTTGAACGCAAGATTGTTTTTGTTAAAACATGGCTGATAAAAAAAAAAATGATAAAAAAAATTTTTTCAGTCTAAAAAATCGATGTTAAATACAACTTTGTTATTGTCAAATGATCGATGTTAAAATATACTTGTTATTGTTCAAAACATCGAAGTTAAATCATTTGTTTTTCTCCAAAACGTCGATGTTATTGTCAAAACATCAATGTTAAAGTATACGATAAGATAAGATATAAGATTGTTTTTGTTAAAACATGGCTGATAAAAACATAGATGATAAAAAAAAAATTTTCAGTCCAAAAAATCCATGTTAAATACAACTTTGTTATTGTCAAAACATCGATGTTAAAACATATTTGTTTTTGTCCAAAACATCGATTTTATAACATATTTGTTTTTATCCAAAACATCAATATTATTGTCTAAACATCGATGTTATAATATACTTCATTTTGTCCAAAAGATCGATGTTGAAAACAAATTTGTTATTGTTAATACATCGATGTTAAAAAATATTTGTTGTTCTCCAAAACATCGATGTTAAAATATAGTTGTTTTTGTCATAAAAACATCGATGTTGAACGCAAGATTGTTTTTGTTCAAACATGGCTGATAAAAACATCGATGATAAAAAAAAAATTTTCAGTCCAAAAAATCGATGTTAAATACAACTTTGTTATTGTCAAATGATCGATGTTAAAATATACTTGTTTTTGTCCAAAACATCGAAGTTAAATAATTTGTTTTTCTCCAAAACATCGATGTTATAACATATTCGTTTTATCCAAAACATCGATATTATTGTCTAAACATCGATGTTAAAATATACTTCTTTTTGTCCAAAAGATCGATGTTGAAAACAAATTTGTTATTGTTTATACATCGATGTTAAAGAATATTTGTTGTTCTTCGAAAATCGATGATAAAAAAAAAATTTTCAGTCCAAAAAATCGATGTTAAAATATACTTGTTTTTGTCTAAAACATCGATGTTAAAACATTTGTTTTTCTCCAAAACATCGATGTTATAACATATTTGTTTTTATCCAAAACATCAATATTATTGTCTAAACATCGATGTTAAAATATACTTCATTTTGTCCAAAAGATCGATGTTGAAAACAAATTTGTTATTGTTAATACATCGATGTTAAAGAATATTTGTTGTTCTTCGAAACATCGATGTTAAAATATACTTGTTTTTGTCATAAAAACATCGATGTTGAATGTAAGATTGTTTTTGTTAAAACATGGCTGAAAAAAGATCGCTGATAAAAACATCTTCGTTATAGCTAAAACATCGATGTTAAATACAACTTTGTTATTGTCAACACATCGATGTTAAAATATTCTTGTTTTTGTCCAAAAAATCGATGTTAAAACATTGGTTTTTCTCCGAATCATCGATGTTATTGTCAAAACATGGATGTTGAAAACAAATTTGTTATAGTTAAAACATCGATGTTAAAAACATCTCTGTTATAGCTAAAACATCGATGTTAAGAGCACTTTTATTGTTGTATTTGTCCAAAAATCTATGATAAAAGATATAACAAAAAAACAAAAACAATATAGATGATCTTAACATTGATGTTTTGAACAAAAACAAGTATACTTTAACATCGATGTTAAAATATACTTGTTTTCGTCCAAAACATCGATGTTGAAAGCAAGATTGTTTTTGTTAAAACTTCGCTGATAAAAAAAATCTTTGTTATAGTTAAAACATTGATGATAAATACACCTTTGTTATTGTGAAACATCGATATAATAAAATCGATGTTAAAATATAGTTGTTTTTGTTATAATAACATCGATGTTGAACGCAAGATTGTTTTTGTTAAAACATGGCTGATAAAAACATCGATGATAAAAAAAAATTTTTCAGTCCAAAAAATCGATGTTAAATACAACTTTGTTATTGTCAAATGATCGATGTTAAAATATACTTGTTTTTGTCTAAATCATCGATGTTAAAACATTTGTTTTTCTCCAAATCATCGATATTATAACATATTTGTTTTATCCAAAACATCAATATTATTGTCTAAACATCGATATTAAAATATACTTGTTTGTGTCCAAAAGATCGATGTTGAAAACAAATTTGTTATTGTTAATACATCGATGTTAAAAAATATTTGTTGTTCTCCAAAACATCGATATTAAAATATAGTTTTTTTTGTCATAAAAACATCGATGTTAAACGCAAGATCGATGTTAAAATATACTTGTTTTGTCCAAAACATCGATGTTAAAACATATTTGTTTTATCCAAAACATCAATATTATTGTCTAAACATCGATGTTAAAATATACTTCATTTTGTCCAAAAGATCGATGTTAAATACAACTTTGTTATTGTCAACACATCGATGTTAAAATATTCTTGTTTTCGTTCAAAACATCGATGTTAAAACATTTTTTTTTCTCCAGAACATAGATGTTACTGTCCAAACATCGATGTAAAAATATACTTCTTTTTGTCCAAAACATAGATGTTGAAAACAAATTTGTTATTGTTAATACATCGATGTTAAAAAATATATGTTGTTCTCCAAAACATCGATGTTATAACATATTTGTTTTCGTCTAAAACATCGATGTTAAAACATATTTGTTTTTATTCAAAACATTGATATTATTGTCTAAACATCGATGTTAAAATATACTTTTTTTTTCATCAAAACATCGATGTTGAAAGCAAGATTGTTTTTGTTAAAACTTCGCTGATAAAAAAAATCTTTGTTATAGTTAAAACATTGATGATAAATACAACTTTGTTATAGTGAAACATCGATATAATAAAATCGATGTTAAAATATAGTTGTTTTTGTTATAATAACATCGATGTTGAACGCAAGATTGTTTTTGTTAAAACATGGCTGATAAAAAAAAAAATGATAAAAAAAATTTTTTCAGTCTAAAAAATCGATGTTAAATACAACTTTGTTATTGTCAAATGATCGATGTTAAAATATACTTGTTATTGTTCAAAACATCGAAGTTAAATCATTTGTTTTTCTCCAAAACGTCGATGTTATTGTCAAAACATCAATGTTAAAGTATACGATAAGATAAGATATAAGATTGTTTTTGTTAAAACATGGCTGATAAAAACATAGATGATAAAAAAAAAATTTTCAGTCCAAAAAATCCATGTTAAATACAACTTTGTTATTGTCAAAACATCGATGTTAAAACATATTTGTTTTTGTCCAAAACATCGATTTTATAACATATTTGTTTTTATCCAAAACATCAATATTATTGTCTAAACATCGATGTTATAATATACTTCATTTTGTCCAAAAGATCGATGTTGAAAACAAATTTGTTATTGTTAATACATCGATGTTAAAAAATATTTGTTGTTCTCCAAAACATCGATGTTAAAATATAGTTGTTTTTGTCATAAAAACATCGATGTTGAACGCAAGATTGTTTTTGTTCAAACATGGCTGATAAAAACATCGATGATAAAAAAAAAATTTTCAGTCCAAAAAATCGATGTTAAATACAACTTTGTTATTGTCAAATGATCGATGTTAAAATATACTTGTTTTTGTCCAAAACATCGAAGTTAAATAATTTGTTTTTCTCCAAAACATCGATGTTATAACATATTCGTTTTATCCAAAACATCGATATTATTGTCTAAACATCGATGTTAAAATATACTTCTTTTTGTCCAAAAGATCGATGTTGAAAACAAATTTGTTATTGTTTATACATCGATGTTAAAGAATATTTGTTGTTCTTCGAAAATCGATGATAAAAAAAAAATTTTCAGTCCAAAAAATCGATGTTAAAATATACTTGTTTTTGTCTAAAACATCGATGTTAAAACATTTGTTTTTCTCCAAAACATCGATGTTATAACATATTTGTTTTTATCCAAAACATCAATATTATTGTCTAAACATCGATGTTAAAATATACTTCATTTTGTCCAAAAGATCGATGTTGAAAACAAATTTGTTATTGTTAATACATCGATGTTAAAGAATATTTGTTGTTCTTCGAAACATCGATGTTAAAATATACTTGTTTTTGTCATAAAAACATCGATGTTGAATGTAAGATTGTTTTTGTTAAAACATGGCTGAAAAAAGATCGCTGATAAAAACATCTTCGTTATAGCTAAAACATCGATGTTAAATACAACTTTGTTATTGTCAACACATCGATGTTAAAATATTCTTGTTTTTGTCCAAAAAATCGATGTTAAAACATTGGTTTTTCTCCGAATCATCGATGTTATTGTCAAAACATGGATGTTGAAAACAAATTTGTTATAGTTAAAACATCGATGTTAAAAACATCTCTGTTATAGCTAAAACATCGATGTTAAGAGCACTTTTATTGTTGTATTTGTCCAAAAATCTATGATAAAAGATATAACAAAAAAACAAAAACAATATAGATGATCTTAACATTGATGTTTTGAACAAAAACAAGTATACTTTAACATCGATGTTAAAATATACTTGTTTTCGTCCAAAACATCGATGTTGAAAGCAAGATTGTTTTTGTTAAAACTTCGCTGATAAAAAAAATCTTTGTTATAGTTAAAACATTGATGATAAATACACCTTTGTTATTGTGAAACATCGATATAATAAAATCGATGTTAAAATATAGTTGTTTTTGTTATAATAACATCGATGTTGAACGCAAGATTGTTTTTGTTAAAACATGGCTGATAAAAACATCGATGATAAAAAAAAATTTTTCAGTCCAAAAAATCGATGTTAAATACAACTTTGTTATTGTCAAATGATCGATGTTAAAATATACTTGTTTTTGTCTAAATCATCGATGTTAAAACATTTGTTTTTCTCCAAATCATCGATATTATAACATATTTGTTTTATCCAAAACATCAATATTATTGTCTAAACATCGATATTAAAATATACTTGTTTGTGTCCAAAAGATCGATGTTGAAAACAAATTTGTTATTGTTAATACATCGATGTTAAAAAATATTTGTTGTTCTCCAAAACATCGATATTAAAATATAGTTTTTTTTGTCATAAAAACATCGATGTTAAACGCAAGATCGATGTTAAAATATACTTGTTTTGTCCAAAACATCGATGTTAAAACATATTTGTTTTATCCAAAACATCAATATTATTGTCTAAACATCGATGTTAAAATATACTTCATTTTGTCCAAAAGATCGATGTTAAATACAACTTTGTTATTGTCAACACATCGATGTTAAAATATTCTTGTTTTCGTTCAAAACATCGATGTTAAAACATTTTTTTTTCTCCAGAACATAGATGTTACTGTCCAAACATCGATGTAAAAATATACTTCTTTTTGTTCAAAACATGGATGTTGAAAACAAATTTGTTATTGCTAATACATCTATGTTAAAAAATATTTGCTGTTCTCCAAAACATCGATGTTAAAATATAGTTTTTTTTGTCATAAAAACATCGATGTTGAACGCAAGATTGTTTTTGTTAAAACATGGCTGATAAAAACAGCGATGATAAATAAAACATTTTCAATCCAAAAAATCGATGTTAAATACAACTTTGTTATTATCAAAACATCGATGTTAAAACATATTTTTTTTTGTCCAAAACATCGATTTTATAACATTTTTGTTTTTCTCCAAAACATCGATATTATTGTCTAAACATAGATATAAAAATATACTTGGTTTTGTCCAAAAGATCGATGTTGAAAACAAATTTGTTATTGTTAATACATCGATGTTAAAGAATATTTGTTGTTCTTCGAAACATCGATGTTAAAATATACTTGTTTTTGTCATAAAAACATCGATGTTGAAAGCAAGATTGTTTTTGTTCAAAGATCGCTGATAAAAACATCTTCGTTATAGCTAAAACATCGATGTTAAATACAACTTTGTTATTGTCAACACATCGATGTTAAAATATTGTCACGTGGAAGATGTCCATTGAACCTAGGAGACCCTGAGAGAGAGGGGGAACTCCTAGAAGAGGCTGGCTCAGGAGAGACTGAGGGAGTCTGGCAGAGTCTGAGTCAGGCAGTCAGAGACAGTCAGTAGTCTGGAGCGGTGGCTGGGTCTGTGAGGGGCAGTCTAAGTCTGGTACAGGCAGAGTGAGCCTGGGGCATAGTGGGACCCGAAGTAGTCAAGTACCCCCAAGTAATTTATGAGACAACCTACCCCCCCCCCCCCCTTGTGTAGTTGGGACGTGTAGAAACTATTGTAAATAAACGATGTAAATTGTACATAGTTGCTTAATTACCACACAACCCTTGCCCAAAGATCCCTGTGTCACATTGGACTGGGTAAATTTAAGAATAGGGGTGACACAAATTTGGTGGAGGCGCCGGGCAAGGGTTGTGTTGTGGGTAGAATGGAACTGTTAGACGTCCCGGGCACGGTTATGTTTATAACGGAGCTGCGAGAGTTGCCGAGCAGGGGCTGTGTGGGAAATGGAGGATATGCTGGAGAATTTCGGATTTTATTTTATTAAACATATTTGTTTTATCCAAAACATCAATATTATAGTCTAAACATCGATGTTAAAATATATTTCATTTTGTCCAAAAGTTCGATGTTGAAAACAAATTTGTTATTGTTAATACATCGATGTTAAATAATATTTGTTGTTCTTCGAAATATCGATGTTAAAATATACTTGTTTTTGTCATAAAAACATCAATGTTGAACGCAAGATTGTTTTTGTTAAAACATGGCTGATAGAAACATCTTTTTTATAGCTAAAAAATTGATGATAAATACAACTTTGTTATTGTCAAAACATCGATGTTAAAATATACTTGTTTTTGTCCAAAACATCGATGTTAAAACATTTGTTTTTCTCCAAAACATCGATGTTATTGTGAAAACATCAATGTTAAAGTATACTTGTATTTGTTTAAAACATCGATGTTGAAAACAAATTTGTTATTGTTAATACATCGATGTTAAGAGCACATTTATTGTTGTATTTGTCCAAAAATCGATGATAAAAGATGTAACAAAAAAATCAAAAACAATATAGATGATCTTAACATTGATGTTTTGAACAAAAACAAGTATACTTTAACATCGATGTTAAAATATACTTTTTTTGTCATCAAAACATCGATGTTAAAAGCAAGATTGTGTTTGTTAAAACATCGCTGAAAAAAAATCTTTGTTATAGCTAAAACATTGATAATAAATACAACTGTGTTATTGTGAAACATCGATGTTAAAACATATCTGTTTCTGTCCAAAACATCGATGTTAAAATATACTTCTTTTTGTCCAAAACATAGATGTTGAAAACAAATTTGTTATTGTTAATACATCGATGTTAAAAAATATATGTTGTTCTCCAAAACATCGATGTTATAACATATTTGTTTTCGTCTAAAACATCGATGTTAAAACATATTTGTTTTTATTCAAAACATCGATATTATTGTCTAAACATCGATGTTAAAATATACTTTTTTTTTCATCAAAACATCGATGTTGAAAGCAAGATTGTTTTTGTTAAAACTTCGCTGATAAAAAAAATCTTTGTTATAGTTAAAACATTGATGATAAATACAACTTTGTTATAGTGAAACATCGATATAATAAAATCGATGTTAAAATATAGTTGTTTTTGTTATAATAACATCGATGTTGAACGCAAGATTGTTTTTGTTAAAACATGGCTGATAAAAAAAAAAATGATAAAAAAAATTTTTTCAGTCTAAAAAATCGATGTTAAATACAACTTTGTTATTGTCAAATGATCGATGTTAAAATATACTTGTTATTGTTCAAAACATCGAAGTTAAATCATTTGTTTTTCTCCAAAACGTCGATGTTATTGTCAAAACATCAATGTTAAAGTATACGATAAGATAAGATATAAGATTGTTTTTGTTAAAACATGGCTGATAAAAACATAGATGATAAAAAAAAAATTTTCAGTCCAAAAAATCCATGTTAAATACAACTTTGTTATTGTCAAAACATCGATGTTAAAACATATTTGTTTTTGTCCAAAACATCGATTTTATAACATATTTGTTTTTATCCAAAACATCAATATTATTGTCTAAACATCGATGTTATAATATACTTCATTTTGTCCAAAAGATCGATGTTGAAAACAAATTTGTTATTGTTAATACATCGATGTTAAAAAATATTTGTTGTTCTCCAAAACATCGATGTTAAAATATAGTTGTTTTTGTCATAAAAACATCGATGTTGAACGCAAGATTGTTTTTGTTCAAACATGGCTGATAAAAACATCGATGATAAAAAAAAAATTTTCAGTCCAAAAAATCGATGTTAAATACAACTTTGTTATTGTCAAATGATCGATGTTAAAATATACTTGTTTTTGTCCAAAACATCGAAGTTAAATAATTTGTTTTTCTCCAAAACATCGATGTTATAACATATTCGTTTTATCCAAAACATCGATATTATTGTCTAAACATCGATGTTAAAATATACTTCTTTTTGTCCAAAAGATCGATGTTGAAAACAAATTTGTTATTGTTTATACATCGATGTTAAAGAATATTTGTTGTTCTTCGAAAATCGATGATAAAAAAAAAATTTTCAGTCCAAAAAATCGATGTTAAAATATACTTGTTTTTGTCTAAAACATCGATGTTAAAACATTTGTTTTTCTCCAAAACATCGATGTTATAACATATTTGTTTTTATCCAAAACATCAATATTATTGTCTAAACATCGATGTTAAAATATACTTCATTTTGTCCAAAAGATCGATGTTGAAAACAAATTTGTTATTGTTAATACATCGATGTTAAAGAATATTTGTTGTTCTTCGAAACATCGATGTTAAAATATACTTGTTTTTGTCATAAAAACATCGATGTTGAATGTAAGATTGTTTTTGTTAAAACATGGCTGAAAAAAGATCGCTGATAAAAACATCTTCGTTATAGCTAAAACATCGATGTTAAATACAACTTTGTTATTGTCAACACATCGATGTTAAAATATTCTTGTTTTTGTCCAAAAAATCGATGTTAAAACATTGGTTTTTCTCCGAATCATCGATGTTATTGTCAAAACATGGATGTTGAAAACAAATTTGTTATAGTTAAAACATCGATGTTAAAAACATCTCTGTTATAGCTAAAACATCGATGTTAAGAGCACTTTTATTGTTGTATTTGTCCAAAAATCTATGATAAAAGATATAACAAAAAAACAAAAACAATATAGATGATCTTAACATTGATGTTTTGAACAAAAACAAGTATACTTTAACATCGATGTTAAAATATACTTGTTTTCGTCCAAAACATCGATGTTGAAAGCAAGATTGTTTTTGTTAAAACTTCGCTGATAAAAAAAATCTTTGTTATAGTTAAAACATTGATGATAAATACACCTTTGTTATTGTGAAACATCGATATAATAAAATCGATGTTAAAATATAGTTGTTTTTGTTATAATAACATCGATGTTGAACGCAAGATTGTTTTTGTTAAAACATGGCTGATAAAAACATCGATGATAAAAAAAAATTTTTCAGTCCAAAAAATCGATGTTAAATACAACTTTGTTATTGTCAAATGATCGATGTTAAAATATACTTGTTTTTGTCTAAATCATCGATGTTAAAACATTTGTTTTTCTCCAAAT
This sequence comes from Aelia acuminata, assembly GCA_911387785.2. NCBI lineage: Eukaryota > Metazoa > Arthropoda > Insecta > Hemiptera > Pentatomidae > Aelia > Aelia acuminata. Next base: position 66,556,025 of record OU426980.1, on the reverse strand, counting down.
CATCGATATTATAACATATTTGTTTTATCCAAAACATCAATATTATTGTCTAAACATCGATATTAAAATATACTTGTTTGTGTCCAAAAGATCGATGTTGAAAACAAATTTGTTATTGTTAATACATCGATGTTAAAAAATATTTGTTGTTCTCCAAAACATCGATATTAAAATATAGTTTTTTTTGTCATAAAAACATCGATGTTAAACGCAAGATCGATGTTAAAATATACTTGTTTTGTCCAAAACATCGATGTTAAAACATATTTGTTTTATCCAAAACATCAATATTATTGTCTAAACATCGATGTTAAAATATACTTCATTTTGTCCAAAAGATCGATGTTAAATACAACTTTGTTATTGTCAACACATCGATGTTAAAATATTCTTGTTTTCGTTCAAAACATCGATGTTAAAACATTTTTTTTTCTCCAGAACATAGATGTTACTGTCCAAACATCGATGTAAAAATATACTTCTTTTTGTCCAAAACATAGATGTTGAAAACAAATTTGTTATTGTTAATACATCGATGTTAAAAAATATATGTTGTTCTCCAAAACATCGATGTTATAACATATTTGTTTTCGTCTAAAACATCGATGTTAAAACATATTTGTTTTTATTCAAAACATTGATATTATTGTCTAAACATCGATGTTAAAATATACTTTTTTTTTCATCAAAACATCGATGTTGAAAGCAAGATTGTTTTTGTTAAAACTTCGCTGATAAAAAAAATCTTTGTTATAGTTAAAACATTGATGATAAATACAACTTTGTTATAGTGAAACATCGATATAATAAAATCGATGTTAAAATATAGTTGTTTTTGTTATAATAACATCGATGTTGAACGCAAGATTGTTTTTGTTAAAACATGGCTGATAAAAAAAAAAATGATAAAAAAAATTTTTTCAGTCTAAAAAATCGATGTTAAATACAACTTTGTTATTGTCAAATGATCGATGTTAAAATATACTTGTTATTGTTCAAAACATCGAAGTTAAATCATTTGTTTTTCTCCAAAACGTCGATGTTATTGTCAAAACATCAATGTTAAAGTATACGATAAGATAAGATATAAGATTGTTTTTGTTAAAACATGGCTGATAAAAACATAGATGATAAAAAAAAAATTTTCAGTCCAAAAAATCCATGTTAAATACAACTTTGTTATTGTCAAAACATCGATGTTAAAACATATTTGTTTTTGTCCAAAACATCGATTTTATAACATATTTGTTTTTATCCAAAACATCAATATTATTGTCTAAACATCGATGTTATAATATACTTCATTTTGTCCAAAAGATCGATGTTGAAAACAAATTTGTTATTGTTAATACATCGATGTTAAAAAATATTTGTTGTTCTCCAAAACATCGATGTTAAAATATAGTTGTTTTTGTCATAAAAACATCGATGTTGAACGCAAGATTGTTTTTGTTCAAACATGGCTGATAAAAACATCGATGATAAAAAAAAAATTTTCAGTCCAAAAAATCGATGTTAAATACAACTTTGTTATTGTCAAATGATCGATGTTAAAATATACTTGTTTTTGTCCAAAACATCGAAGTTAAATAATTTGTTTTTCTCCAAAACATCGATGTTATAACATATTCGTTTTATCCAAAACATCGATATTATTGTCTAAACATCGATGTTAAAATATACTTCTTTTTGTCCAAAAGATCGATGTTGAAAACAAATTTGTTATTGTTTATACATCGATGTTAAAGAATATTTGTTGTTCTTCGAAAATCGATGATAAAAAAAAAATTTTCAGTCCAAAAAATCGATGTTAAAATATACTTGTTTTTGTCTAAAACATCGATGTTAAAACATTTGTTTTTCTCCAAAACATCGATGTTATAACATATTTGTTTTTATCCAAAACATCAATATTATTGTCTAAACATCGATGTTAAAATATACTTCATTTTGTCCAAAAGATCGATGTTGAAAACAAATTTGTTATTGTTAATACATCGATGTTAAAGAATATTTGTTGTTCTTCGAAACATCGATGTTAAAATATACTTGTTTTTGTCATAAAAACATCGATGTTGAATGTAAGATTGTTTTTGTTAAAACATGGCTGAAAAAAGATCGCTGATAAAAACATCTTCGTTATAGCTAAAACATCGATGTTAAATACAACTTTGTTATTGTCAACACATCGATGTTAAAATATTCTTGTTTTTGTCCAAAAAATCGATGTTAAAACATTGGTTTTTCTCCGAATCATCGATGTTATTGTCAAAACATGGATGTTGAAAACAAATTTGTTATAGTTAAAACATCGATGTTAAAAACATCTCTGTTATAGCTAAAACATCGATGTTAAGAGCACTTTTATTGTTGTATTTGTCCAAAAATCTATGATAAAAGATATAACAAAAAAACAAAAACAATATAGATGATCTTAACATTGATGTTTTGAACAAAAACAAGTATACTTTAACATCGATGTTAAAATATACTTGTTTTCGTCCAAAACATCGATGTTGAAAGCAAGATTGTTTTTGTTAAAACTTCGCTGATAAAAAAAATCTTTGTTATAGTTAAAACATTGATGATAAATACACCTTTGTTATTGTGAAACATCGATATAATAAAATCGATGTTAAAATATAGTTGTTTTTGTTATAATAACATCGATGTTGAACGCAAGATTGTTTTTGTTAAAACATGGCTGATAAAAACATCGATGATAAAAAAAAATTTTTCAGTCCAAAAAATCGATGTTAAATACAACTTTGTTATTGTCAAATGATCGATGTTAAAATATACTTGTTTTTGTCTAAATCATCGATGTTAAAACATTTGTTTTTCTCCAAATCATCGATATTATAACATATTTGTTTTATCCAAAACATCAATATTATTGTCTAAACATCGATATTAAAATATACTTGTTTGTGTCCAAAAGATCGATGTTGAAAACAAATTTGTTATTGTTAATACATCGATGTTAAAAAATATTTGTTGTTCTCCAAAACATCGATATTAAAATATAGTTTTTTTTGTCATAAAAACATCGATGTTAAACGCAAGATCGATGTTAAAATATACTTGTTTTGTCCAAAACATCGATGTTAAAACATATTTGTTTTATCCAAAACATCAATATTATTGTCTAAACATCGATGTTAAAATATACTTCATTTTGTCCAAAAGATCGATGTTAAATACAACTTTGTTATTGTCAACACATCGATGTTAAAATATTCTTGTTTTCGTTCAAAACATCGATGTTAAAACATTTTTTTTTCTCCAGAACATAGATGTTACTGTCCAAACATCGATGTAAAAATATACTTCTTTTTGTTCAAAACATGGATGTTGAAAACAAATTTGTTATTGCTAATACATCTATGTTAAAAAATATTTGCTGTTCTCCAAAACATCGATGTTAAAATATAGTTTTTTTTGTCATAAAAACATCGATGTTGAACGCAAGATTGTTTTTGTTAAAACATGGCTGATAAAAACAGCGATGATAAATAAAACATTTTCAATCCAAAAAATCGATGTTAAATACAACTTTGTTATTATCAAAACATCGATGTTAAAACATATTTTTTTTTGTCCAAAACATCGATTTTATAACATTTTTGTTTTTCTCCAAAACATCGATATTATTGTCTAAACATAGATATAAAAATATACTTGGTTTTGTCCAAAAGATCGATGTTGAAAACAAATTTGTTATTGTTAATACATCGATGTTAAAGAATATTTGTTGTTCTTCGAAACATCGATGTTAAAATATACTTGTTTTTGTCATAAAAACATCGATGTTGAAAGCAAGATTGTTTTTGTTCAAAGATCGCTGATAAAAACATCTTCGTTATAGCTAAAACATCGATGTTAAATACAACTTTGTTATTGTCAACACATCGATGTTAAAATATTGTCACGTGGAAGATGTCCATTGAACCTAGGAGACCCTGAGAGAGAGGGGGAACTCCTAGAAGAGGCTGGCTCAGGAGAGACTGAGGGAGTCTGGCAGAGTCTGAGTCAGGCAGTCAGAGACAGTCAGTAGTCTGGAGCGGTGGCTGGGTCTGTGAGGGGCAGTCTAAGTCTGGTACAGGCAGAGTGAGCCTGGGGCATAGTGGGACCCGAAGTAGTCAAGTACCCCCAAGTAATTTATGAGACAACCTACCCCCCCCCCCCCCTTGTGTAGTTGGGACGTGTAGAAACTATTGTAAATAAACGATGTAAATTGTACATAGTTGCTTAATTACCACACAACCCTTGCCCAAAGATCCCTGTGTCACATTGGACTGGGTAAATTTAAGAATAGGGGTGACACAAATTTGGTGGAGGCGCCGGGCAAGGGTTGTGTTGTGGGTAGAATGGAACTGTTAGACGTCCCGGGCACGGTTATGTTTATAACGGAGCTGCGAGAGTTGCCGAGCAGGGGCTGTGTGGGAAATGGAGGATATGCTGGAGAATTTCGGATTTTATTTTATTAAACATATTTGTTTTATCCAAAACATCAATATTATAGTCTAAACATCGATGTTAAAATATATTTCATTTTGTCCAAAAGTTCGATGTTGAAAACAAATTTGTTATTGTTAATACATCGATGTTAAATAATATTTGTTGTTCTTCGAAATATCGATGTTAAAATATACTTGTTTTTGTCATAAAAACATCAATGTTGAACGCAAGATTGTTTTTGTTAAAACATGGCTGATAGAAACATCTTTTTTATAGCTAAAAAATTGATGATAAATACAACTTTGTTATTGTCAAAACATCGATGTTAAAATATACTTGTTTTTGTCCAAAACATCGATGTTAAAACATTTGTTTTTCTCCAAAACATCGATGTTATTGTGAAAACATCAATGTTAAAGTATACTTGTATTTGTTTAAAACATCGATGTTGAAAACAAATTTGTTATTGTTAATACATCGATGTTAAGAGCACATTTATTGTTGTATTTGTCCAAAAATCGATGATAAAAGATGTAACAAAAAAATCAAAAACAATATAGATGATCTTAACATTGATGTTTTGAACAAAAACAAGTATACTTTAACATCGATGTTAAAATATACTTTTTTTGTCATCAAAACATCGATGTTAAAAGCAAGATTGTGTTTGTTAAAACATCGCTGAAAAAAAATCTTTGTTATAGCTAAAACATTGATAATAAATACAACTGTGTTATTGTGAAACATCGATGTTAAAACATATCTGTTTCTGTCCAAAACATCGATGTTAAAATATACTTCTTTTTGTCCAAAACATAGATGTTGAAAACAAATTTGTTATTGTTAATACATCGATGTTAAAAAATATATGTTGTTCTCCAAAACATCGATGTTATAACATATTTGTTTTCGTCTAAAACATCGATGTTAAAACATATTTGTTTTTATTCAAAACATCGATATTATTGTCTAAACATCGATGTTAAAATATACTTTTTTTTTCATCAAAACATCGATGTTGAAAGCAAGATTGTTTTAGTTAAAACTTCGCTGGTAAAAAAAATCTTTGTTATAGTTAAAACATTGATGATAAATACAACTTTGTTATTGTGAAACATCGATATAATAAAATCGATGTTAAAATATAGTTGTTTTTGTTATAATAACATCGATGTTGAACGCAAGATTGTTTTTGTTAAAACATGGCTGATAAAAGAAAAATGATAAAAAAAAAATTTTCAGTCCAAAAAATCGATGTTAAATACAACTTTGTTATTGTCAAATGATCGATGTTAAAATATACTTGTTTTTGTCCAAAACATCGATTTTATAACATATTTGTTTTTATCCAAAACATCAATATTATTGTCTAAACATCGATGTTAAAATATACTTCATTTTGTCCAAAAGATCGATGTTGAAAACAAATTTGTTATTGTTAATACATCGATGTTAAAGAATATTTGTTGTTCTTCGAAACATCGATGTTAAAATATACTTGTTTTTGTCATAAAAACATCGATGTTGAATGTAAGATTGTGTTTGTTAAAACATGGCTGAAAAAACATCGCTGATAAAAACATCTTCGTTATAGCTAAAACATCGATGTTAAATACAACTTTGTTATTGTCAACACATCGATGTTAAAATATTCTTGTTTTTGTCCAAAAAATCGATGTTAAAACATTGGTTTTTCTCCGAATCATCGATGTTATTGTCAAAACATGGATGTTGAAAACAAATTTGTTATAGTTAAAACATCGATGTTAAGAGCACTTTTATTGTTGTATTTGTCCAAAAATCGATGATAAAAGATATAACAAAAAAACAAAAACAATATAGATGATCTTAACATTGATGTTTTGAACAAAAACAAGTATACTTTAACATCGATGTTAAAATATACTTGTTTTCGTCCAAAACATCGATGTTGAAAGCAAGATTGTTTTTGTTAAAACTTCGCTGATAAAAAAAATCTTTGTTATAGTTAAAACATTGATGATAAATACACCTTTGTTATTGTGAAACATCGATATAATAAAATCGATGTTAAAATATAGTTGTTTTTGTTATAATAACATCGATGTTGAACGCAAGATTGTTTTTGTTAAAACATGGCTGATAAAAACATCGATGATAAAAAAAAATTTTTCAGTCCAAAAAATCGATGTTAAATACAACTTTGTTATTGTCAAATGATCGATGTTAAAATATACTTGTTTTTGTCCAAAACATCGAAGTTAAATCATTTGTTTTTCTCCAAAACATCGATGTTATTGTCAAAACATCAATGTTAAAGTATACGATAAGATAAGATATAAGATTGTTTTTGTTAAAACATGGCTGATAAAAACATAGATGATAAAAAAAATTTTTTCAGTCCAAAAAATCAATGTTAAATACAACTTTGTTATTGTCAAAACATCGATGTTAAAACATATTTGTTTTTGCACTAAACATCGATTTTATAACATATTTGTTTTTATCCAAAACATCAATATTATTGTCTAAACATCGATGTTAAAATATACTTCATTTTGTCCAAAAGATCGATGTTGAAAACAAATTTGTTATTGTTAATACATCGATGTTAAAGAATATTTGTTGTTCTTCGAAACATCGATGTTAAAATATACTTGTTTTTGTCATAAAAACATCGATGTTGAATGTAAGATTGTTTTTGTTAAAACATGGCTGAAAAAACATCGCTGATAAAAACATCTTCGTTATAGCTAAAACATCGATGTTAAATACAACTTTGTTATTGTCAACACATCGATGTTAAAATATTCTTGTTTTTGTCCAAAAAATCGATGTTAAAACATTGGTTTTTCTCCGAATCATCGATGTTATTGTCAAAACATGGATGTTGAAAACAAATTTGTTATAGTTAAAACATCGATGTTAAAAACATCTCTGTTATAGCTAAAACATCGATGTTAAGAGCACTTTTATTGTTGTATTTGTCCAAAAATCGATGATAAAAGATATAACAAAAAAACAAAAACAATATAGATGATCTTAACATTGATGTTTTGAACAAAAACAAGTATACTTTAACATCGATGTTAAAATATACTTGTTTTCGTCCAAAACATCGATGTTGAAAGCAAGATTGTTTTTGTTAAAACTTCGCTGATAAAAAAAATCTTTGTTATAGTTAAAACATTGATGATAAATACACCTTTGTTATTGTGAAACATCGATATAATAAAATCGATGTTAAAATATAGTTGTTTTTGTTATAATAACATCGATGTTGAACGCAAGATTGTTTTTGTTAAAACATGGCTGATAAAAACATCGATGATAAAAAAAAATTTTTCAGTCCAAAAAATCGATGTTAAATACAACTTTGTTATTGTCAAATGATCGATGTTAAAATATACTTGTTTTTGTCCAAAACATCGAAGTTAAATCATTTGTTTTTCTCCAAAACATCGATGTTATTGTCAAAACATCAATGTTAAAGTATACGATAAGATAAGATATAAGATTGTTTTTGTTAAAACATGGCTGATAAAAACATAGATGATAAAAAAAAATTTTTCAGTCCAAAAAATCAATGTTAAATACAACTTTGTTATTGTCAAAACATCGATGTTAAAACATATTTGTTTTTGCACTAAACATCGATTTTATAACATATTTGTTTTTATCCAAAACATCAATATTATTGTCTAAACATCGATGTTAAAATATACTTCATTTTGTCCAAAAGATCGATGTTGAAAACAAATTTGTTATTGTTAATACATCGATGTTAAAGAATATTTGTTGTTCTTCGAAACATCGATGTTAAAATATACTTGTTTTTGTCATAAAAACATCGATGTTGAATGTAAGATTGTTTTTGTTAAAACATGGCTGAAAAAACATCGCTGATAAAAACATCTTCGTTATAGCTAAAACATCGATGTTAAATACAACTTTGTTATTGTCAACACATCGATGTTAAAATATTCTTGTTTTTGTCCAAAAAATCGATGTTAAAACATTGGTTTTTCTCCGAATCATCGATGTTATTGTCAAAACATGGATGTTGAAAACAAATTTGTTATAGTTAAAACATCGATGTTAAAAACATCTCTGTTATAGCTAAAACATCGATGTTAAGAGCACTTTTATTGTTGTATTTGTCCAAAAATCGATGATAAAAGATATAACAAAAAAACAAAAACAATATAGATGATCTTAACATTGATGTTTTGAACAAAAACAAGTATACTTTAACATCGATGTTAAAATATACTTGTTTTCGTCCAAAACATCGATGTTGAAAGCAAGATTGTTTTCGTTAAAACTTCGCTGATAAAAAAAATCTTTGTTATAGTTAAAACATTGATGATAAATACACCTTTGTTATTGTGAAACATCGATATAATAAAATCGATGTTAAAATATAGTTGTTTTTGTTATAATAACATCGATGTTGAACGCAAGATTGTTTTTGTTGAAACATGGCTGATAAAAACATCGATGATAAAAAAAAATTTTTCAGTCCAAAAAATCGATGTTAAATACAACTTTGTTATTGTCAAATGATCGATGTTAAAATATACTTGTTTTTGTCCAAAACATCGAAGTTAAATCATTTGTTTTTCTCCAAAACATCGATGTTATTGTCAAAACATCAATGTTAAAGTATACTTGTTTTTGTTCAAAACATCAATGTTAAAACATATATTTTTCCTCCAAAACATAGATGTTACTGTCCAAACATCGATGTAAAAATATACTTCTTTTTGTTCAAAACATGGATGTTGAAAACAAATTTGTTATTGCTAATTCATCAATGTTAAAAAATATTTGCTGTTCTCCAAAACACCGATGTTAAAATATATTTGTTTTGTCATAAAAACATCGATGATGAAAGCAAGATTGTTTTTGTTAAAACATCGCTGATAAAAACATCTTTGTTATAGCTAAAACATTGATGATAAATACAACTTTGTTATTATCAAAACATCGATGTTAAAACATATTTGTTTTTGTCCAAAACATCGATGTTATAACATATTTGTTTTATCCAAAACATCAATAATATTGTCTAAACATCGATATAAAAATATACTCGTTTTTGTCCAAAAGATCGATGTTGAAAACAAATTTGTTATTGTTAATACATCGATGTTAAAAAATATTTGTTGTTCTCCAAAACATCGATGTTAAAATATAGTTGTTTTTGTCATAAAAACATCGATGTTGAACGCAAGATTGTTTTTGTTCAAACATGGCTGATAAAAACATCGATGATAAAAAAAAAATTTTCAGTCCAAAAAATCGATGTTAAATACAACTTTGTTATTGTCAAATGATCGATGTTAAAATATACTTGTTTTTGTCCAAAACATCGAAGTTAAATAATTTGTTTTTCTCCAAAACATCGATGTTATAACATATTCGTTTTATCCAAAACATCGATATTATTGTCTAAACATCGATGTTAAAATATACTTCATTTTGTCCAAAAGATCGATGTTAAATACAACTTTGTTATTGTCAAATGATCGATGTTAAAATATACTTGTTTTTGTCCAAAACATCGAAGTTAAATCATTTGTTTTTCTCCAAAACATCGATGTTTTTGTCAAAACATCAATGTTAAAGTATATGATAAGATAAGATATAAGATTGTTTTTGTTAAAACATGGCTGATAAAAACATAGATGATAAAAAAAAATTTTTCAGTCCAAAAAATCAATGTTAAATACAACTTTGTTATTGTCAAAACATCGATTTTATAACATATTTGTTTTTATCCAAAACATCAATATTATTGTCTAAACATCGATGTTAAAATATACTTCATTTTGTCCAAAAGATCGATGTTGAAAACAAATTTGTTATTGTTAATACATCGATGTTAAAGAATATTTGTTGTTCTTCGAAACATCGATGTTGAATGTAAGATTGTTTTTGTTAATACATGGCTGAAAAAACATCGCTGATAAAAACATCTTCGTTATAGCTAAAACATCGATGTTAAATACAACTTTGTTATTGTCAACACATCGATGTTAAAATATTCTTGTTTTTGTCCAAAAAATCGATGTTAAAACATTGGTTTTTCTCCGAATCATCGATGTTATTGTCAAAACATGGATGTTGAAAATAAATTTGTTATAGTTAAAACATCGATGTTAAAAACATCTCTGTTATAGCTAAAACATCGATGTTAAGAGCACTTTTATTGTTGTATTTGTCCAAAAATCGATGATAAAAGATATAACAAAAAAACAAAAACAATATAGATGATCTTAACATTGATGTTTTGAACAAAAACAAGTATACTTTAACATCGATGTTAAAATATACTTGTTTTCGTCCAAAACATCAATGTTGAAAGCAAGATTGTTTTTGTTAAAACTTCGCTGATAAAAAAAATCTTTGTTATAGTTAAAACATTGATGATAGATACACCTTTGTTATTGTGAAACATCGATATAATAAAATCGATGTTAAAATATAGTTGTTTTTGTTATAATAACATCGATGTTGAACGCAAGATCGTTTTTGTTAAAACATGGCTGATAAAAACATCGATGATAAAAAAAATTTTTTCAGTCCAAAAAATCGATGTTAAATACAACTTTGTTATTGTCAAATGATCGATGTTAAAATATACTTGTTTTTGTCCAAAACATCGAAGTTAAATCATTTGTTTTTCTCCAAAACATCGATGTTATTGTCAAAACATCAATGTTAAAGTATACTTGTTTTCGTTTAAAACATCAATGTTAAAACATATTTTTTTTCTCCAAAACATAGATGTTACTGTCCAAACATCGATGTAAAAATATACTTCTTTTTGTTCAAAACATGGATGTTGAAAACAAATTTGTTATTGCTAATTCATCAATGTTAAAAAATATTTGCTGTTCTCCAAAACACCGATGTTAAAATATATTTGTTTTGTCATAAAAACATCGATGATGAAAGCAAGATTGTTTTTGTTAAAACATCGCTGATAAAAACATCTTTGTTATAGCTAAAACATTGATGATAAATACAACTTTGTTTTTGTCCAAAACATCGAAGTTAAATAATTTGTTTTTCTCCAAAACATCGATGTTATAACATATTCGTTTTATCCAAAACATCGATATTATTGTCTAAACATGGATGTTAAAATATACTTCTTTTTGTCCAAAAGATCGATGTTGAAAACAAATTTGTTATTGTTTATACATCGATGTTAAAGAATATTTGTTGTTCTTCGAAACATCGATGATAAAAAAAAATTTTTCAGTCCAAAAAATCGATGTTAAAATATACTTGTTTTTGTCTAAAACACCGATGTTAAAACATTTGTTTTTCTCCAAAACATCGATGTTATAACATATTTGTTTTTATCCAAAACATCAATATTATTGTCTAAACATCGATGTTAAAATATACTTCATTTTGTCCAAAAGATCGATGTTAAATACAACTTTGTTATTGTCAAATGATCGATGTTAAAATATACTTGTTTTTGTCCAAAACATCGAAGTTAAATCATTTGTTTTTCTCCAAAACATCGATGTTATTGTCAAAACATCAATGTTAAAGTATACGATAAGATAAGATATAAGATTGTTTTTGTTAAAACATGGCTGATAAAAACATAGATGATAAAAAAATTTTTTTCAGTCCAAAATATCAATGTTAAATACAACTTTGTTATTTTCAAAACATCGATTTTATAACATATTTGTTTTTATCCAAAACATCAATATTATTGTCTAAACATCGATGTTAAAATATACTTCATTTTGTCCAAAAGATCGATGTTGAAAACAAATTTGTTATTGTTAATACATCGATGTTAAAGAATATTTGTTGTTCTTCGAAACATCGATGTTAAAATATACTTGTTTTTGTCATAAAAACATCGAAGTTGAATGTAAGATTGTTTTTGTTAAAACATGGCTGAAAAAACATCGCTGATAAAAACATCTTCGTTATAGCTAAAACATCGATGTTAAATACAACTTTGTTATTGTCAACACATCGATGTTAAAATATACTTGTTTTTGTCCAAAACATCGAAGTTAAATCATTTGTTTTTCTCCAAAACATCGATGTTATTGTCAAAACATCAATGTTAAAGTATACTTGTTTTCGTTCAAAACATCAATGTTAAAACATATTTTTTTTCTCCAAAACATAGATGTTACTGTCCAAACATCGATGTAAAAATATACTTCTTTTTGTTCAAAACATGGATGTTGAAAACAAATTTGTTATTGCTAATTCATCAATGTTAAAAAATATTTGCTGTTCTCCAAAACATCGATGTTAAAATATATTTGTTTTTGTCCAAAACATCGATTTTATAACATATTTGTTTTTATCCAAAACATCAATATTATTGTCTAAACATCGATGTTAAAATATACTTCATTTTGTCCAAAAGATCGATGTTAAATACAACTTTGTTATTGTCAACACATCGATGTTAAAATATTCTTGTTTTTGTCCAAAAAATCGATGTTAAAACATTGGTTTTTCTCCGAATCCTCGATGTTATTGTCAAAACATGGATGTTGAAAACAAATTTGTTATAGTTAAAACATCGATGTTAAAAACATCTCTGTTATAGCTAAAACATCGATGTTAAGAGCACTTTTATTGTTGTATTTGTCCAAAAATCGATGATAAAAGATATAACAAAAAAACAAAAACAATATAGATGATCTTAACATTGATGTTTTGAACAAAAACAAGTATACTTTAACATCGATGTTAAAATATACTTGTTTTCGTCCAAAACATCGATGTTGAAAGCAAGATTGTTTTTGTTAAAACTTCGCTGATAAAAAAAATCTTTGTTATAGTTAAAACATTGATGATAAATACACCTTTGTTATTGTGAAGCATCGATATAATAAAATCGATGTTAAAATATAGTTGTTTTTGTTATAATAACATCGATGTTGAACGCAAGATTGTTTTTGTTAAAACATGGCTGATAAAAACATCGATGATAAAAAAAAAATTTTCAGTCCAAAAAATCGATGTTAAATACAACTTTGTTTTTGTCAAATGATCGATGTTAAAATATACTTGTTTTTGTCCAAAACATCGAAGTTAAATAATTTGTTTTTCTCCAAAACATCGATGTTATTGTCAAAACATCAATGTTAAAGTATACGATAAGATAAGATATAAGATTGTTTTTGTTAAAACATGGCTGATAAAAACATAGATGATAAAAAATTTTTTTTCAGTCCAAAAAATCAATGTTAAATACAACTTTGTTATTGTCAAAACATCGATGTTAAAACATATTTGTTTTTGCACTAAACATCGATTTTATAACATATTTGTTTTTATCCAAAACATCAATATTATTGTCTAAACATCGATGTTAAAATATACTTCATTTTGTCCAAAAGATCGATGTTGAAAACAAATTTGTTATTGTTAATACATCGATGTTAAAGAATATTTGTTGTTCTTCGAAACATCGATGTTAAAATATACTTGTTTTTGTCATAAAAACATCGATGTTGAATGTAAGATTGTTTTTGTTAAAACATGGCTGAAAAAACATCGCTGATAAAAACATCTTCGTTATAGCTAAAACATCGATGTTAAATACAACTTTGTTATTGTCAACACATCGATGTTAAAATATTCTTGTTTTTGTCCAAAAAATCGATGTTAAAACATTGGTTTTTCTCCGAATCATCGATGTTATTGTCAAAACATGGATGTTGAAAACAAATTTGTTATAGTTAAAACATCGATGTTAAAAACATCTCTGTTATAGCTAAAACATCGATGTTAAGAGCACTTTTATTGTTGTATTTGTCCAAAAATCTATGATAAAAGATATAACAAAAAAACAAAAACAATATAGATGATCTTAACATTGATGTTTTGAACAAAAACAAGTATACTTTAACATCGATGTTAAAATATACTTGTTTTCGTCCAAAACATCGATGTTGAAAGCAAGATTGTTTTTGTTAAAACTTCGCTGATAAAAAAAATCTTTGTTATAGTTAAAACATTGATGATAAATACACCTTTGTTATTGTGAAACATCGATATAATAAAATCGATGTTAAAATATAGTTGTTTTTGTTATAATAACATCGATGTTGAACGCAAGATTGTTTTTGTTAAAACATGGCTGATAAAAACATAGATGATAAAAAAAAATTTTTCAGTCCAAAAAATCGATGTTAAATACAACTTTGTTATTGTCAAATGATCGATGTTAAAATATACTTGTTTTTGTCCAAAACATCGAAGTTAAATCATTTGTTTTTCTCCAAAACATCGATGTTATTGTCAAAACATCAATGTTAAAGTATACTTGTTTTTGTTCAAAACATCAATGTTAAAACATATTTTTGTCCTCCAAAACATAGATGTTACTGTCCAAACATCGATGTAAAAATATACTTCTTTTTGTTCAAAACATGGATGTTGAAAACAAATTTGTTATTGCTAATTCATCAATGTTAAAAAATATTTGCTGTTCTCCAAAACACCGATGTTAAAATATATTTGTTTTGTCATAAAAACATCGATGATGAAAGCAAGATTGTTTTTGTTAAAACATCGCTGATAAAAACATCTTTGTTATAGCTAAAACATTGATGATAAATACAACTTTGTTATTATCAAAACATCGATGTTAAAACATATTTGTTTTTGTCCAAAACATCGATGTTATAACATATTTGTTTTATCCAAAACATCAATAATATTGTCTAAACATCGATATAAAAATATACTCGTTTTTGTCCAAAAGATCGATGTTGAAAACAAATTTGTTATTGTTAATACATCAATGTTAAAAAATATTTGTTGTTCTCCAAAACATCGATGTTAAAATATAGTTGTTTTTGTCATAAAAAAATCGATGTTGAACGCAAGATTGTTTTTGTTCAAACATGGCTGATAAAAACATCGATGATAAAAAAAAAATTTTCAGTCCAAAAAATCGATGTTAAATACAACTTTGTTATTGTCAAATGATCGATGTTAAAATATACTTGTTTTTGTCCAAAACATCGAAGTTAAATAATTTGTTTTTCTCCAAAACATCGATGTTATAACATATTCGTTTTATCCAAAACATCGATATTATTGTCTAAACATCGATGTTAAAATATACTTCTTTTTGTCCAAAAGATCGATGTTGAAAACAAATTTGTTATTGTTTATACATCGATGTTAAAGAATATTTGTTGTTCTTCGAAAATCGATGATAAAAAAAAAATTTTCAGTCCAAAAAATCGATGTTAAAATATACTTGTTTTTGTCTAAAACATCGATGTTAAAACATTTGTTTTTCTCCAAAACATCGATGTTATAACATATTTGTTTTTATATAAAACATCAATATTATTTTCTAAACATCGATGTTAAAATATACTTCATTTTGTCCAAAAGATCGATGTTAAATACAACTTTGTTATTGTCAAATGATCGATGTTAAAATATACTTGTTTTTGTCCAAAACATCGAAGTTAAATCATTTGTTTTTCTCCAAAACATCGATGTTATTGTCAAAACATCAATGTTAAAGTATATGATAAGATAAGATATAAGATTGTTTTTGTTAAAACATGGCTGATAAAAACATAGATGATAAAAAAAATTTTTTCAGTCCAAGAAATCAATGTTAAATACAACTTTGTTATTGTCAAAACATCGATTTTATAACATATTTGTTTTTATCCAAAACATCAATATTATTGTCTAAACATCGATGTTAAAATATACTTCATTTTGTCCAAAAGATCGATGTTGAAAACAGATTTGTTATTGTTAATACATCGATGTTAAAGAATATTTGTTGTTCTTCGAAACATCGATGTTGAATGTAAGATTGTTTTTGTTAAAACATGGCTGAAAAAACATCGCTGATAAAAACATCTTCGTTATAGCTAAAACATCGATGTTAAATACAACTTTGTTATTGTCAACACATCGATGTTAAAATATTCTTGTTTTTGTCCAAAAAATCGATGTTAAAACATTGGTTTTTCTCCGAATCCTCGATGTTATTGTCAAAACATGGATGTTGAAAACAAATTTGTTATAGTTAAAACATCGATGTTAAAAACATCTCTGTTATAGCTAAAACATCGATGTTAAGAGCACTTTTATTGTTGTATTTGTCCAAAAATCGATGATAAAAGATATAACAAAAAAACAAAAACAATATAGATGATCTTAACATTGATGTTTTGAACAAAAACAAGTATACTTTAACATCGATGTTAAAATATACTTGTTTTCGTCCAAAACATCGATGTTGAAAGCAAGATTGTTTTTGTTAAAACTTCGCTGATAAAAAAAATCTTTGTTATAGTTAAAACATTGATGATAAATACACCTTTGTTATTGTGAAGCATCGATATAATAAAATCGATGTTAAAATATAGTTGTTTTTGTTATAATAACATCGATGTTGAACGCAAGATTGTTTTTGTTAAAACATGGCTGATAAAAACATCGATGATAAAAAAAATTTTTTCAGTCCAAAAAATCGATGTTAAATACAACTTTGTTATTGTCAAATGATCGATGTTAAAATATACTTGTTTTTGTCCAAAACATCGAAGTTAAATCATTTGTTTTTCTCCAAAACATCGATGTTATTGTCAAAACATCAATGTTAAAGTATACTTGTTTTCGTTCAAAACATCAATGTTAAAACATATTTTTTTTCTCCAAAACATAGATGTTACTGTCCAAACATCGATGTAAAAATATACTCCTTTTTGTTCAAAACATGGATGTTGAAAACAAATTTGTTATTGCTAATTCATCAATGTTAAAAAATATTTGCTGTTCTCCAAAACACCGATGTTAAAATATATTTGTTTTGTCATAAAAACATCGATGATGAAAGCAAGATTGTTTTTGTTAAAACATCGCTGATAAAAACATCTTTGTTATAGCTAAAACATTGATGATAAATACAACTTTGTTATTGTCAAAACATCGATGTTAAAACATATTTGTTTTTGTCCAAAACATCGATGTTATAACATATTTGTTATTGTTAATACATCGATGTTAAAAAATATTTGTTGTTCTCCAAAACATCGATGTTAAAATATAGTTGTTTTTGTCATAAAAACATCGATGTTGAACGCAAGATTGTTTTTGTTCAAACATGGCTGATAAAAACATCGATGATAAAAAAAAAATTTTCAGTCCAAAAAATCGATGTTAAATACAACTTTGTTATTGTCAAATGATCGATGTTAAAATATACTTGTTTTTGTCCAAAACATCGAAGTTAAATAATTTGTTTTTCTCCAAAACATCGATGTTATAACATATTCGTTTTATCCAAAACATCGATATTATTGTCTAAACATCGATGTTAAAATATACTTCTTTTTGTCCAAAAGATCGATGTTGAAAACAAATTTGTTATTGTTTATACATCGATGTTAAAGAATATTTGTTGTTCTTCGAAACATCGATGATAAAAAAAAATTTTTCAGTCCAAAAAATCGATGTTAAAATATACTTGTTTTTGTCTAAAACACCGATGTTAAAACATTTGTTTTTCTCCAAAACATCGATGTTATAACATATTTGTTTTTATCCAAAACATCAATATTATTGTCTAAACATCGATGTTAAAATATACTTCATTTTGTCCAAAAGATCGATGTTAAATACAACTTTGTTATTGTCAAATGATCGATGTTAAAATATACTTGTTTTTGTCCAAAACATCGAAGTTAAATCATTTGTTTTTCTCCAAAACATCGATGCTATTCTCAAAACATCATGATAAGATAAGATATAAGATTGTTTTTGTTAAAACATGGCTGATAAAAACATAGATGATAAAAAAAATTTTTTCAGTCCAAAATATCAATGTTAAATACAACTTTGTTATTTTCAAAACATCGATTTTATAACATATTTAATTAAGTTAATACATCGATGTTAAAGAATATTTGTTGTTCTTCGAAACATCGATGTTAAAATATACTTGTTTTTGTCATAAAAACATCGATGTTGAATGTAAGATTGTTTTTGTTAAAACATGGCTGAAAAAACATCGCTGACAAAAACATCTTCGTTATAGCTAAAACATCGATGTTAAATACAACTTTGTTATTGTCAACACATCGATGTTAAAATATACTTGTTTTTGTCCAAAACATCGAAGTTAAATCATTTGTTTTTCTCCAAAACATCGATGTTATTGTCAAAACATCAATGTTAAAGTATACTTGTTTTCGTTCAAAACATCAATGTTAAAACATATTTTTTTTCTCCAAAACATAGATGTTACTGTCCAAACATCGATGTAAAAAATATACTTCTTTTTGTTCAAAACATGGATGTTGAAAACAAATTTGTTATTGCTAATTCATCAATGTTAAAAAATATTTGCTGTTCTCCAAAACATCGATGTTAAAATATATTTGTTTTTGTCCAAAACATCGATTTTATAACATATTTGTTTTTATCCAAAACATCAATATTATTGTCTAAACATCGATGTTAAAATATACTTCATTTTGTCCAAAAGATCGATGTTAAATACAACTTTGTTATTGTCAACACATCGATGTTAAAATATTCTTGTTTTTGTCCAAAAAATCGATGTTAAAACATTGGTTTTTCTCCGAATCATCGATGTTATTGTCAAAACATGGATGTTGAAAACAAATTTGTTATAGTTAAAACATCGATGTTAAAAACATCTCTGTTATAGCTAAAACATCGATGTTAAGAGCACTTTTATTGTCGTATTTGTCCAAAAATCGATGATAAAAGATATAACAAAAAAACAAAAACAATATAGATGATCTTAACATTGATGTTTTGAACAAAAACAAGTATACTTTAACATCGATGTTAAAATATACTTTTTTTGTCATCAAAACATCGATGTTAAAAGTAAGATTGTTTTTGTTAAAACATCGCTGAGAAAAAATCTTTGTTATAGCTAAAACATTGATGATAAATACACCTTTGTTATTGTGAAACATCGATATAATAAAATCGATGTTAAAATATAGTTGTTTTTGTTATAATAACATCGATGTTGAACGCAAGATTGTTTTTGTTAAAACATGGCTGATAAAAACATCGATGATAAAAAAAATTTTTTCAGTCCAAAAAATCGATGTTAAATACAACTTTGTTATTGTCAAATGATCGATGTTAAAATATACTTGTTTTTGTCCAAAACATCGAAGTTAAATCATTTGTTTTTCTCAAAAACATCGATGTTATTGTCAAAACATCAATGTTAAAGTATACTTGTTTTCGTTCAAAACATCAATGTTAAATCATATTTTTTTTCTCCAAAACATAGATGTTACTGTCCAAACATCGATGTAAAAATATACTTCTTTTTGTTCAAAACATGGATGTTGAAAACAAATTTGTTATTGCTAATTCATCAGTGTTAAAAAATATTTGCTGTTCTCCAAAACAACGATGTTAAAATATATTTGTTTTGTCATAAAAACATCGATGATGAAAGCAAGATTGTTTTTGTTAAAACATCGCTGATAAAAACATCTTTGTTATAGCTAAAACATTGATGATAAATACAACTTTGTTATTGTCAAAACATCGATGTTAAAACATATTTCTTTTTGTCCAAAACATCGATGTTATAACATATTTGTTTTATCCAAAACATCAATAATATTGTCTAAACATCGATATAAAAATATACTTGTTTTTGTCCAAAAGATCGATGTTGAAAACAAATTTGTTATTGTTAATACATCGATGTTAAAAAATATTTGTTGTTCTCCAAAACATCGATGTTAAAATATAGTTGTTTTTGTCATAAAAACATCGATGTTGAACGCAAGATTGTTTTTGTTCAAACATGGCTGATAAAAACATCGATGATAAAAAAAAAATTTTCAGTCCAAAAAATCGATGTTAAATACAACTTTGTTATTGTCAAATGATCGATGTTAAAATATACTTGTTTTTGTCCAAAACATCGAAGTTAAATAATTTGTTTTTCTCCAAAACATCGATGTTATAACATATTCGTTTTATCCAAAACATCGATATTATTGTCTAAACATCGATGTTAAAATATACTTCTTTTTGTCCAAAAGATCGATGTTGAAAACAAATTTGTTATTGTTTATACATCGATGTTAAAGAATATTTGTTGTTCTTCGAAACATCGATGATAAAAAAAAAATTTTCAGTCCAAAAAATCGATGTTAAAATATACTTGTTTTTGTCTAAAACACCGATGTTAAAACATTTGTTTTTCTCCAAAACATCGATGTTATAACATATTTGTTTTTATCCAAAACATCAATATTATTGTCTAAACATCGATGTTAAAATATACTTCATTTTGTCCAAAAGATCGATGTTAAATACAACTTTGTTATTGTCAAATGATCGATGTTAAAATATACTTGTTTTTGTCCAAAACATCGAAGTTAAATCATTTGTTTTTCTCCAAAACATCGATGTTATTGTCAAAACATCAATGTTAAAGTATACGATAAGATAAGATATAAGATTGTTTTTGTTAAAACATGGCTGATAAAAACATAGATGATAAAAAAAAATTTTTCAGTCCAAAATATCAATGTTAAATACAACTTTGTTATTTTCAAAACATCGATTTTATAACATATTTGTTTTTATCCAAAACATCAATATTATTGTCTAAACATCGATGTTAAAATATACTTCATTTTGTCCAAAAGATCGATGTTGAAAACAAATTTGTTATTGTTAATACATCGATGTTAAAGAATATTTGTTGTTCTTCGAAACATCGATGTTAAAATATACTTGTTTTTGTCATAAAAACATCGATGTTGAATGTAAGATTGTTTTTGTTAAAACATGGCTGAAAAAACATCGCTGATAAAAACATCTTCGTTATAGCTAAAACATCGATCTTAAATAAAACTTTGTTATTGTCAACACATCGATGTTAAAATATACTTGTTTTTGTCCAAAACATCGAAGTTAAATCATTTGTTTTTCTCCAAAACATCGATGTTATTGTCAAAACATCAATGTTAAAGTATACTTGTTTTCGTTCAAAACATCAATGTTAAAACATATTTTTTTTCTCCAAAACATAGATGTTACTGTCCAAACATCGATGTAAAAATATACTTCTTTTTGTTCAAAACATGGATGTTGAAAACAAATTTGTTATTGCTAATTCATCAATGTTAAAAAATATTTGCTGTTCTCCAAAACATCGATGTTAAAATATATTTGTTTTTGTCCAAAACATCGATTTTATAACATATTTGTTTTTATCCAAAACATCAATATTATTGTCTAAACATCGATGTTAAAATATACTTGTTTTTGTCCAAAAGATCGATGTTGAAAACAAATTTGTTATTGTTAATACATCGATGTTAAAAAATATTTGTTGTTCTCCAAAACATCGATGTTAAAATATAGTTGTTTTTGTCATAAAAACATCGATGTTGAACGCAAGATTGTTTTTGTTCAAACATGGCTGATAAAAACATCGATGATAAAAAAAAAATTTTCAGTCCAAAAAATCGATGTTAAATACAACTTTGTTATTGTCAAATGATCGATGTTAAAATATACTTGGTTTTGTCCAAAACATCGAAGTTAAATAATTTGTTTTTCTCCAAAACATCGATGTTATAACATATTCGTTTTATCCAAAACATCGATATTATTGTCTAAACATCGATGTTAAAATATACTTCTTTTTGTCCAAAAGATCGATGTTGAAAACAAATTTGTTATTGTTTATACATCGATGTTAAAGAATATTTGTTGTTCTTCGAAACATCGATGATAAAAAAAAATTTTTCAGTCCAAAAAATCGATGTTAAAATATACTTGTTTTTGTCTAAAACACCGATGTTAAAACATTTGTTTTTCTCCAAAACATCGATGTTATAACATATTTGTTTTTATCCAAAACATCAATATTATTGTCTAAACATCGATATTAAAAATATACTTCATTTTGTCCAAAAGATCGATGTTAAATACAACTTTGTTATTGTCAAATGATCGATGTTAAAATATACTTGTTTTTGTCCAAAACATCGAAGTTAAATCATTTGTTTTTCTCCAAAACATCGATGTTATTGTCAAAACATTAATGTTAAAGTATACGATAAGATAAGATATAAGATTGTTTTTGTTCAAACATGGCTGATAAAAACATAGATGATAAAAAAAAATTTTTCAGTCCAAAATATCAATGTTAAATACAACTTTGTTATTTTCAAAACATCGATTTTAT
Organism: Aelia acuminata; assembly: GCA_911387785.2. Lineage (NCBI taxonomy): Eukaryota > Metazoa > Arthropoda > Insecta > Hemiptera > Pentatomidae > Aelia > Aelia acuminata. Next base: position 66,533,326 of record OU426980.1, on the reverse strand, counting down.
AACATATTTGTTTTTATCCAAAACATCAATATTATTGTCTAAACATCGATGTTAAAATATACTTCATTTTGTCCAAAAGATCGATGTTGAAAACAAAATTGTTCTTGTTAATACATCGATGTTAAAGAATATTTGTTGTTCTTCGAAACATCGATGTTAAAATATACTTGTTTTTGTCATAAAAACATCGATGTTGAATGTAAGATTGTTTTTGTTAAAACATGGCTGAAAAAACATCGCTGATAAAAACATCTTCGTTATAGCTAAAACATCGATGTTAAATACAACTTTGTTATTGTCAACACATCGATGTTAAAATATACTTGTTTTTGTCCAAAACATCGAAGTTAAATCATTTGTTTTTCTCCAAAACATCGATGTTATTGTCAAAACATCAATGTTAAAGTATACTTGTTTTCGTTCAAAACATCAATGTTAAAACATATTTTTTTTCTCCAAAACATAGATGTTACTGTCCAAACATCGATGTAAAAATATACTTCTTTTTGTTCAAAACATGGATGTTGAAAACAAATTTGTTATTGCTAATTCATCAATGTTAAAAAATATTTGCTGTTCTCCAAAACATCGATGTTAAAATATATTTGTTTTTGTCCAAAACATCGATTTTATAACATATTTGTTTTTATCCAAAACATCAATATTATTGTCTAAACATCGATGTTAAAATATACTTCATTTTGTCCAAAAGATCGATGTTGAAAACAAATTTGTTATTGTCAACACATCGATGTTAAAGAATATTTGTTGTTCTTCGAAACATCGATGTTGAATGTAAGATTGTTTTTGTTAAAACATGGCTGAAAAAACATCGCTGATAAAAACATCTTCGTTATAGCTAAAACATCGATGTTAAATACAACTTTGTTATTGTCAACACATCGATGTTAAAATATTCTTGTTTTTGTCCAAAAAATCGATGTTAAAACATTGGTTTTTCTCCGAATCATCGATGTTATTGTCAAAACATGGATGTTGAAAACAAATTTGTTATAGTTAAAACATCGATGTTAAAAACATCTCTGTTATAGCTAAAACATCGATGTTAAGAGCACTTTTATTGTTGTATTTGTCCAAAAATCGATGATAAAAGATATAACAAAAAAACAAAAACAATATAGATGATCTTAACATTGATGTTTTGAACAAAAACAAGTATACTTTAACATCGATGTTAAAATATACTTGTTTTCGTCCAAAACATCGATGTTGAAAGCAAGATTGTTTTTGTTAAAACTTCGCTGATAAAAAAAATCTTTGTTATAGTTAAAACATTGATGATAAATACACCTTTGTTATTGTGAAACATCGATATAATAAAATCGATGTTAAAATATAGTTGTTTTTGTTATAATAACATCGATGTTGAACGCAAGATTGTTTTTGTTAAAACATGGCTGATAAAAACATCGATGATAAAAAAAATTTTTTCAGTCCAAAAAATCGATGTTAAATACAACTTTGTTATTGTCAAATGATCGATGTTAAAATATACTTGTTTTTGTCCAAAACATCGAAGTTAAATCATTTGTTTTTCTCCAAAACATCGATGTTATTGTCAAAACATCAATGTTAAAGTATACTTGTTTTCGTTCAAAACATCAATGTTAAATCATATTTTTTTTCTCCAAAACATAGATGTTACTGTCCAAACATCGATGTAAAAATATACTTCTTTTTGTTCAAAACATGGATGTTGAAAACAAATTTGTTATTGCTAATTCATCAGTGTTAAAAAATATTTGCTGTTCTCCAAAACAACGATGTTAAAATATATTTGTTTTGTCATAAAAACATCGATGATGAAAGCAAGATTGTTTTTGTTAAAACATCGCTGATAAAAACATCTTTGTTATAGCTAAAACATTGATGATAAATACAACTTTGTTATTGTCAAAACATCGATGTTAAAACATATTTGTTTTTGTCCAAAACATCGATGTTATAACATATTTGTTTTATCCAAAACATCAATAATATTGTCTAAACATCGATATAAAAATATACTTGTTTTTGTCCAAAAGATCGATGTTGAAAACAAATTTGTTATTGTTAATACATCGATGTTAAAAAATATTTGTTGTTCTCCAAAACATCGATGATAAAAAAAAAATTTTCAGTCCAAAAAATCGATGTTAAATACAGCTTTGTTATTGTCAAAAGATCGATGTTAAAATATACTTGTTTTTGCCTAAAACATCGATGTTAAAACATTTGTTTTTCTCCAAAACATCGATGTTATAACATATTTGTTTTATCCAAAACATCAATATTATTGTCTAAACATCGATATTAAAATATACTTGTTTTTTTCCAAAAGATCGATGTTGAAAACAAATTTGTTATGTTAATACATCGATGTTAAAAAATATTTGTTGTTCTCCAAAACATCGATATTAAAATATAGTTTTTTTTATCATAAAAACATCGATGTTAAACGCAAGATCGATGTTAAAATATACTTGTTTTTGTCCAAAACATCGATGTTAAAACATATTTGTTTTATCCAAAACATCAATATTATTGTCTAAACATCGATGTTAAAATATACTTCATTTTGTCCAAAACATCGATATTATTGTCTAAACATCGATGTTAAAATATACTTCTTTTTGTCCAAAAGATCGATGTTGAAAACAAATTTGTTATTGTTTATACATCGATGTTAAAGAATATTTGTTGTTCTTCGAAAATCGATGATAAAAAAAAATTTTCAGTCCAAAAAATCGATGTTAAAATATACTTGTTTTTGTCTAAAACATCGATGTTAAAACATTTGTTTTTCTCCAAAACATCGATGTTATAACATATTTGTTTTTATCCAAAACATCAATATTATTGTCTAAACATCGATGTTAAAATATACTTCATTTTGTCCAAAAGATCGATGTTAAATACAACTTTGTTATTGTCAAATGATCGATGTTAAAATATACTTGTTTTTGTCCAAAACATCGAAGTTAAATCATTTGTTTTTCTCCAAAACATCGATGTTATTGTCAAAACATCAATGTTAAAGTATATGATAAGATAAGATATAAGATTGTTTTTGTTAAAACATGGCTGATAAATACATAGATGATAAAAAAAATTTTTTCAGTCCAAAAAATCAATGTTAAATACAACTTTGTTATTGTCAAAACATCGATTTTATAACATATTTGTTTTTATCCAAAACATCAATATTATTGTCTAAACATCGATGTTAAAATATACTTCATTTTGTCCAAAAGATCGATGTTGAAAACAAATTTGTTATTGTTAATACATCGATGTTAAAGAATATTTGTTGTTCTTCGAAACATCGATGTTAAAATATACTTGTTTTTGTCCAAAACATCGAAGTTAAATAATTTGTTTTTCTCCAAAACATCGATGTTATAACATATTCGTTTTATCCAAAACATCGATATTATTGTCTAAACATCGATGTTAAAATATACTTCTTTTTGTCCAAAAGATCGATGTTGAAAACAAATTTGTTATTGTTTATACATCGATGTTAAAGAATATTTGTTGTTCTTCGAAACATCGATGATAAAAAAAAATTTTTCAGTCCAAAAAATCGATGTTAAAATATACTTGTTTTTGTCTAAAACACCGATGTTAAAACATTTGTTTTTCTCCAAAACATCGATGTTATAACATATTTGTTTTTATCCAAAACATCAATATTATTGTCTAAACATCGATGTTAAAATATACTTCATTTTGTCCAAAAGATCGATGTTAAATACAACTTTGTTATTGTCAAATGATCGATGTTAAAATATACTTGTTTTTGTCCAAAACATCAATATTATTGTCTAAACATCGATGTTAAAATATACTTCATTTTGTCCAAAAGATCGATGTTAAATACAACTTTGTTATTGTCAAATGATCGATGTTAAAATATACTTGTTTTTGTCCAAAACATCGAAGTTAAATCATTTGTTTTTCTCCAAAACATCGATGTTATTGTCAAAACATCAATGTTAAAGTATATGATAAGATAAGATATAAGATTGTTTTTGTTAAAACATGGCTGATAAATACATAGATGATAAAAAAAATTTTTTCAGTCCAAAAAATCAATGTTAAATACAACTTTGTTATTGTCAAAACATCGATTTTATAACATATTTGTTTTTATCCAAAACATCAATATTATTGTCTAAACATCGATGTTAAAATATACTTCATTTTGTCCAAAAGATCGATGTTGAAAACAAATTTGTTATTGTTAATACATCGATGTTAAAGAATATTTGTTGTTCTTCGAAACATCGATGTTAAAATATACTTGTTTTTGTCCAAAACATCGAAGTTAAATAATTTGTTTTTCTCCAAAACATCGATGTTATAACATATTCGTTTTATCCAAAACATCGATATTATTGTCTAAACATCGATGTTAAAATATACTTCTTTTTGTCCAAAAGATCGATGTTGAAAACAAATTTGTTATTGTTTATACATCGATGTTAAAGAATATTTGTTGTTCTTCGAAACATCGATGATAAAAAAAAATTTTTCAGTCCAAAAAATCGATGTTAAAATATACTTGTTTTTGTCTAAAACACCGATGTTAAAACATTTGTTTTTCTCCAAAACATCGATGTTATAACATATTTGTTTTTATCCAAAACATCAATATTATTGTCTAAACATCGATGTTAAAATATACTTCATTTTGTCCAAAACATCGATATTATTGTCTAAACATCGATGTTAAAATATACTTCTTTTTGTCCAAAAGATCGATGTTGAAAACAAATTTGTTATTGTTTATACATCGATGTTAAAGAATATTTGTTGTTCTTCGAAAATCGATGATAAAAAAAAATTTTCAGTCCAAAAAATCGATGTTAAAATATACTTGTTTTTGTCTAAAACATCGATGTTAAAACATTTGTTTTTCTCCAAAACATCGATGTTATAACATATTTGTTTTTATCCAAAACATCAATATTATTGTCTAAACATCGATGTTAAAATATACTTCATTTTGTCCAAAAGATCGATGTTAAATACAACTTTGTTATTGTCAAATGATCGATGTTAAAATATACTTGTTTTTGTCCAAAACATCGAAGTTAAATCATTTGTTTTTCTCCAAAACATCGATGTTATTGTCAAAACATCAATGTTAAAGTATATGATAAGATAAGATATAAGATTGTTTTTGTTAAAACATGGCTGATAAATACATAGATGATAAAAAAAATTTTTTCAGTCCAAAAAATCAATGTTAAATACAACTTTGTTATTGTCAAAACATCGATTTTATAACATATTTGTTTTTATCCAAAACATCAATATTATTGTCTAAACATCGATGTTAAAATATACTTCATTTTGTCCAAAAGATCGATGTTGAAAACAAATTTGTTATTGTTAATACATCGATGTTAAAGAATATTTGTTGTTCTTCGAAACATCGATGTTAAAATATACTTGTTTTTGTCATAAAAACATCGATGTTGAATGTAAGATTGTTTTTGTTAAAACATGGCTGAAAAAACATCGCTGATAAAAACATCTTCGTTATAGCTAAAACATCGATGTTAAATACAACTTTGTTATTGTCAACACATCGATGTTAAAATATACTTGTTTTTGTCCAAAACATCGAAGTTAAATCATTTGTTTTTCTCCAAAACATCGATGTTATTGTCAAAACATCAATGTTAAAGTATACTTGTTTTCGTTCAAAACATCAATGTTAAAACATATTTTTTTTCTCCAAAACATAGATGTTACTGTCCAAACATCGATGTAAAAATATACTTCTTTTTGTTCAAAACATGGATGTTGAAAACAAATTTGTTATTGCTAATTCATCAATGTTAAAAAATATTTGCTGTTCTCCAAAACATCGATGTTAAAATATATTTGTTTTTGTCCAAAACATCGATTTTATAACATATTTGTTTTTATCCAAAACATCAATATTATTGTCTAAACATCGATGTTAAAATATACTTCATTTTGTCCAAAAGATCGATGTTGAAAACAAATTTGTTATTGTCAACACATCGATGTTAAAGAATATTTGTTGTTCTTCGAAACATCGATGTTGAATGTAAGATTGTTTTTGTTAAAACATGGCTGAAAAAACATCGCTGATAAAAACATCTTCGTTATAGCTAAAACATCGATGTTAAATACAACTTTGTTATTGTCAACACATCGATGTTAAAATATTCTTGTTTTTGTCCAAAAAATCGATGTTAAAACATTGGTTTTTCTCCGAATCATCGATGTTATTGTCAAAACATGGATGTTGAAAACAAATTTGTTATAGTTAAAACATCGATGTTAAAAACATCTCTGTTATAGCTAAAACATCGATGTTAAGAGCACTTTTATTGTTGTATTTGTCCAAAAATCGATGATAAAAGATATAACAAAAAAAACAAAAACAATATAGATGATCTTAACATTGATGTTTTGAACAAAAACAAGTATACTTTAACATCGATGTTAAAATATACTTGTTTTCGTCCAAAACATCGATGTTGAAAGCAAGATTGTTTTTGTTAAAACTTCGCTGATAAAAAAAATCTTTGTTATAGTTAAAACATTGATGATAAATACACCTTTGTTATTGTGAAACATCGATATAATAAAATCGATGTTAAAATATAGTTGTTTTTGTTATAATAACATCGATGTTGAACGCAAGATTGTTTTTGTTAAAACATGGCTGATAAAAACATCGATGATAAAAAAAATTTTTTCATTCCAAAAAATCGATGTTAAATACAACTTTGTTATTGTCAAATGATCGATGTTAAAATATACTTGTTTTTGTCCAAAACATCGAAGTTAAATCATTTGTTTTTCTCCAAAACATCGATGTTATTGTCAAAACATCAATGTTAAAGTATACTTGTTTTCGTTCAAAACATCAATGTTAAAACATATTTTTTTTCTCCAAAACATAGATGTTACTGTCCAAACATCGATGTAAAAATATACTTCTTTTTGTTCAAAACATGGATGTTGAAAACAAATTTGTTATTGCTAATTCATCAATGTTAAAAAATATTTGCTGTTCTCCAAAACACCGATGTTAAAATATATTTGTTTTGTCATAAAAACATCGATGATGAAAGCAAGATTGTTTTTGTTAAAACATCGCTGATAAAAACATCTTTGTTATAGCTAAAACATTGATGATAAATACAACTTTGTTATTGTCAAAACATCGATGTTAAAACATATTTGTTTTTGTCCAAAACATCGATGTTATAACATATTTGTTTTATCCAAAACATCAATAATATTGTCTAAACATCGATATAAAAATATACTTGTTTTTGTCCAAAAGATCGATGTTGAAAACAAATTTGTTATTGTTAATACATCGATGTTAAAAAATATTTGTTGTTCTCCAAAACATCGATGATAAAAAAAAAATTTTCAGTCCAAAAAATCGATGTTAAATACAGCTTTGTTATTGTCAAAAGATCGATGTTAAAATATACTTGTTTTTGCCTAAAACATCGATGTTAAAACATTTGTTTTTCTCCAAAACATCGATGTTATAACATATTTGTTTTATCCAAAACATCAATATTATTGTCTAAACATCGATATTAAAATATACTTGTTTTTTTCCAAAAGATCGATGTTGAAAACAAATTTGTTATGTTAATACATCGATGTTAAAAAATATTTGTTGTTCTCCAAAACATCGATATTAAAATATAGTTTTTTTTATCATAAAAACATCGATGTTAAACGCAAGATCGATGTTAAAATATACTTGTTTTTGTCCAAAACATCGATGTTAAAACATATTTGTTTTATCCAAAACATCAATATTATTGTCTAAACATCGATGTTAAAATATACTTCATTTTGTCCAAAACATCGATATTATTGTCTAAACATCGATGTTAAAATATACTTCTTTTTGTCCAAAAGATCGATGTTGAAAACTAATTTGTTATTGTTTATACATCGATGTTAAAGAATATTTGTTGTTCTTCGAAAATCGATGATAAAAAAAAATTTTCAGTCCAAAAAATCGATGTTAAAATATACTTGTTTTTGTCTAAAACATCGATGTTAAAACATTTGTTTTTCTCCAAAACATCGATGTTATAACATATTTGTTTTTATCCAAAACATCAATATTATTGTCTAAACATCGATGTTAAAATATACTTCATTTTGTCCAAAAGATCGATGTTAAATACAACTTTGTTATTGTCAAATGATCGATGTTAAAATATACTTGTTTTTGTCCAAAACATCGAAGTTAAATCATTTGTTTTTCTCCAAAACATCGATGTTATTGTCAAAACATCAATGTTAAAGTATACTTGTTTTCGTTCAAAACATCAATGTTAAAACATATTTTTTTTCTCCAAAACATAGATGTTACTGTCCAAACATCGATGTAAAAATATACTTGTTTTTGCCTAAAACATCGATGTTAAAACATTTGTTTTTCTCCAAAACATCGATGTTATAACATATTTGTTTTATCCAAAACATCAATATTATTGTCTAAACATCGATATTAAAATATACTTGTTTTTTTCCAAAAGATCGATGTTGAAAACAAATTTGTTATGTTAATACATCGATGTTAAAAAATATTTGTTGTTCTCCAAAACATCGATATTAAAATATAGTTTTTTTTATCATAAAAACATCGATGTTAAACGCAAGATCGATGTTAAAATATACTTGTTTTTGTCCAAAACATCGATGTTAAAACATATTTGTTATATCCAAAACATCAATATTATTGTCTAAACATCGATGTTAAAATATACTTCATTTTGTCCAAAACATCGATATTATTGTCTAAACATCGATGTTAAAATATACTTCTTTTTGTCCAAAAGATCGATGTTGAAAACTAATTTGTTATTGTTTATACATCGATGTTAAAGAATATTTGTTGTTCTTCGAAAATCGATGATAAAAAAAAATTTTCAGTCCAAAAAATCGATGTTAAAATATACTTGTTTTTGTCTAAAACATCGATGTTAAAACATTTGTTTTTCTCCAAAACATCGATGTTATAACATATTTGTTTTTATCCAAAACATCAATATTATTGTCTAAACATCGATGTTAAAATATACTTCATTTTGTCCAAAAGATCGATGTTAAATACAACTTTGTTATTGTCAAATGATCGATGTTAAAATATACTTGTTTTTGTCCAAAACATCGAAGTTAAATCATTTGTTTTTCTCCAAAACATCGATGTTATTGTCAAAACATCAATGTTAAAGTATATGATAAGATAAGATATAAGATTGTTTTTGTTAAAACATGGCTGATAAATACATAGATGATAAAAAAAATTTTTTCAGTCCAAAAAATCAATGTTAAATACAACTTTGTTATTGTCAAAACATCGATTTTATAACATATTTGTTTTTATCCAAAACATCAATATTATTGTCTAAACATCGATGTTAAAATATACTTCATTTTGTCCAAAAGATCGATGTTGAAAACAAATTTGTTATTGTTAATACATCGATGTTAAAGAATATTTGTTGTTCTTCGAAACATCGATGTTAAAATATACTTGTTTTTGTCATAAAAACATCGATGTTGAATGTAAGATTGTTTTTGTTAAAACATGGCTGAAAAAACATCGCTGATAAAAACATCTTCGTTATAGCTAAAACATCGATGTTAAATACAACTTTGTTATTGTCAACACATCGATGTTAAAATATACTTGTTTTTGTCCAAAACATCGAAGTTAAATCATTTGTTTTTCTCCAAAACATCGATGTTATTGTCAAAACATCAATGTTAAAGTATACTTGTTTTCGTTCAAAACATCAATGTTAAAACATATTTTTTTTCTCCAAAACATAGATGTTACTGTCCAAACATCGATGTAAAAATATACTTCTTTTTGTTCAAAACATGGATGTTGAAAACAAATTTGTTATTGCTAATTCATCAATGTTAAAAAATATTTGCTGTTCTCCAAAACATCGATGTTAAAATATATTTGTTTTTGTCCAAAACATCGATTTTATAACATATTTGTTTTTATCCAAAACATCAATATTATTGTCTAAACATCGATGTTAAAATATACTTCATTTTGTCCAAAAGATCGATGTTGAAAACAAATTTGTTATTGTCAACACATCGATGTTAAAGAATATTTGTTGTTCTTCGAAACATCGATGTTGAATGTAAGATTGTTTTTGTTAAAACATGGCTGAAAAAACATCGCTGATAAAAACATCTTCGTTATAGCTAAAACATCGATGTTAAATACAACTTTGTTATTGTCAACACATCGATGTTAAAATATTCTTGTTTTTGTCCAAAAAATCGATGTTAAAACATTGGTTTTTCTCCGAATCATCGATGTTATTGTCAAAACATGGATGTTGAAAACAAATTTGTTATAGTTTAAACATCGATGTTAAAAACATCTCTGTTATAGCTAAAACATCGATGTTAAGAGCACTTTTATTGTTGTATTTGTCCAAAAATCGATGATAAAAGATATAACAAAAAAACAAAAACAATATAGATGATCTTAACATTGATGTTTTGAACAAAAACAAGTATACTTTAACATCGATGTTAAAATATACTTGTTTTCGTCCAAAACATCGATGTTGAAAGCAAGATTGTTTTTGTTAAAACTTCGCTGATAAAAAAAATCTTTGTTATAGTTAAAACATTGATGATAAATACACCTTTGTTATTGTGAAACATCGATATAATAAAATCGATGTTAAAATATAGTTTTTTTTTGTTATAATAACATCGATGTTGAACGCAAGATTGTTTTTGTTAAAACATGGCTGATAAAAACATCGATGATAAAAAAAATTTTTTCATTCCAAAAAATCGATGTTAAATACAACTTTGTTATTGTCAAATGATCGATGTTAAAATATACTTGTTTTTGTCCAAAACATCGAAGTTAAATCATTTGTTTTTCTCCAAAACATCGATGTTATTGTCAAAACATCAATGTTAAAGTATACTTGTTTTCGTTCAAAACATCAATGTTAAAACATATTTTTTTTCTCCAAAACATAGATGTTACTGTCCAAACATCGATGTAAAAATATACTTCTTTTTGTTCAAAACATGGATGTTGAAAACAAATTTGTTATTGCTAATTCATCAATGTTAAAAAATATTTGCTGTTCTCCAAAACACCGATGTTAAAATATATTTGTTTTGTCATAAAAACATCGATGATGAAAGCAAGATTGTTTTTGTTAAAACATCGCTGATAAAAACATCTTTGTTATAGCTAAAACATTGATGATAAATACAACTTTGTTATTGTCAAAACATCGATGTTAAAACATATTTGTTTTTGTCCAAAACATCGATGTTATAACATATTTGTTTTATCCAAAACATCAATAATATTGTCTAAACATCGATATAAAAATATACTTGTTTTTGTCCAAAAGATCGATGTTGAAAACAAATTTGTTATTGTTAATACATCGATGTTAAAAAATATTTGTTGTTCTCCAAAACATCGATGATAAAAAAAAAATTTTCAGTCCAAAAAATCGATGTTAAATACAGCTTTGTTATTGTCAAAAGATCGATGTTAAAATATACTTGTTTTTGCCTAAAACATCGATGTTAAAACATTTGTTTTTCTCCAAAACATCGATGTTATAACATATTTGTTTTATCCAAAACATCAATATTATTGTCTAAACATCGATATTAAAATATACTTGTTTTTTTCCAAAAGATCGATGTTGAAAACAAATTTGTTATGTTAATACATCGATGTTAAAAAATATTTGTTGTTCTCCAAAACATCGATATTAAAATATAGTTTTTTTTATCATAAAAACATCGATGTTAAACGCAAGATCGATGTTAAAATATACTTGTTTTTGTCCAAAACATCGATGTTAAAACATATTTGTTTTATCCAAAACATCAATATTATTGTCTAAACATCGATGTTAAAATATACTTCATTTTGTCCAAAACATCGATATTATTGTCTAAACATCGATGTTAAAATATACTTCTTTTTGTCCAAAAGATCGATGTTGAAAACTAATTTGTTATTGTTTATACATCGATGTTAAAGAATATTTGTTGTTCTTCGAAAATCGATGATAAAAAAAAATTTTCAGTCCAAAAAATCGATGTTAAAATATACTTGTTTTTGTCTAAAACATCGATGTTAAAACATTTGTTTTTCTCCAAAACATCGATGTTATAACATATTTGTTTTTATCCAAAACATCAATATTATTGTCTAAACATCGATGTTAAAATATACTTCATTTTGTCCAAAAGATCGATGTTAAATACAACTTTGTTATTGTCAAATGATCGATGTTAAAATATACTTGTTTTTGTCCAAAACATCGAAGTTAAATCATTTGTTTTTCTCCAAAACATCGATGTTATTGTCAAAACATCAATGTTAAAGTATATGATAAGATAAGATATAAGATTGTTTTTGTTAAAACATGGCTGATAAATACATAGATGATAAAAAAAAAATTTTTCAGTCCAAAAAATCAATGTTAAATACAACTTTGTTATTGTCAAAACATCGATTTTATAACATATTTGTTTTTATCCAAAACATCAATATTATTGTCTAAACATCGATGTTAAAATATACTTCATTTTGTCCAAAAGATCGATGTTGAAAACAAATTTGTTATTGTTAATACATCGATGTTAAAGAATATTTGTTGTTCTTCGAAACATCGATGTTAAAATATACTTGTTTTTGTCATAAAAACATCGATGTTGAATGTAAGATTGTTTTTGTTAAAACATGGCTGAAAAAACATCGCTGATAAAAACATCTTCGTTATAGCTAAAACATCGATGTTAAATACAACTTTGTTATTGTCAACACATCGATGTTAAAATATTCTTGTTTTTGTCCAAAAAATCGATGTTAAAACATTGGTTTTTCTCCGAATCATCGATGTTATTGTCAAAACATGGATGTTGAAAACAAATTTGTTATAGTTAAAACATCGATGTTAAAAACATCTCTGTTATAGCTAAAACATCGATGTTAAGAGCACTTTTATTGTTGTATTTGTCCAAAAATCGATGATAAAAGATATAACAAAAAAACAAAAACAATATAGATGATCTTAACATTGATGTTTTGAACAAAAACAAGTATACTTTAACATCGATGTTAAAATATACTTGTTTTCGTCCAAAACATCGATGTTGAAAGCAAGATTGTTTTTGTTAAAACTTCGCTGATAAAAAAAATCTTTGTTATAGTTAAAACATTGATGATAAATACACCTTTGTTATTGTGAAACATCGATATAATAAAATCGATGTTAAAATATAGTTGTTTTTGTTATAATAACATCGATGTTGAACGCAAGATTGTTTTTGTTAAAACATGGCTGATAAAAACATCGATGATAAAAAAAATTTTTTCAGTCCAAAAAATCGATGTTAAATACAACTTTGTTATTGTCAAATGATCGATGTTAAAATATACTTGTTTTTGTCTAAAACATCGATGTTAAAACATTTGTTTTTCTCCAAATCATCGATGTTATAACATATTTGTTTTATCCAAAACATCAATATTATTGTCTAAACATCGATATTAAAATATACTTGTTTGTGTCCAAAAGATCGATGTTGAAAACAAATTTGTTATTGTTAATACATCGATGTTAAAAAATATTTGTTGTTCTCCAAAACATCGATATTAAAATATAGTTTTTTTTGTCATAAAAACATCGATGTTAAACGCAAGATCGATGTTAAAATATACTTGTTTTGTCCAAAACATCGATGTTAAAACATATTTGTTTTATCCAAAACATCAATATTATTGTCTAAACATCGATGTTAAAATATACTTCATTTTGTCCAAAAGATCGATGTTAAATACAACTTTGTTATTGTCAACACATCGATGTTAAAATATTCTTGTTTTCGTTCAAAACATCGATGTTAAATCATATTTTTTTTCTCCAAATCATAGATGTTACTGTCCAAACATCGATGTAAAAATATACTTCTTTTTGTTCAAAACATAGATGTTGAAAACAAATTTGTTATTGCTAATACATCTATGTTAAAAAATATTTGCTGTTCTCCAAAACATCGATGTTAAAATATAGTTTTTTTTTGTCATAAAAACATCGATGTTGAACGCAAGATTGTTTTTGTTAAAACATGGCTGATAAAAACATCGATGATAAATAAAACATTTTCAATCCAAAAAATCGATGTTAAATACAACTTTGTTATTATCAAAACATCGATGTTAAAACATATTTTTTTTTGTCCAAAACATCGATTTTATAACATTTTTGTTTTTCTCCAAAACATCGATATTATTGTCTAAACATAGATATAAAAATATACTTGGTTTTGTCCAAAAGATCGATGTTGGAAACAAATTTGTTATTGTTAATACATCGATGTTAAAATATTCTTGTTTTTGTCCAAAAAATCGATGTTAAAACATTGGTTTTTCTCCGAATCATCGATGTTATTGTTAAAACATGGCTGATAAAAACATCGATGATAAAAAAAAATTTTTCAGTCCAAAAAATCGATGTTAAATACAACTTTGTTATTGTCAAATGATCGATGTTAAAATATACTTGTTTTTGTCCAAAACATCGAAGTTAAATCATTTGTTTTTCTCCAAAACATCGGTGTTATTGTCAAAACATCAATGTTAAAGTATACTTGTTTTCGTTCAAAACATCAATGTTAAAACATATTTTTTTTCTCCAAAACATAGATGTTACTGTCCAAACATCGATGTAAAAATATACTTCTTTTTGTTCAAAACATGGATGTTGAAAACAAATTTGTTATTGCTAATTCATCAATGTTAAAAAATATTTGCTGTTCTCCAAAACACCGATGTTAAAATATATTTGTTTTGTCATAAAAACATCGATGATGAAAGCAAGATTGTTTTTGTTAAAACATCGCTGATAAAAACATCTTTGTTATAGCTAAAACATTGATGATAAATACAACTTTGTTATTGTCAAAACATCGATGTTAAAACATATTTGTTTTTGTCCAAAACATCGATGTTATAACATATTTGTTTTATCCAAAACATCAATAATATTGTCTAAACATCGATATAAAAATATACTTGTTTTTGTCCAAAAGATCGATGTTGAAAACATATTTGTTATTGTTAATACATCGATGTTAAAAAATATTTGTTGTTCTCCAAAACATGGATGTTAAAATATAGTTGTTTTTGTCATAAAAACATCGATGTTGAACGCAAGATTGTTTTTGTTCAAACATGGCTGATAAAAACATCGATGATAAAAAAAAAATTTTTAGTCCAAAAAATCGATGTTAAATACAACTTTGTTATTGTCAAATGATCGATGTTAAAATATACTTGTTTTTTTCCAAAACATCGAAGTTAAATAATTTGTTTTTCTCCAAAACATCGATGTTATAACATATTCGTTTTATCCAAAACATCGATATTATTGTCTAAACATCGATGTTAAAATATACTTCTTTTTGTCCAAAAGATCGATGTTGAAAACAAATTTGTTATTGTTTATACATCGATGTTAAAGAATATTTGTTGTTCTTCGAAACATCGATGATAAAAAAAAATTTTTCAGTCCAAAAAATCGATGTTAAAATATACTTGTTTTTGTCTAAAACATCGATGTTAAAATATACTTCATTTTGTCCAAAAGATCGATGTTAAATACAACTTTGTTATTGTCAAATGATCGATGTTAAAATATACTTGTTTTTGTCCAAAACATCGAAGTTAAATCATTTGTTTTTCTCCAAAACATCGATGTTATTGTCAAAACATCAATGTTAAAGTATACGATAAGATAAGATATAAGATTGTTTTTGTTAAAACATGGCTGATAAAAACATAGATGATAAAAAAAAAATTTTCAGTCCGAAAAATCAATGTTAAATACAACTTTGTTATTGTCAAAACATCGATTTTATAACATATTTGTTTTTATCCAAAACATCAATATTATTGTCTAAACATCGATGTTAAAATATACTTCATTTTGTTCAAAAGATCGATGTTGAAAAAAAATTTGTTATTGTTAATACATCGATGTTAAAGAATATTTGTTGTTCTTCGAAACATCGATGTTAAAATATACTTGTTTTTGTCATAAAAACATCGATGTTGAATGTAAGATTGTTTTTGTTAAAACATGGCTGAAAAAACATCGCTGATAAAAACATCTTCGTTATAGCTAAAACATCGATGTTAAATACAACTTTGTTATTGTCAACACATCGATGTTAAAATATACTTGTTTTTGTCCAAAACATCGAAGTTAAATCATTTGTTTTTCTCCAAAACATCGATGTTATTGTCAAAACATCAATGTTAAAGTATACTTGTTTTCGTTCAAAACATCAATTTTAAAACATATTTTTTTTCTCCAAAACATAGATGTTACTGTCCAAACATCGATGTAAAAATATACTTCTTTTTGTTCAAAACATGGATGTTGAAAACAAATTTGTTATTGCTAATTCATCAATGTTAAAAAATATTTGCTGTTCTCCAAAACATCGATGTTAAAATATACTTGTTTTTGTCATAAAAACATCGATGTTGAATGTAAGATTGTTTTTGTTAAAACATGGCTGAAAAAACATCGCTGATAAAAACATCTTCGTTATAGCTAAAACATCGATGTTAAATACAACTTTGTTATTGTCAACACATCGATGTTAAAATATTCTTGTTTTTGTCCAAAAAATCGATGTTAAAACATTGGTTTTTCTCCGAATCATCGATGTTATTGTCAAAACATGGATGTTGAAAACAAATTTGTTATAGTTAAAACATCGATGTTAAAAACATCTCTGTTATAGCTAAAACATCGATGTTAAGAGCACTTTTATTGTCGTATTTGTCCAAAAATCGATGATAAAAGATATAACAAAAAAACAAAAACAATATAGATGATCTTAACATTGATGTTTTGAACAAAAACAAGTATACTTTAACATCGATATTAAAATATACTTTTTTTGTCATCAAAACATCGATGTTAAAAGTAAGATTGTTTTTGTTAAAACATCGCTGAAAAAAAATCTTTGTTATAGCTAAAACATTGATAATAAATACAACTGTGTTATTGTGAAACATCGATTAATAAAATCGATGTTAAAATATAGTGGTTTTTGTTATAATAACATCGATGTTGAACGCAAGATTGTTTTTGTTAAAACATGGCTGATAAAAACATCGATGATAAAAAAAATGTTTTTGTCCAAATAATCGATGTTAAATACAACTTTGTTACTGTCAAAACATCGATGTTAAAATATACTTGTTTTTGTCTAAAACATCGATGTTAAAACATTTGTTTTTCTTCAAAACATCGATGATAAATAAAATTTTTTTGTCCAAAAAATCGATGTTAAATACAACTTTGTTACTGTGAAAACATCGATGTTAAAATATATTGTTTTTTTCCAAAACATCGATGTTAAAACATTTGTTGTTCTCCAAAACATCGATGTTATTGTGAAATCGCTTTTTGGACTGAAATTTTTTTTTTATCATCGATGTTTTAACAAAAACAATCTTGCGTTCAACATCGATGTTTATATGAGAAAAACAACTATATTCTAACATCGATGTTTTGGAAAACAACAAATATTTTTTAACATCGATGTTTTAACAATAACAAATTTGTTTTCAACATCCATGTTTTGGACAAAAAGAAGTATATTTAAACATCGATGTTTAGACAATAATATCGATGTTTTATCAAAAACAATCTTGTTTTCAACATCGATGTTTTTATGGTAAAAACAAGTATATTTTAATATCGATGTTAAAGTATACTTGTTTTTGTCCAAAACATCGATGTTGAGATCATCTATATTGTTATATGTTTTATCATCGATTTTTGGACAAAAACAATAATAAATGTGCTCTTAACATCGATGTTTTAGCTATAACAGAGATGTTTTTAACATCGATGTATTAACAATAACAAATTTGTTTTCAACATCCATGTTTTGGACAAAAAGAAGTATATTTTAACATCGATGTTTAGACAATAACATCGATGTTTTGGAGAAAAACCAATGTTTTAACATCGATGTTTTGGACAAAAACAAATATATTTTAACATCGATGTGTTGACAATAACAAAGTTGTATTTAACATCGATGTATTATCTATAACGAAGATGTTTTTATCAGCCACGTTTTAACAAAAACAATCTTGCGTTCAACATCGAGGTTTTTATGACAAAAACAACTATATTTTAACATCGATGTTTTAGAGAACAACAAAATTTTTTTTAATATCGATGTATTAACAATAACAAATTTGTTTTCAACATCGATTTCTTGGACAAAAACATGTATATTTTAATATGGATGTTTAGACAGTAACATTGATGTTTTGGAGAAAAAAAATATGTTTTAACATCGATGTTTTGAACAAAAACAAGTATATTTTAACATTGGTGTTTTTACAATAACAAAGTTGTATTTAACATCGATTTTTTGGACTGAAAAACTTTTTTTTTATAATCGATGTTTTTATCAGCCACTTTTTAACAAAAACAATCTTGCGTTCAACATCGATGTTTTTATGACAAAAACAACTATATTTTAACATCGATGTTTTAGAGAACAACAAATATTTTTTAATATCGATGTATTAACAATAACAAATTTGTTTTCAACATCGATCTTTTGGACAAAAACATGTATATTTTAATATCGATGTTTAGACAATAATATTGATGTTTTGGATAAAACAAATATGTTATAACATCGATGTTTCGGACAAAAATAAATATTGTAACGTTAAATCGATAAGCAAATAAAAAAAAACATATAGCGTAACCTCCCGGACCGCCTGTTGGAACAAAATAAGCGGTTGGAACAAACTGTTTGGGTCTAGATCATTCTACGGCCTAGTCCACAGAGACGTAGATCTGCCTACATTGTTCTAGAATGATCCAGGCCCCACTATTTACGATATATATAAGGGGCAGAGACTGAACGAGTCAGTCGAAGTTGAAGTCTGTGTCTTGACTGTGTTGCTCAAGTCATATGATTGTGTGTGATAAAGTTATTAATGTTTTTTTTATGTTTTTGTCCAAGAGATCGATGTTGAAAACAAATTTGTTATTGTTAATACATCGATATTAAAAAAATTTTTGTTGTTCTCTAAAACATCGATGTTAAAATATAGTTGTTTTTGTCATAAAAACATCGATGTTGAACGCAAGATTGTTTTTGTTAAAACATGGCTAATAAAAACATCTTCGTTATAGATAAAACATCGATGTTAAATACAACTTTGTTATTGTCAACACATCGATGTTAAAATATATTTGTTTTTGTCCAAAACATCGATGTTAAAACATTGGTTTTTCTCCAAAACATCGATGTTATTGTCTAAACATCGATGTTAAAATATACTTCTTTTTGTCCAAAACATGGATGTTGAAAACAAATTTGTTATTGTTAATACATCGATGTTAAAAACATCTCTGTTATAGCTAAAACATCGATGTTAAGAGCACATTTATTATTGTTTTTGTCCAAAAATCGATGATAAAACATATAACAATATAGATGATCTTAACATCGATGTTTTGGACAAAAACAAGTATACTTTAACATCGATGTTAAAATATACTTGTTTTTAATCATAAAAACATCGATGTTGAAAACAAGATTGTTTTTGTTAAAACATCCCTGATAAAAAAATCTTTGTTATAGCTAAAACATTGATGATAAATACAACTTTGTTATTGTGAAACATCGATGTTAAAACATATTTGTTTTTATCCAAAACATCGATATTATTGTCTAAACATCGATGTTTAAATATACTTCTTTTTGTCCAAAACATGGATGTTGAAAACAAATTTGTTATTGTTAAAACATCGATGTTAAAAAATATTTGTTGTTCTCCAAAACATCGATGTTAGAATATAGTTGTTTTTCTCATGTAAACATCGATGTTGAACGCAAGATTGTTTTTGTTAAAACATCGATGATAAAGAATATTTTTGTTCTCCGAAACATCGATGTTAAAATATACTTGTTTTTGTCATAAAAACATCGATGTTGAAAGCAAGATTGTTTTTGTTAAAACATTGCTGATAAAAACATCTTTTTTATAGCTAAAACATCGATCTTAAATACAACTTTGTTACTGTCAACGACATCAATGTTAAAATATACTTGTTTTTGTCCAAAACATCGATGTTAAAACGTTTGTTTTTCACCAATACATCGATGTTATTGTCAAAACATCAATGTTAACATATACTTCTTTTTGTCCAAAACATGGATGTTGAAAACAAATTTGTTATTGTTAAAACATCGATGTTAAAAACATCTCTGTTATAGCTAAAACATCGATGTTAAGTGCACATTTATTGTTGTTTTTGTCCAAAAATCGATGATAAAACATATAACAAAGAACAAAAGCAATATAGATGATCTTAACATCGATGTTTTGAACAAAAACAAGTATACTTTAACATCGATGTTAAAACATATGAAGAGTACACGGAAGAAAGGGGGAGAGTCAATTTTTTTCCAAATTGTATTTATATATATATAATTGTCCGTCTAGTTGAGTAGAATATGTTGGTGAAAATAAATAGTCAGAAAAAATGACAGTCGGTTGGTTACAAGCGATGGAATGAACCACGTACTCGGAAGAAAGGGGGAATGTCCTCGCGGAAAAA
The DNA here is from genome assembly GCA_911387785.2 of Aelia acuminata. Classification (NCBI taxonomy): domain Eukaryota; kingdom Metazoa; phylum Arthropoda; class Insecta; order Hemiptera; family Pentatomidae; genus Aelia; species Aelia acuminata. The sequence continues at coordinate 66,512,591 of OU426980.1, read as the reverse complement.
CCTAGAATGGGGGAGAGTCATGTTAGAAGTTATATGGGTTGTGTATTAATATCACCATTTCATCAATAAAAGAGCGAAGAAAGGGGGAGCGTCCAGGACTATCTCCCTTTCTTTTATGTTTAAATTGTTTTTTTTTTTACTAAAACATTTATTTTTAGAGCGTATTATGTCTGTTTCGGGCAAATTTATTATTTTTACACGCAAAACAAAAAGGAAAAGGGCATATAAAAAAATTGAAGAAAAATAATAAAAGATACTTAAGTAATTAAAGATCCAAACCTAAAAACTCGATTTCCTCGGAAAGCACTCCAAATGACATCCCCCCTTTCTTCCGTGGACTCTTCATATTGGTTTTTTTTTTCAAAAACATCGTTGTTAGAAACATCTTTGTTATAGCTAAAACATCGATGTTAAGATCATATATATTATTGTTTTTTTGTTATATGTTTTAACTTCGACTTTTGGACAAAAACAACAATAAATGTGCTCTTAACATCGATGTTTTAGCTATAACAGAGATGTTTTTAGGGGCCCGGTGTGGCTGTGCGGTAAAGCGCCGTACTCCCATGCCGGAGCTGCGGGTTCGAGTCCCGCCCTGGGTGGTGCTTTTCTTTCGTAGGAGAAGTATTACCCAGTGCTATGGGTGTTATATAGTGTTAGTTAGTTGTGTTAGTATGGGCAGTATAGGGCTTCAGTGGAAGCCTTGAAGTCCCAAAAAAAAAAAAAAAAAAAGAAGAGAGATGTTTTTAACATCGATGTTTTAACAATTACAAATTTGTCATAAAAACATCGATGTTGAACGCAAGATTGTTTTTGTTAAAACATCGATGATAAAAAAAAAATTTTTGTCCAAAAAATCGATGTTAAATACAACTTTGTTATTGTCTAAACTTCGATGTTAAAATATACTTGTTTTTGTCCAAAACATCGATGTTAAAACATTTGTTTTTCTCCAAAATATCGAGGTTATTGTCAAAACATCAATGTTACAATATATTTGTTTTTTTGTATATTTGTTCAAAACATCAATGTTAAAACATATTTGTTTTTCAAAAACATCGATGTTAATAACAGCTTTGTTATTGTTTAAACATCGATAGTTATGGTGCATAACCGTACATACCTGAGTCAGTGTTATCCCCCTCCTACAATCCTGTATATATACCTGCCTATTAGAACCATAAGTTAGTTATTAGCCATCATTAGACTTGTCAATATCTAGTTGTTAGTGTAGTAGTAGTTCATGTAACTGTGTTTTGTTACCAATAAAGTTTTTTTTAAGTTCTTTGTGCGGTTAAGTTCTTTATCTGGCGCCCAAACAGGGACCCTATCAGCTTCAGGCCAGTAAAGGTGATGGAATTTTCCTGAAGATCAAGAGAAATCGAAGAAATACCTCAACAGATTTCGGATCATTTCAGTGAAAACAACCTTGAACGGAATCTCAGGAAAGACCGAAGAAATAGTCATTTGATAACAGGTCTTGGAGTAAACCACCTGAAGTTTGTGTTTCTACACTTCAATAGGGTCATAAATAAAAATAATTTCGATAGAGCTCCGCAGAACTTCAGAAAAAAAACTTTGAGGTACATATTAGCTGTAATTTTGTATGAGTAGGAATAAGAAAACTAGTGTTAGGTTAGATATAAGTGAAATTACTGACCAATTAAGCAATTTATTACTTCATCAAAACCGTAGTAATAATAGTTTGGATTCCAATATGACATCAATTACATACTCTATGGTAAAGGAGGATTACGATAATATCCCAACCTATGATGGTAATCCAGAGGATTTTTTTTTTTTTTGTAAAATCAGTGCAAGCAGTTTATAATACAGTTTGTAGTGAAAACAATACTTTAAAAAATCAAAATCATGCCAGATTACTTTCCAAAGTAACCTCTAGGTTAGTAGGCAATGCTAGACATTGTTTATTAACGAATACTTTTATAAATGTATCAGAATTGTTAGATCATTTACAAAAAATTTTTAAAGATTCTAGGACAGTAGAACAACTTAAGTTAGAATTATTAAGTATTAAATCGGGACCAAGAGAGCATCCTATTTCATTTATCGATAGGGTAGCTCACATTTGAGCTTTAATATTTTCACGCATCGCCTTAGACGAGGATATTATTAATAAAGAAACTGTTATGTAATTGCAAGATCGGGAAATCAACTATCATATTAAAGCTAATTTACATCCCCAACTCTGTGATTTCTTAAACCATTTAAGGCTTATAGATATTGATGACATTAGGAACGCCATACAAAACGATTGTTCATTTATTCTAGAACGATTATACGGTAATCAAAGCTACCCCAATTCTAAATACAACCCTAAACATAAAAACTATAAACCTTTCAAAGGTAAATATAACCATCACAATCAAAATTACAATTATAATCATGGTCAACATTATAATCATAATCAACATTATAATCATAATCATCATTATAATCCTAATCATAATTATAATTATACTCCTAACTTTCAACAAAACTACAATCATCCAAACCACAACTATTACCCTAATAATCAACCTAACTATAATCATAATTTTAATCAAACTCCTAATTTTAATCACAACCTTAACCCTTACTATAATCAAAACTATAATCCTAATTTAACTCCAAATAATGATTACATTCCAAATCATACTCAGATTCGCGAGAGAGAACCTAGTCAAAATAGGAGAATTAACCAACAGACAGTAAATAATTTCCAAGGTTTTAACTGGGAACAACAAAGGCAGAAGACACCATTTCCCACGGGTCCTTTTAAACCCGACTCAGCAAATACCGTGTCAATGAGAACGGTAAGGTCAAACGCCGCGCCCGTGAATCACGTATCACATGACTTCTGCGATATGAACGAACTAAAACAACAAATACAAGCATTAGCTCATAGAGTTGATAATTTTTTAGAACCAGGCCAGCCGGAACCATCCCCGAATATCCCTTAAATTTCACCGATCAACTGCCTCAGTTTAAGGATTTTAAAGGAAACAAATGGCTCATTGATACCGGTGCTTTAAAAAACTACATCCATCCACGTTCCTTACCCGAGGGAACTGAAATACAATCGGAAGAATTTTTTGTCAAAACGCCTACCGGACGCGAAAAGGGCACTACAACAGCATATATTGACCTTGCTCCAAATTTAAGGCTTGACGATAAATTTTTAGTTAAGTTTTATATTCTTCCATGTAGTAATGATTATGATATTTTATTAGGCTACGAAACAATGAAAGATTTAGATATTAATATATTTAGTAAAGACGAAGAAATTTTTTTATTAGGAGGAACATTAAAAATCACAAACGGTTCACTAGAACGCGTAGACACACTCCATAATAGACATAAGTGTAATAATAATCATAATATTAGTACTATAGGTAGTAAGACTAATAATAGTAATGATCCTTTGAATAATATAAATCATAATACGACTATTACTATTAATCCTAAACATGATAACCATATAAATAATAATCCTATTTGTTAAATTCCCTTCGGAAAGTAATGGACCTCCAAAATGAAACTTAATTAAAATAAATAAACAATTGATTAAAAAAAGGAAAACCGAAAATATAAACATTTATTCATCATTAAAATAAAACATTAATATAAAATGAAATCATTTTTACAAAAAAAAGAAATAATTTCCCCCAGAATAAAACAGTAAAACAACTCCGCCAGTGTAGTCAGGTAGATTACTGGACTACCAATGCCAGTCCCAAGCCTGGATAAAGGAGGAGGGTTAGGAGGAGGGCTGACTACCCGCCCCCTATAAAAACTGTCAAGTTACTAAAGCTCAACAACAAAGCCTCGGATATCGGACTGTCTTACGGAAACGACCTGGAACCCCCATAAAGGTAATTAAATTTGGAACTTGGAATGTGCGCTCTCTCTATAGACCGGGTGCCCTTAATGAACTGCAGGAACAAATATCTCGACAAAGCATAGATATTACAGCTGTACAAGAAACGAGATGGACGGGGTGTGGCAAAATCACCAGAAATGAATTTGACTTCTATTATAGCGGAGGCAAGAAAAAACATGAGTTTGGGACTGGATTCCTGATTTCAAGACATGCGAAGTCAACAATACTCGATTTTGATCCGGTAAACAATAGGATATGTACTCTGAGGGTCAAAGGAAAACGTTATAATATTACCCTGATAAATGTACACACACCGACGGAGGAAAAAGAAGATGAAGAAAAGGAGGCATTTTATGAAGAATTGGATAAAATTATAAGAAATTGTCCCTCCTTCGACATAAAAATAGTGTTAGGTGATTTTAATGCACAAATCGGAAAAGAGCCTGCGTTCACCCCTGCCATTGGAAGACACAGTCTGCACCAAAAAACAAATGACAATGGAGAACGATTGATCAGCCTTGCGACTTCCAATGCATTAACGGTAATGAGTACAATCTTTCCTCACAAAAATACACACAAGGAAACTTGGACCTCACCAAATGGCGTAGCTACACACAAATAGATCACATATTGATATCATCCAAGCACTTCAACTCAGTAAATGATGTTAGATCATTCCGTGGGCCTGATGTGAATTCTGACCACTATCTGGTGGTGGCAAAGATGACCCAAGAAATGAGATTCTCATACCATAGAAACAAGAATCAGAGACTCAAATGGGACAGAACAAAGCTTAAAGAAGAGGAAATTAAAAGCTTATACCAAGCAAGTATTGAGGAAAGGGTGAGGAACATCCCTGCAGTTGAAGGAGGGAGAGAGGTGGTAGAAGAATGGGATCTTCTAAAGCAGACTATTACACAGTCAGCAGACCAATACTGTAGGAAGAATAAGAGGACCACTAACACCTGGTTTGATAAAGAATGTGAGGAGGTAGTAGCAGAACGGAATGCCAAGAGGTTAGCCTTCTTGAACCGAGATACGAGGCATAGTAGGAAGCAGTACAAAGAAGCCAGAACTAAAGCAAAGTCAGTACTGAAGAAAAAGAAGAAACAAGCATTAATAGAAAAGGTGAAGGCTATTGAGGCCTCAAGAAGGAATAATGAAACAAAGACATTTTTTGAAGACGCCAAGGCCATAACAACAACATTTAGTTACAACACAATGATTAGGAATACCAAAGGTAAGCTGCTAGTTATGGATCATGACATACTTGAAAGATGGAGGGATTACTTCAAGACACTCCTTAATCCCACAATTGAGGATCAGATTATGGACGACCCACCAGAAGATGATAATGAGAGTGAGTTGGTTCCACCGGATAGCACTGACATACAGTTAATTTTGGATCAGCTCAAAAACAATAAAGCACCTGGATCAGATAGCATCCCAGCAGAATTTCTGAAGGCAGGAGGACCGATAATAGCCGAAGAAATAACAAGAATCATAGAACAAACTTGGACTTCAGAAAAAATGCCACAAGAATGGAGTGAGTCTATCATTGTGCCAATTTTTAAAAAGAAAGGTGATTCAACCCAGTGCAACAATTATAGGGGAATCAGCTTACTTAACACAGGTTATAAGGTGTTCTCAATTGCGTTGTATAACCGGCTAATTCCATACGTGGAACCACATATTGGAGAATACCAAGGTGGATTTAGAGCCAATCGCTCAACCATTGACCAAATATTCTCGCTCAAGCAAATTATGGAAAAAATGAGGGAATATAACAATAGCATGTGGCTGCTCTTCATAGATTATAAAGCTGCTTACGATTCTGTCATCAGGAAGGAACTGTACTGGGCTATGAGAGAAATGGAAATCCCGGCTAAGCTGATCCGACTTACGATATGTACGATGAAGGACACAGTTGGCAAGGTCAAGATTGGTGGAAACTGTGGAGAATCATTCCCAGTGTGTTCGGGACTCAGACAAGGAGATTCACTGGCCCCAATGCTGTTTAATATCGTCCTAAACGCAGTTATTAAAAGAGTAAGGCTAATATCCCAAGGTACAATTTTTAGCCAGATGACCCAGGTGATGGCGTACGCGGACGATGTTGTCATAGCGGGGAGGAGTCTACGAAGTATCAAGGATGCATTAACGGTGCTTGAGATGGAAGGGAGGAGAATGGGTCTCCAAATCAACGAGGATAAGACCAAGATACTTATATTGAGAAAGAAGAACCCACCTCATCTGACGAGTCATTATGTAATAGGGAACTACAGATTTGAGAGGGTTGAAAGCTTTAAGTACTTGGGATCAGCGATCAATGACACCTTGGACGAGGGAGAAGAAGTCAAGTACAGAATAATGGCAGCCAACCGAGCTTATTTCAGTCTATCTAAACTCCTTGGTAGTAGACTGCTCAGTCGCACAACTAAGCTCAGGATATACAAAACACTCTTCCGACCCATCTTGACATATGCATCCGAAACCTGGGTAATGACTAAAGTATCAGCTGTTAATATTGACAGGTTCGAAAGAAGGATACTTAGACGAATTTATGGACCTGTTCAGGAGAATGGTGTGTTTCGACTCCGAAAAAACAAAGAACTTTATACACTGTACGATGACTTGAGCGTATCACAATTTGTAAGGGTACAACGGATCAGATGGCTGGGGCACGTAATTCGGATGAGTGAAGAGAGGACATTCAAAAGACTGTATTATGGAAAACCCGATGGAGCAAGACCTCGCGGAAGACCAAAGGGAAGATGGAAGGACGCTGTCGCCGAGGATCTGAAGAGAACAGGAATATCCATCAGACGCGCTAACGACAGGGAAGACTGGGGAAGAGCAGTTGAGCGGCAAGCGTCTGTTGCGCCGTGAATGAAAGCAGTAAAACAAACAAATAAAATGAAACAAACAAAATTAAATTTTCTCTCTAATGAAATAAATGAAAATGAAATAAAAAGAAAAGAAGCTTCTATGAACCAATTAATGAAATGAATGTCAAAATTCACTTGGATCGCTGGGCGATGTCGCAGAATGATGAAGCCGAAGTAGGCTGATAAATTTCATCAGATGAAGGAGTCGGTGCTTGGGTAGCATACAGTTCGCAGTGGGCGAAAACTCGTTCTCCAAAACTGCAGCGGGCAGATGAGAGCCGTAGACGCGTCTACGTAAGTCAGTGGACTGTTAGAATCTGGCTGGACTGGTATACACAACTGTATACAACACTACTGGTATTAGCACTGCTGTCGTATTAAAGCATCTGCACTAAGACGGCCTTATAAACATTTGTCTTCCAACAAACATCGCATCATTAGTTTAATTGATTAAATTAACAAAATTATTAAAAGAGAGAAAAAATCTAAACAAAATAATTATACAAATTAAACCCTATTAACAAAAATTAAGAAATTAAACAATAAAAGAAAATAAATTACTTCATTTTAAAAGAAAAAAACAGCAACAACAAATTGATTTAAGTAATAAATTAAAGTTTATGAGCGTTAACACTATTAATAATCTAAGTGCTAACGGTAACGATACGGAAATAAAAAAACTCATAAGACATGAACATATGGCGGCAAATGATTTGAATAAATTAATTAAACTATTAAATAAATATCCAGAAATGATAAAAGATGAAAACGACCCTCTTAAATCCACCAAATTATTAAAACACACAATTCATCTAAAAACAGACAAACCTATTTATAGTAGAAACTATAGATATCCTCACCAATTTAAGGAGGATATTTCACAGGAAATAGAAAAATTATTAAAATCTAACATTATACGCGAAAGCAAATCACCATATAACTCACCTATTTGGGTGGTACCAAAAAAACCGGACGCGAGTGGCAAACGGAAAATTAGAATGGTAATTGATTACCGAAAATTAAATCAGGAAACCATCTCAGATAAATTCCCATTGCCAAATATCGAAGACCTTCTTTTTCAATTAAATAATGCTCAAATTTTTTCCACCCTCGACTTAGCATCTGGTTTCCATCAGATCGAAATGGACGAAGATTCTATAGAGAAGACCGCTTTCTCTACAGAATCTGGTCACTACGAATTCCTTCGTATGCCGTTCGGTCTCTGCAATGCACCACCGACCTTTCAGAGGGCTATGAACATGATGCTAAGTAATACTCCAAATTGTTTAGTTTATATGGATGACATTATAATTTTTTCTAATAACATAGAAGAACATTTGTTACACTTAGAAGCAGTATTCAAAAAATTGAGTCATCATTCACTCACTGTTCAACTTGATAAAACTGAATTCTTAAAAACAGAACTCCCATTTCTTGGCTATATAGTATCTAAAGACGGTTTGAAAACTAATCCAGCAAAAATAGAAGCGATAGAAAACTTCCCCTTGCCCACAACACACAAAGGAATAAAACAATTCCTTGGTTTGACAGGCTATTATCGAAAATTTATTCAGAATTATGCACACTTAGCTAAACCTTTACCACAAGCTCTTCGCGTTGACAAAAAATCTATCTGCCCTTCATCCTATCAGGACGCTTTTGATCTTCTGAAACAAAATCTTCTCAATGCTCCTATACTCCAATTCCCTGATTGGGAACTCCCATTCATTTTAAGCACTGACGCGAGTTCGGTAGCTATCCCAAATCTCAGAAGGGAGGGATCATCCTATTGCTTTTGCCTCGCGCACCCTCTCTGATACCGAACAGCGCTACTCCACAATTGAAAAAGAGTTACTGGCTATTGTATATGCGTGTAATCATTTCAAGCCTTACGTTTATGGAAAAAAGTTTGTTATTCACACCGATCACAAACCATTAACATGGTTATTCACAATGAAAAACACTAATGCTCGGCTCATGAAATGGATTTTTCAACTTTCTGATTTTGAATTCGAAATTAAACACATTGAAGGAAAAACGAACTACGTTGCTGATGCTCTTTCTCGCAACCCACATCAGCTAAACGCCATCGAAGAAGTTGCCGATGAGGAATTGGACCGCCTCCTGGACGAAACAGCTAATATGCCCTCGGCCTCGTCCGACGAACTTGAGGAATTTCTGGAAGACTTTGATAACATCGGTCGGATGCAACATATTAATACCAGAGAAAATGAAATCGAGACCAGCAGCCTTGCAACAGTGCACTCTCAGGAGTCATCTAATCAGCAAATATGGATAGTAGAGGAAGACAAGCCTATTAACGTAGAAAAATTTCAGATTTTCATTCAACGAGGAAAAAAATCGATCCGTATTGAAAAACCTTTTGGCAAAACTCGGTATTACATAGAAACCGCTTACCCCTGGAACAACGATTTAAACGAAACACTACTCGAAATCCTGAAACCCAATACCACATTTGGTGTATTTTGTGAGCCTAACATAGAAACGGTTCGTAACAATTTTGAAGGCATTTTTAACAAGCTCTCACAAATCATTCAGGAAAATTATCCATCAGCAAAAATTAAACGATACAAAAAGAAATGTTTGGATATCACCGACCATGAAGAACAATTAGACATAATTACCTCATACCTCCTGGGTAAAACATGTCACAGAGGCAGTCTGGAAACCTATGAAAAACTCAAACGAGACTATTATTGGCCTCGAATGAAAGATACAATCACTGATTATTGTAACAAATGCGAAGTATGCCGCAAGACCAAATACGATCGCAAACCAATCAAAACCAAATTCTGTGTAACGCCAACTCCCGATAAACCCTTTGTGGAACTTATGATTGACACTCTACATTACGAACAAAAATTCATCATAACAATAGTTGATACCTTTTCTAAACGCCTTTTCGCAAGAATGGCGGACGCCTGCAATTCGGTTCAAGTTTCGGATGTAATTATACAATATTTGGAACTGTATCCCTCTCCGGATAGAATAAAAATGGATAACGGTAGGGAATATAAAAATAACCTAGTAGAAAATCTACTTAACTCTCAAGGAATTGAGGCTTATTATGTCACTCCCAACCATCCGAACTCTCTAGGACTCCTAAATAGACTACACTCTACCCTCATAGAAATCCTAAGAAGCCTTAAAGAAACAGACCCAAATATTAAACTAAAAAAGAGACTATATCTTGCTGTAATCGCTTGTAACAACAGTCTTAATCAAAAATTAAAACTAACACCCAATGAAATAACTTTCGGCAAACAAAATGATAAAGAAAACAACGCACCTATAACGGAAAAATTAGTCGAACAGTATCATAATAACCTAAAAATAGTTCATGAACAAATTAAAGAAAACATAGATCGCGAAAAGGAGACAAGAACTGAGCAGCGTAACCAAAATAGGGAAGATCCTAATATCCCAGATAACACCTATGCTAGGATCAGAACCAGAAATAAAAACGAAAATCCTTTCAAACCTGTCTATAAGTTAAGGGACAAAAATAAAGTCATTTCGGTACATTCTGACAATATACAAAGAAGTCGCAGAAAATACAAAAATAAAATAAAACCTCCCACACCCTCTGTTTCAGATAATGAAGATACAGGAACTGACATTTCTCATATGGATGTGTCATGAAATATCAACATATGAAATAACAGACTTAACCAATGCACCAGGAATAGCGGCTATAAAAATGCCACCCGCATTTACACTAGATAAATACCATACTTTAATTCATTATATCAATTTTACCCATTTAAACGAAGAACTAATCATAGCAGAACAACATCTGAATTCCTTTAAAACTAGTTCATCCTTTGATACCGTTCATAGGCAACTCCAATTCGTAAAAGCAAAAATTGAATCCCTTATTAATATCCCTCAAACTAAAAGACAAAAAAGAGGAATAATCAACGCGATAGGTACAGCCGTAAAATGGGTCACAGGGAACATGGACGCCTTGGACAGGGAACATTATGATCAAATTATTTCCAAATTAGAACAAAATTCTTATCACATAGAACATAATGTCGAGCAAGAAATTCTGTACAACAAAAAATTAATAGAAACATTCCGAAACGATATCTTGATACTAAATAAAAATAATGACCGAGCTTCGAAACTCATTAATTCATTAGATGCGGCTACAATAACTACTCATCTGAACGAACTTTATTCCATTATTAATTATATCACCTTACGAACCTTAGACATTGAAAACTCTCTTGAATTTTGGAAAATCGGGATATTGCACTCTAGTTTGTTAACACAGAGTGATATTTCATATCTAATGAAGAGAAACATATCGTTAATATCCACTGATTTAGAAACCTTATGGCAAATTAGTAAAACCAGATGCTCAATAAAAAACAATATTATTCATTACTTTATATCTATCCCATTAAAAACAAAAATGTATAGTAGGTACCATGTATCTTCTTCCAATTCCTGTATTACACAATAAAGCTCTTGTAACAACATTAACCCCTCACAAACTCATATTATTAGACAAGAATAAAACTCTTACTGGAAATTGTACATATATCAATACCTCATATTATTGTATGTATGCTAAAGAAATTAATGATGATTGTATTCGTAATTTGCTTAAAAATAATTTTAAGTATTGTATTACATCTAGCATCAAGACAAATCCCTTTATCAAGTATATTGATGATATCGATTATTATATTATTTTTAATACTAGCTATGTAACATTAGTAAATAAGGATTCACACCCTATATTTTTACCATTAACTGCCTTGATAAAATTAGAGCAGAATGAATCATTATTACAATGCCCTAGGCCTAACACTGTGGTCATTGATTCAAAAATTATTAGATTAGAAAATACTATTAGCAACCCCTTACCATTAAATATGTCTTTTGATGTACTCGAATTACCACCAGATCTGTCCGTTACGTTAGAAGATTTAGATAATATATCTTTTTTCGAAAATAGTTATTACTTATTTGTATATTCTTAGTATTATTGTCTTGTATCTTTTTGTATATCATATCTCAATTCTTATCCTTAAACACTGTAAATGTACCTCAAAGCCTAAACCATCTAGACATAAATTGGAAGACATCTCGCTGCCTCAAATTTGTAATCCTTGAACTCTGCCTAACAAATAATGCTCTTCGGAGTTTCGCATCTTCAGAAGGGAGGAGTTATGGTGCATAACCGTACATACCTGAGTCAGCATTATCCCCCTCCTACAATCCTGTATATATACCTGCCTATTAGAACCATAAGTTAGTTATTAGCCATCATTAGACTTGTCAATATCTAGTTTTTAGTGTAGTAGTAGTTCATGTAACTGTGTTTTGTTACCAATAAAGTTTTTTTTAAGTTCTTTGTGCGGTTAAGTTCTTTATCTGATGATAAATAATGATAAATACTTTGTCATTGACAAAACACTGATGTTAACAACAAGTTTGTTGCTGTTAAAATCATCTTTGTCGTAGCTAAAACATCGATGTTTAAACATATTTGTTTCGTCAAAAACACCGATGTTAATGACTGCCGGGTTACTGTTAAAACATATATGTTTTAACATTGATGTTTGACATTATATTGGAAATATTACCCCTGTTCTTCCAACCCTTTCTTGTTTCTGTAAAAATTTCAACTTCAAATAAGTTGATAAAAGATGAAAACGCAAAACCATGGTATCATAATTGAATTACTTATTTAATGCAGCTGCTCGCAAAATCTTTTAAAATATTCACCAGAAATACGATTATCTGTATTGCTATGGAAACGACATCAATGTATGAATATGTTTGGGTTTTAACAGTTGAATCTTTAATATATGAATATAAAAAACCAACTATGTCGAAAAAAATCTGTTTTTTTATACATTAAAGATGAAAAATAAAATGCTTAAAACATCGATTTAAATACGTTTGGGCACTAATATGTTAATGTTTAAAGACTGTATAAATTAAAAAACATCGATGTTCTGGAACATCGATGTTCTGTGTGGTGATCCACACATATAATTATTAGGCCATTTATTATATAAATATAAAGTATATTAATTGTTATTATATCATATTATATGAGGGCTATTATAGAAATATTGTATATGTAAATATTAGTGAGAACGATTATAATTAGTTGAATTAGGTGCCCAAATAGATAATTAAATATATTTAAGTTTGTATAAATATGTTAAGTAATAACATATGGCCAAACTTTGTACCTTAAAGCCTCCTTATCGCCCTAGCTCTGAGAAGGCCACACTCACAAAGACAGTCTCTAGCAGAATTTCCTTCCAGTTAGACGTATTGCTGTCGGCCCCCCACTCCTTTGCCCAGGCTCGTATTTTAATAGTAATTAGATATATTTGTCTATATGTATATATGTATATATTATTCACCAATTATAATATTCTTCCACTGCGTAATTCTGTCTATTTTTTGCATGTCCCAATTGTTAAAGATAATTATGATCCACGGACCTCTTTACTAACCCATATTATAATTTAAATAAATCAAGGACATAGCAAATTGTTAGCAGTTAGCATGGTTGTTTTTGATTAAAAAATAATACATAGCAAATTGGTTGCAGAGCGCGATTTTTTGATTTTTAAATAAAATCAAAACTGGTAATCACAACGTAATTTATCGCGAGTAAAAAAAATATAGTCTTTATATGTAGAAATAAAAACTAGTTATTGGTGAACTTTGGTCGCACGTATCTATAAATTAATTGGTGAAATATTGGGGCTAGATTATTTGTTAAGTATTTGGGCATTTAATTGAAAATTAAAAGTAATTGAAATATGTATTATTATATATAGTAGGGCGATTTTATTGTAATAATTAGAATAATTATTGTAAAGATTATATGAAAAATAGAATGGCGGACAAATCAAATAAAATTGTAAGTATTCAAATTATTATGGAATATTTATCTAAAGGTATTGAATTTATTATTGAAGAATTAGGAAGTTTAGAAAATAAAATGGCCGGGCAGCTTAATGAATTTATTGTTAAATCTAATGAATTTAATGAACGCGCGGAAAATTTTGATTTAAGGTTAAACGGTCATGTTAAAAATCCAATAGGAGTGGGGAATAAAAATATTAATAGTAATTATATTAATTCGGAGAGGGAAAATAATAATGATATTCTTATGGGTACTTTGGAATTTTTAAACGCGACGGAAATAAATATGGATGATTTAAAAAATTTAATTGAGATCAATCGGATGGAAATAATTGAAATAAATAAAGCGCGATTAACTTTTATGGAGATTGTCCCAGAAAATAATGAAAATTTAAATATTACACCAATTGAAGAAATTGAAATTAATAGTGAACAGGCCTGCCAACCTTTATGTTTGTTAGATAATAATTCCGCCAGTATTTCTCCGAATGATAAGTATAATGCCGATCTTTGCCCTAATCCTGGCTACCAAGTACTAACTGAAAGGATTATTTTGTTTTCGTCGAGCAATAAAAACAACATTCGCAATAATAAATTTTATTTTTCGAATAAAAATAGTTGTCGACAGAATATGTACAATTACTTTAAAAAGGGAAAGAATCATCGCAAATATAATAAATCTAAACGTCGAAATTATGCTAGGATAAATAAAAATTATTTTAGAAATAAAAATTGTAAGGGCAGATATAAAAATCATTATTTTATAAGTAAACTTGTTAAAAATCATAGTCGTGGCAACATTAATTATTGGAAAGTTACGTATAATTTATTATCGCCCAAAGTAGAAAATAATAATGGTAATTATTGGAAGGAAAAATACAAATCTGTATTGGGTTCAGATCGGAACGGCGGTAAAGTGCTAGTTAATTAATAAATAAGTTGGAAGAAATTTAAGAATATAAAAAGACCTCGCGTGTTTCAAGGTGTTTAACAATTGGATTAATGAGAGTAATGTTAATGGTTTATTTGAATAACAATAAGTAATTTGTTTAATTCTAAATAAATTATCGATATTAATAATTATCGATGGCTATAATTAATAATATTAATTAACGGTAATAATATTTTTATATTGAATATAATATTTATGGAATTTAATATTTATAGAAAATAAATGTGGTTATTATCGACGAATTAAGTATTGATATAAAATATTAAAGGGGCCTAAAATTTAATAAATTTTAAAGTGTGCATCTATTAACGTCGAGTTAGGTTTTATAAAATAAAATAATTGTTTATGATGGCAGAATTTTTATTATAATTGGTATATTTTTAATAATAAAATGAGTGGGCCATGATATAATTATAAATTGTCTTCTTATTGTCGTAATAATAATTGATGTTTAGGAAAAATTGTGTTCCTGTAATTTGAATGATATAAGATGGCGAACAATTATTGTAAATTACGTTGTAATATTTTATTTATTTGATGGGTAATAATATTGATTAAAAATGGTCTTCGCATATTTTAATGATAAACTTATGGCGATTATAAATAATGGTGGAATATATATACATATATGATGTAACAAAAAAATTTTGATGGCCTATCCTTGAACCCTTTCCTGAGGCAGCTTTTGTTTTAAGTAAAATTAAAATCTATTGTAAAAAGCTCAGTTGCAGATATTAATTGTTATATATTAAGAAGTTTTGACCTTGAACTTGGCCAGAGAGCGAGCTATACTGGAGACTGTAATTATTGCTCTAATATTACTATTATTGGATGGAAATTATTGGAAAAATTGAATGATGCACAGAGATAAGTTTGAATTTAATTATTTTGTTTAGAAATAATAATTGTGAATATGGCCTTTGTAAAATTTAATTGAATAATTTACATGTTATAATGAATATACCTAATGTAAATTGAGCCTATTGAT
Organism: Aelia acuminata; assembly: GCA_911387785.2. NCBI lineage: Eukaryota > Metazoa > Arthropoda > Insecta > Hemiptera > Pentatomidae > Aelia > Aelia acuminata. The sequence goes on along the minus strand of OU426980.1, from coordinate 66,496,953 downwards.
TTTCTGTATATGAAATTTATTATTATTAATTTTTTTTAGAAAGTAAAAAAAAAATCATTCAAGATGTATATACTCGTATGTTTATGACTCTGAAATTAATATTGATTTGTGAATTCTAGATTTGAATGGAAATTCTGAATTTGTAATTTTATTTAAGAAGATTATTACAACAAGAAGATTTGGTTTTAATTTTATATGCACAGAGAAGTATTTTTAATTTTTTTTTTCAGGAATTTTGATTTTTTTTATTTTTTGAATTTTGTTTGTATGAATGATTTTTGTTGAATGAAAGGAAGTTTTATGTTTGTAAACCCCTTAATATGTTATATGTTTGTCTTGTAATTTTATTGATTATATAATGCGCAACTGAGCATAAATAAAATGGCCAAGTGTACTTCGAAAAACAATATATGATATAATGTTATTTGAATAAATGAATTCATGAATAAAATAATTGATAAATATACGTTGGTATGAAATATATTGGTATATATTGATATGTATAATGGTGTCATTATTGATGAAGGTTATTTTGGATATTGATAATGATGTTTATTCGTATTATTTAAAATTAATTATTGCTTGGGATTATATTGATATTGATTGAATTATTTTTTGATGAAATTTATATGAAATTATTGTGCATCCAATGTTATTTTCTGTGGTATATCTGAGAACAAGGTTAAGCGCTGGAAACATTTTCAGATCCTGATAAGGATGTTCCTGACTTAATGCAGTAAGCCAACCTTGCAGTCATGTATCCAGATCTGTTAGCAGAGCCCTCCTGCTTCAACTTTAAGGCTACAAGAACTCTTAATCATCACCAACAGGCCATCATCGAATCCACCCACATCCATGCATCCACCACCAAGGACACCAACCCATCAACACCCATCGAGGATATCAACCTGCCATCAAGACATTTCTTCAAGCTACTTCTCATCGAAACTAAACCAAGTACTCTAGAATAACTTTTAATTGTATAAATTTTGGGGAAAAATTAAGAAAATATTGTATAAATTTGAATTTGGGCTTAAATTTTTTTTTAAGAAAAGTGAAACATTTGAAATTAGTTAAGAAAAATTATGAATATATGATGATTTAATATTAAAAGAATACAGTCCTTAAATTAGTAATATGGGTCTCATAAAAAAAAAAAGAAAAGAGACTGAAGTTTTTTTTTCACATGTATATAGCTTGATTTATGGCTTCGAAAGAAGCAAGACAGATCAATCTACATAGATGTTTTTTTTGCTTCAGTGATATAGAGACCAAACTATAAATTTTGATCGAATTAAAAGAAAATAAAGGTATGATTGTTTATATGATGATGATTATTTACATTGAAATTAGTACAATTTTGTTGAGCGGGAGCAAATTTAAATTATTTAGGCATTTTGAAATTTTCGAGAGTTGAATAACATTTTATTGTTTTTGTGGTAATGTTTATCTGAATTGAATGAGCCCTTAAATTATAATTGAGACCTTTATATTGTAATAAAAAAAAAAAAAATTGATGATTAATGCCACCACAACGATTATCAGAGCTGCCTAATATTTGCTTACAATGTTTGTTTTTTATATATGTGCAATAGGTCTCTAAGATTAAGATTAGATTAAGACTAATTTAATATTAGATATATGTTTGTGGCCAATATGTATATAAGGATTCAATATATTTGACATGGCATCACATATGATAACTGACACATGCCAATTTATTTTGCTGGGCAGAAATTTTGAAAGGATAGTTTCCATTAAAAAGGGTCCCACATCTGCTCCGATGTGCTATTTTCCTGCATTTAGCTATAAATTTGACCTAGGGTCCTTTTATATTCGTGAAGGGGTATGTTGGATTCCTTGCCTTTCCATATCCTGTTGTTCAAGACGACTGCATAAGTGGAGGCCCCACTTATAAGGTTGTGATCTTGAATCCCAACCCTTCAAGATGGTTCAAGACGACTGCACAAGAGGAGGTCCCTCTTATCAGGTTGAAATCTTGCAGCCATAAATCCTTATCTAGGCAAAGGGATCAAATACCCCCCACAGGGAAACCCCCCTCAATTGGCATACACAGAAATACTAGGCCTATTAATTAAACTTAATTTTGAAAAAGATGATTCTATATACATATTGTTACATGTGTGTGTCTAACATACTTTAAGTTAGAATAAGTATAAACCTTTTGCACATCGGAGGATATCTGCCCATATTGATGTTCTATTATAAAGTATTGTAAAATTGATGTTCTATTATAAAGTATTATAGTAAAAAATAAATTTTTTCTTCGTCGTCATGAAACTTAATTGAAATCATCAATTTTTTAATCGAGAGGGGGGTAATGTGGTGATCCACACATATAATTATTAGGCCATTTATTATATAAATATAATGTATATTAATTGTTATTATATCATATCATATGAGGGCTATTATAGAAATATTGTATATGTAGATATTAGTTAGAACGATTATAATTAGTTGAATTAGGTGCCCAAATAGATAATTAAATATATTTAACTTTGTATAAATATGTTAAGTAATAACATAGGGCCAAACTTTGTACCTTAAAGCCTCCTTATCGCCCTAGCTCTGAGAAGGCCCCACTCACAAAGACAGTCTCTAGCAGAATTTCCTTCCAGTTAGACGTATTGCTGTCGGCCCCCCACTCCTTTGCCCAGGCTCGTATTTTAATAGTAATTAGATATATTTGTCTATATGTATATATGTATATATTATTCACCAATTATAATATTCTTCCACTGCGTAATTCTGTCTATTTTTTGCATGTCCCAATTGTTAAAGATAATTATGATCCACGGACCTAAACGGACCTCTTTACTAACCCATATTATAATTTAAATAAATCAGGGACATAGTCGAAAAACATCGATGTTCTGGAACATCGATTTTTCAATGTTCTGGAACATCGATGTTTTGTGGTCGATGTTTAATCGACATCGATGTTTTGCCTTCGATGTCGCATCTCTAGTAGGATGTCAAATAGGTTTTAGAATTTGTGCTCGTTCCGGAACATGATTATGATTTCTCAATACTTTAACCTTTCCATTACCCGCTACGTACGAGCTCTAAAAGTTTTTCTTTAGGTACAGCCAGCAGAACCTAATAATTCGCATACTGTTACATTAGTTAGATCTCATATTAGGATGTAAAATAGGTGTTAGAACTAGTGCTTCTTCCGAAATGTGATTATGATTTTTCAATTATTTATTCTTTGCGGTACCCGCTTTTTACGAGTTCAAATTTTTTTTTCTTTAGTTACAGCCAGCAGAAAATAATAAATCGTATACTGTTACATTAGTTAGATCTTTTAGTAGGATGTAGAATTGGTTTTAGAATTTGTTCTCGTTCCGGAACGTGATTATGATTTTTCAATTATTTATCCTTTGCGGTATCCGCTGACGGACAGGATACGTTTTTATAGTATTTTTTGAGGATGGGAAGTAGACTAATCGGTCTGTAGGAAGCGGGGTAGTCTGCCGGGATTAGGGAAGAGGATTAATATGGAGTGTTTCCAAAGTACAGGAAAGTGGGTCGTTCGGAGGATGCAATTGTAAATATATGTTAGGAATATTATGGCTTTTGTTGGAATATGTCGAAGGTTTTTGGATGAGATAACTATTTGTTGGATTATGATAGTTATCTAAAAATGTTTTTATTTCATAATAAGTGTTTAATCACTTATTAATATATGAATAGTATATGGGAACAAGGAATAATAAAAAGGGTAGGAGAATAATATTCGGTGATATTAAACGACACGATTGCTGATAAACAAAACATTTAATTATTTCTATTAAGGAGCAGAACAACATTGAATAATTCTAAAGGCTACATTACTAGAAAGGGAATAAAAAAGAAAAAGAGGACATATAGCTAAATTATATATGTAACAGAACACATCTTACTTATACTATGCTTACTGAAAAAAAAAGGCTCTTAGGTTAAGAAGATAACAAAACAAACAAAGTAAACACAATTGGTGACCCCCACAATATGAATTAGGCTTGCTAATTTTGCGAAGGATTGAATTAATGGTAAAATACAATCAGGTGAAATATATTTTCATTTAATTGTCTTTATCTACTAACTTTCTCTTAGTTGGCGAACTACACAAAACATTCTCTAAATGATTACACCACTGGCGAACTGTACACTCATCATAGACAATGGCGAACTGGAAGTCTATATCTAGTCATCGACTAACTGGAACACTGAGCAGCGTTCACAACTCTTCCTGAGCTGGTAGGAAGAAATTAAAAGAGTACTCACAGTCTAGCTGAGCGTCAAGCCAACTCTAAGGATCCATAACCCTTTTACGTAAGTCCGTGGTAAGAGAGCGAGACCTGCGTCCGCTGCCAGCTAGTAGAACAGAAGATAAGCCAGATGAGGAGCGGGATACAGCCGCCGATGTTAGCGGGGCCAGAGCTCAAGATAGAATGCCAGAAGTAGGGATGAAAAAGCGGCCGGAGTCTTTCTCAGCTGTTTCCTTTAGCATGGCTGTATGACTTGATCTTAACCTGTCATATACACAATTGGAAAGGGCGGGAGCCCTGGATAGGCGGGAACTTCCAGTAATTTAAAATTTGAAAACTTATGAGTGTTGAGACCGAACATCCCCCCCCCCCATGGCGTGGATGCGGCATTATTGAGTAGGTAAGGGGCATAAACGAGTTACTGGACGTTTGAGTTTGCCTGACGGAGTTAAGATGCTGGCGACTCGGGCAACATTGTCAGGTCCCTGAAACATTTCAATAACGCGGGCGAGAGGCCAGTTGAGAGGAGGCTGATTATCCGTTTTTACCAAGACGAGAGAACCCGGGGCTAGCTCAGGGGAGGGATCTATCCAGCGAGAGCGTTGCTGAAGGGTATGGAGATATTCTACCGTCCAACGTTTCCAAAATCGTTGATGAAGTTTCTCAACAAGTTTCCATCTAGTGAGCCGATTAACAGGGGTTTCGGAAACATCACGACTAAGTGGCGCGTTAAGAGGTCGGTGAATAAGAAAGTGGCCGGGAGTTAAGGCCTCTAAGTCTTGAGGATCCGGCGAAAGAGCACATAACGGGCGACTATTGAGGACAGCTTCAACTTGAGACAGGAGTGGAGAATTCTTCAAAGGAGAGAATCTGGGATCCGACTACGGTGCGGAGATGTCGCTTTGTGGATTTGACCGCGGCCCCCAACAGACCTCCGAAATGAGGGGCACTGGGCGGGATGAAATGCCATTGGATGGCAAGGGCGGCTGAACGTTAGGATATGGCCTGTCGAGTATCAGTTTGTCGCAGAAAACGCCCGATCTCATTTAGTTGGCGACTAGCCCCCACAAAATTAGTTCCGTTATCACTATAGATGTCGGAAGGAACACCGCGGCGACTACAGAAACGCACAAAAGCGGCGAGGAATTCAGGGATAGAGAGCTCAGAGGCGAGTTCCAGATGAACAGCTTTGGTGGAAAAACAAACAAAGTCTATGGTGACGCGGCATCCCCGGATGCGGGCAGAGGAAACTGAGTAGGGCCCAGCGTAATTGACTCCTACCTTGAGAAAGGCGTACTTTGAAGAAACACGGTCTTTGGGGAGTGAGCCCATGGTGGGAATAAGTGGTTGGGGGTTACCCTGAAAGCATCGGTTACATTTTGCTAGGCGATGGCGAACAACGTTCTTTCCGTCCAGAATCCAAAACCTCAGGCGAATGAATGAATGAGTGGCAGATGGACCGGCGTGTAGGTTGGTAATATGAGCATTATCAATTATTAAGTGGGTCAGGGGGTGATCCTTTGGGAGTAAGGCGGGGTGTTTAACTTCAAACGGCCGGGGAGCAAGATGAAGACAACCGCCCACGCGAAGAAGGCCGTGGGAATCAATGAACAGTTGTAAGGTGCGTTTAAGGCGCAGTTTGGAGGCGGGTTCTGACGCGGCTTTATATTCTTCTGCTCGCGCGACTTGCTGGACTCCCAGGACTAAGGTATCAAGTGCTATGTTTAGTTCAGCGGCGGAGAGAAACCCGGTGTATCTGCGATCAGGATTCTTAAAATTGTGGGCGAAACGAAGGCCCCAGGCGGTGATCCTCTGGAGTTGAGTCAGGGAGGAATATCGACTTTCAATCAAATCTTCAAAAGGCTGGGGAAACATGCTGAGGATCTTGGTGGTTAATTTTGCTAAAAGGTGAGCACCGCATAATTCTAGTCGGGGAAGGGATACCTTCTTTTAAGGGGGGCTACTCGAGATTTTGCAGGGAGTAGATGTACCGCGATTTCAAAGGCGGATGAGGTGGAATGGAGATAAATGGTGGCGGCGTATCCTAGCTCCGAAGCGTCGCAGAAGGCGACCAATCGTTAACAACTGCGAGACTCCTGATAAAAGGGGAAACGGCGAGGGATGGAAATCTTTGATATGGATTCAAGTTTGTTCTGAAAGGTGTTCCAGTCGCGACTTATATCGGCGGGAGCAGGTTCATCTCAATCGGAGTGCCCTATCCAAAGACGTTGAATTAACAATTTGGCGGTGAATGTAACAGGAACTAACCATCCCGGCGGGTCATAAATGCGTGCAAGCTTGGATAAAGTCAACCGCTTGGTGGCTGGTAAATTATTGGAGCGAACCCGATAGGAGAAGGCGTCAGTATCGGCGGACCACATTAGGCCTAAAATCTTAATGGTGGGCTCAATTGTCGGTTCAAAGTCAAAGGCATGGGTTCCTAGTCGGCAATGGTCGGCGGGCAAATTGGGGAGAATAGCAGGATGATTGGCGGCCCATTTTCTAAGTTCGAATACGCTCTTATGCACTAATTTTAGAAGGAGGGTCATCTGGTTGGTGAACAGGATGATGTGGGAGATAATACACTACCCCATCGGCGTCATCAGGATCCGGAACTACGGATATATGGCCGAGGTCAAGATATTCGCGCATAAAGGAGACATAGGCCTCACGGAGAATGGGTTCCCGTTGAAGGCGAGTTTCAAGTCGGTGAAATTGTTTAAGAGCCCGGTAATAAGATTCCCCGAGGTCAAATGATTTCAAGGGCAACGGCGTGATGTAGCGGCCAGAAGAGTCGCGTGTGGCTGAAGCTTGGAAAAGGTCCTCACAAAGCTGTTCTTTAGCAGAAAATCTAGAGGCGATAGCAGAGACTTCCTCGAGATCCAGAATTTTTGGAGATCTCTATTAAGTTGGAGGTTGGTGAGAGCATTTAATGCCGTTAGGGTCTCTTGGCGAGTGGGAACAGTGGGAATTGTAGCATTGGAAGTTGGCTCGATCAGGCTATTAGCCTTTAGCTCAGGCGGCGAATTATGAAAGCGGCGACGAGAAGGGGGCAATTTGTCTTTCCTTCATTGTCAATAACCTCATTTGAACAGGTGATGCGGCGCTTACTAGCTCGAGGGCGACAACTACCCATGATAGACCAGCCAAATACAGTTTGGAGGGCGATGGGTCCGCCCTAAGATAAGGGAGCAATCCCCAGGATGATGAGGGGGAGAATATCTATTCCAAACAGGAGATCAACCTTACCTGGTTGACATAGAGATGGGTCGGCGAGTGGTAATTGGGTAATATGCGGCCATGGAGATAAATCCACATAGGATATGGGAGGAGCATCAATGATTTTCTTGATTACAAATAGTCGTACCCGAAGTGACGAAGAGTTCAGAACTTCTGTAGAAGTGGTGGCATACCCCGGGGAAGAAATATTTGAATGTCCTCCCAAAACATTGACTCCGACGGGCGAGGGTGGAATAGGCAGACCTAGGCGGGAGGCGGAATCGGCGGTGATGAAACTTACCTTGCTCCCGGAGTCAAGAAGAGCGCGAAGAAGCTTGGGTGGATAGATATGCCGTCGAGCAGAGACCTGCGCAGTAGGAAGAAGGACAGGAGACAAATTCCCAAAAGAACCTAATAAGGTTAGCGGCGGATAAGATTTCGTAATTAAATCATGGGGAGGCGAGCAAAACTGGTGATGAGAACGGCGAAGAAACATGGTGATCAAATGGTACATCACTCCTACTTGATGAGCGGTGAACAGGGTTAACAACGGTTACCGGCGAGCGTTGAGAATCTGGGCGAGTAGGAGCGGAAGCGGCGACGGCGGTAGATATTCAATGATCACGACCGGCGGCATCTAAAGTTGGTGATCGGCGAGCAGAAGAGGTTCCATGCGGCGAAGAGGGTCTCCGTAGGGAATCATTGCGATAAGGGCGGAAGGACCCCCCCCCCCCGGAGGGTAATAAGAAACTGGGGCATAGAAGGCAGAGGGCGGCGACGGCGGCGTATTTTCGCGAGACCTCGACGAAGTCCCCCATGGTGTGGAGGGGGACTACGCGGTAAACCCGGGTTAGGCGATGGCGGTAAAACGTGAAACGCCGGCATAGGCGGTGAGGAACGAGGTCTTTGAGCACCGACCGGAGGACGTTGAGCAGAGTAGCGGCGCGGCTGGGAAGGCCGGAAGGTGGGAGAGGCTGGCCGGGGTGAGCTTGGAGGAGAACGCGGAACCGGCTCCGGGCGCGAGGATTCCGAAAAACCTCGATGTAACAACGCGTGGAGGAACCCATGGCAGGTATGGCACCGCTGACCGGATTGACATTGATTTTACGGGTGTCCCCTCAAACAATTATAACACAGCCCGGATTGTTTAATAAATTGCAATCAATCCCGACCAGATAGCTCTTTAAACTCTCGGCAATGATATATGTTGTCTTCCTTGCGACAATACGGACAATGAATGGCGGAGACAAACGCGCGCGCCACGCGATTGGTGGAACAAGGTGACTGACCCATAGGGGGGGCGTCGCGTTTTCTAGGAGACGGCGTTGCAGAAACGGAGGTGGAGGCAACTCTCAAACGGTTAACGTAACAAGTCACTCAAAGTAGAAAATGGTTCCGGGTGATGAAATTTAAATTCCCTTTGGGTCGTTGGGTCGAGACTGCTGAAGGCTATGAAATAGAGGAGGTAACCACTGAGATCTGGGATAGCCATTGTCTTCAACAGTTGCCCTAACTCGGAGTATATTTTTAGAAAATTCTCAAGAGCCTCGGAAGATGGGCGGGAAACTTAACATATCAGTCAGGATGCGGGCGGCGAGAGTTGATGCGTCATTATAACGTTTAGTTAATGCGTCCCAAGCAAGGGCATAATTTGAATCTAAATTTTCTAAATGACCAATAACCTTCAATGCCTCGCCCGACAGGCAACTCTTGAGGTAGGCGAGTTTGACACCGTCACTCAGACTTTGGTTGTGATGAATTAGAGGGAGATAGGTGGATTTAAATATCTGAAATGTCGATATATCCCCATGAAATTTGGGTAGGTCCAAGGTAGGGAGTCGAGTTTCCGAAATGTTTGGTGAATTGGAACCCCCCTCGGCACGATTAGGTAATTGTGCTTCTAATGCTATGGCTTCTGTTTGGGCATGGAGAACCTGCTTTTCTAACCCTTCAGGAAGAGGTCGGTTGTTATTAAAGCAATCGGTTACAAGCGCATTCAGGGATGTTCGCATTTCGTTCACTAACTGATTTAAATTTTTTACAAAAGTTCTCGCTAGCTGAAATTCCCGACCTTCCAGGGCGCCCATACAATTTTCAGAAAGTATTAGGAACTGATCTAACAATAATTGGAGTACTGCCTTATGGGCACTTTCCCCCGAGTCGTTTGAGAATCTGCCTGATGGGCTTCCCTCTTGATTTGGACTAGCCATGTTTTACAGATAATTACAATATTGACAATTATAGGGGGTACCTGAAAATAAATTTACAATAGAAAATGATATAAACACATATTAAGAATATTGATGCACAAATCATTGGATATTGCTTAGAACAAATATTGAATATTGATAAGAACAAATTATTAGTAAATATTAACACAAAAGAGAATTAACCTATGAATATAAAATAAATTATTGAACATAACCAAGGAAACGGATCAGAAAGTTACCAGAACATCACTTAACGTTATTCAATGTGGCGCTTCCACGAACTATGAGTCATCAAGGCGTCTATCAGCAATCGTTGTATTTAATATTCCCGGGTTTCGGCACCAAAATGTTTAATTACTGATTAATATATGAATAGTATAGGGGAACAAGGAATAATAAAAAGGGTAGGAGAATAATATTCGGTGATATTAAACGACACGATTGCTGATAAACAAAGAAACAAAACATTTAATTATTTCTATTAAGGAGCAGGACAACATTGAATCATTCTAAAGGCTAAATTACTAGAAAGAGAATAAAAAAGAAAAAGAGGACATAGAGCTAAATTATATATGTAACAGAACACATCTTACTTATACTATGCTTACCGAAAAAAAAGGTTCTTAGGTTAAGAAGATAACAAAACAAACGAAGTAAACATAATTGGTGACCACCAAAATATGATGTTGGGTTTTGGGGTAAGAAGAAGAACGAAAAGATAAGAAAAAACAACCTGCTTTTTATTACAATAAGAATAAAATCTAAACAAAAAATTGTGTAGCTCCTCTTCTGCCGCTGACCCCCAGTGATCACAAATCTCTGCAATTAATACAGTCGGGGATCGATCAAAACTGAAGGAGAACCCAACACTGTTGAGAACTGTAACGAAACCAAGTGTGAGAGAGAGTCTTGGGGAGGTGGACCTCAGCCTAGGGTTACTAAAACTGGCACTCACCTGACAGTTAGCCGGAAGTTGATTACTGCACCCCTGATGGTTACCGGAAAACAGCTGAAGATGTTGTGTCCCTTGCTTATTACTGCACCCCTTATGGTTACCGGAAAACAGCTGAAGATGTTGTGTCCCTTGCTTATTACTGCACCCCTTATGGGTACCGGAAAACAGCTGAAGATGCTGTGTCCTTTGCTGGGAGGTGCAAGCTGATGATGGTGCTCTGGCTAACAGTTTTCTGTTCTCAGCTATCTGCCAGCTCTGCAGGGTTCCCCAATTCAGCTCACAATTTGGCATGAAAAGTACAGAGTTAATTAATATTTTAAAATAAAAGGTGTAGAAGAATACAAGACGGATATTCGTAGTAATAGCTAAGATACAATAAAAGGTAGCTAAATTACAATAAAGATTAGCTGGCTAACTAATTAAAGACATATACAATTGAATAAAAAATAAAACATTTTCATAGAATATAGTTACGATTGAAAGCTTCAGTACTAGTTGGTGCAACAGAAGTGCTGGACTGCGAAGAGAGTTCGCCTGCAGGCTGGCAGAAGACGCTGAGTAGAAACAGTAGAAAAGAAGGTCTCCGCAGCATGAACACAGCAAGCTCATCTGGTGTGGTCTTGGTTGCCCATAGAAGAATTTTCTCCCTCGGAATTAAGCGGTTTGAAGATAGCCAAGATGGCGATGGGTCGACAAAGTGACCGCAAGAAAAGCCCAAGAGACCTAGCAGCTGGTCTGGAAAAGCGTGGGGAGACGTGTTCTCTGCAACTGGCAAACGCAAAAAGACGTGGTCCCGGGTTAGGGCGAACGCAACAGGACGTGGTCCCTGGAAGGGCAAACGCAACAAGACGTGGTCCCGGGTAAGGGTGAACGCAACAGGACGTGGTCCCTGGAAGGGCAAACGCAACAAGACAAAGGGCCGAAGCTGCCCGCGCTTATATAGGGCCTAGGGATTAGGCGCTGGCTTAGCGCGGTAGTGCGCGAAAACTTCGGAAAACTTAAAATATACAATCTTTAAAATGAAGGAAAACTACTATTATAAGCACGGCACAAATAAAAGCCGGTAATCAGAGGTGATCCTAGATTTTATTAAACATAATTGGACAGTTAAAAGTGCTCAAAACGAGAAAAACAATAAAAAGAGAAAAAATTCAGAGACTGCTTTGAGCTTTTGAACGTGAATGCGTAACCTGTCGCAAGGATAACCATTAGTAGTGAAAAATGCTTAAATTCCCACAAATAAAACGAGTTATAGTGAAAGAACTATAGAAACATGATCTGGACGGTGTAAATAGATGACACAAGTGTTATTAAAAGAAAAACATCACGGAAACATAAGATTGGCAAACCACGTTATAAGCACATGTTTAAATTTAGTATACCCGAACGTTTAGGGAGTTTAACCATTTGGAAATGAAGAATTAACGAAAAGTTAACGTGTTTAAATATAAAAAGCAAAACCAAAATCTTCTAGAAAGGAAATAAACATAAAATCAAAAGTTCATTTAGAATGTTTAAAAAAATCAATCGTTTAGAAATGAATAATTAACTGGAAATTAGTATGTTTAAATAGCAAAAACAAAACCGTAATCTTCTAGGAAGGCTATAAACATAAAACCAAAATTTTTATAACATAAAAATTCTTCAAGTTTTGATAAAAACTTAACATATGAATTAGGCTAACTAATTTTGCGAAGGATTGAATTAATGGTAAAATAAAATCAGGTAAAATATATTTTCATTTAATTGTCTTTATCTACTAAATTTTTCTTAGTTGGCGATCTACAAAAAACATTCTCTAAATGATTCCACCACTGTCGAACTGTACACTCATCATAGACAATGGCGAACTGGAAGTCTATATCTTGTCATCGACTAACTGGAACACTGAGCAACGCTCACAACTCTTCCTGAGCTGGTAGGAAGAGATTAAAAGAGTACTCACAGTCTAGCTGAGCTTCAAACCAACTCTGAGTTAACCCTTTTAAGGTTACCAACTGATAACCCTTTTACGTAAGTCCGTGGTAAGAGAGCGAGGCCTGCGTCCGCTGCCAGCTTGTAGAACAGAAGATAAGCCAGACGAGGAGTGGGATACAGCCGACGATGCTAGCGGGGCCAGAGCTCAAGATAGAATGCCAGAAGTGGGGATGAAAAGCCGACCGGAGTCTTTCTCAGCTGTTTCCTTTAGCATGGCTGTATGACTTGATCTTAACCTGTCATATACACAATTGGAAAGGGCGGGAGCCCTGGATAGGCGGGAAATTCCAGTAATTTAAAATTTGAAAACTTATGAGTTTTGAGACCGAACAATAAGAGATTTGTGTAACTTTGATGGGATGGAAATAATCAACAACTAGTTTATATATGTCTCTTCCCATGCATTTCAATAATAAATTACGTTTTGTCCTTTCTTTGAATTCCTCTTTACCATATAAACTTTCAATGTCCAATTCCTGCTGATGTACGTTCATCTGTTTTCTGTAATTATTAAGGATGGATTAATGAACTCTGGAAAATTAACTTCACCATCCCCTCTTCTTGTCTGCTACGATGATATGGTACATTAAAAAAAAAACCAATAAAAAATAATATTAAAGCTGTAGGAGACATTAAATAGTAAATTTGTAATCATTTTTATTTTAATCAACATGTACTGAATTGATCCAATTTATCGATTGTAACAACTAGTCGATAAGAATTTTTAAAAAGAAAACACGTGTTTATAAATGTTGATAATAAAAAAGTGTTCTTAAAATGAAGTCAGAAATTTAATTCTATAAATAGTTATTTTAGTCAGAAATCATTGCGTATTATGAATAACCCTACAATTGGTGACCCCGACGTGATTTGTGACAGTTAAAATGAGTAATAGCGAGAACGGCGAAGATGATAAAGTGGCTGATGCAAACATTTCTAACCCCTTCGGAAATATTTCTTCACAAAAAAGTAATGGATGTGAAAACAGACACAATTTCATCGATCGGGTAAGTATAAAAATTCCTCCTTTTTGGCTAGAAAAACCCGAAATTTGGTTCTTTCAGGTTGAAGCCCAGTTTACTATCAACCATATCACGATTGAGGAAACTAAATTCAATTACTTAGTTGCTCAGTTGGAGCCCAAATACGTAGAATATATCTGGGATATTATCCAATCTGAAAGACCCAACAAATATTCGGCTTCAAAAGAACGATTACTTAATATCTTTAAGGAAAGTGAGGAAAAGAAAATCAAACGCCTTGTAACCGAGCTGGAACTAGGAACGGATAAACCAAGCCAACTCCTTTAGTTACAGCCAGCAGAACATAATAAATCGTATGCTGTTACATTAGTTAGAAGTCATAGTAGGATGCAGAATGGGTTTTAGAATTTGTGCTCGTTCTGGAACGTGATTGTGAGTTTTCTATTATTCATCCTTTCCGGTACCCGCTATTAACGAGCTCAGCTCAAATTTTTTTTTTCCCGTTACAGCCAGCGGAACATAATAAATCGCATTACTTTAAACTAACACAGGTCTCAGGCCAACCCTTTTACCTATTCGTAAACATTCTTCTATATGATAGTCTTCTATATTTTTGCCCACTTGTTGTAAGATGTTAATTACTTTATTATAAAGTGAATTTCTTTCATTTTCGTTTTCTTCTGAAATGTTAAACATCAAAATATTTCTTTATTGCATTCGTTTTATCTGTATCTCCTGTAGCTCAATTTTTCTCTCTAATAATTGCTGTTTGTCTTTTACTTCCTTTAAGCCAGTCATGCACATCTCCAATGATTTCACAACAGTAGCCAGATTATTGTTAATATCTGTGATTTGAGTTGAATTATTTAAAATCTCATTGCGAATGCCGTTGTGACTTTTGTGTATATCAATTAAAATGGTCTCACTCATTGTACTTAAATATAATTATGTATGCGACTATTGTTTAGGTCCTTACCTAGTATCACCTGCTACTAGTGTGCGCTAGTTGAATTAACAGCTGTGGCAGTGGGGGGCTGCAGGAAAATTCCTTACCATCTGATAAGCAGCCAACTCTCCGCAAAAGGCCTTTTCCTTCGAAATGGAATATTAAAGAAGTTTTCAGTCCAATAATTTTGAAAATTCGCTAGTCACTCTATCACCACAAGTACTACACTCATGTAAATTTTCAGCTAAATGCGTTGCGAATGAACCGTTTGAATATTAGGTTAACACGGACCCGATTTACTAACTTCCTCGAACTGAGGCTAACTCCTCCTAGGGTTCACGGCGTAGGGTGAAGCTAATTTGATGGGATTTGTTGGGATTTATCTTTATTCTCCACTTATGAAACCATTCTTCAAGGGATTTGAGGTGTGATTGTAAAGCCTGGGATGCAGCATTTGGGTCATTATTCACTGATAACACGGTGGGGATGGTACTAGGATCGGTTGGGATATCAGCTGTATATACCGTGTAAAGAATGGGACCTAGGATACTGCCTTAAGGGACACCGGCTGATTAAAGAAAGAGGCAGGAATAGGCAAAATTGTGGATTACTTTGAGGTTCTATCGAATAGAAATCGGTGAAGGTTCTATGAAGGTCATGAAAATACTATGGATGAATAAACTACCAAGTAATGTGCGGAACATTCTGGTAATCAGCAACGAAGATCTAGAGAAACTAGCCGAAACGGCTGATAAAGTCATTGAAATGAGCCCACATTCATCAATATAGGTACTCTGTCTCAGCTCATCAAGAAAGAAGCCTTTCAAAGGAAGTAGCGGAACTTCGCAAAATGATCGAATCTATGCAAACGCTGGGGCAATCTGGTGGCGGAAGAAAGAACAGAACAAGGTGCCGAAACCGCAGTCGCATGACCCTAAAGGTAAATATTGCTTTTATCATTTCCGATTCGGTAGTAAATGTAGACCCGATAAATGTCAAGAGCCTTGCCAGTGGAAAGCCCAAAAGTCGGAAAACTTAGACCAACAGTCGAAGTAGCGGCAGCTTCGGTTGCTAAGGATTTGCGCAGATGCCGTTTATTTGTCAATGATCGAAAAACCGGACTGCGTTTCCTAGTTGACAGTGGGGCAGAAGTATCAATTATACCTCCTCTTCAAAAACCTAAAATAGATGAAACTTACAAAAAGTACGCGGCAAATAACACCGAAATCCCTACTTATGGAAGATCTTATCGTAAGACCTAGGACTTCGGAGAGAATTTCAATGGCCATTCATCATTGCAAAAGTTCGACAAGGAATCTTGGGAGCCGATTTTCTTGACAAGTTCAACCTCCTGGTCGACATTAGACGAAAGCGTTTACTCGATGATACGGCAAAACTCAATATCGAGGGTGAACTCAACGCCATCACAGCCGAAGATATGATCAGCTCTGTAAGGTGCAATTTTAAATTTCAAACTTTATTAGCATCATACCCAAATATAACGACACCCAGATTGACACCTTTGGCGATCAAACATAACACAATATCGAAACGAAAGGTGGTCCAGTGTTCAGCCCCCAAAGGCAGCTGGATTCAAGAAAACTGAGTATAGCTAAAAACGAATTTAAATTCATGTTAGATAATAATATTATCCGTCCTTTGAAGTCATCATGGGCTAGTCCGTTACACATGGTAAACAAGAAAGATGAAACATTTCGACCATGCGGTGATTATGGACGACTAAACGATCTAACAGTACCAGATCGATACCCAATCCCTCGAATCGACGATTTCCACCTCATTCTTAAGGACAAAACTATTTTTCTAAAATTGATTTATTTAAAGCCTATTACCGAATTCCAGTCGCCGAGGAAGACAAAGAAATAACCGCAATAATAACCCCTTTCCATGTTTAATGTCAAGAGTTTTGGTTTGCGTAATGCCCCTTCAACATTCCAGCGGTCTGTGAATGAAGTATTCCATGGCTTAGACTTCATATTTCCCTATTTGGACGATGTTTTGGTAGCAACAGCGTCTGCGGTAGAACGTGAAAAACACTTAAAACAAATTTTTGAGAGACTTCACTCTTATGGCTTAAGAATTAACATGTCTAAATCTGTTTTGGGTGTGGAAGAACTTGACTTTTTGGGTTACCACATTTCAAAACATGGATCTAAGCCGACCTCGGACAAAATAGATGTAATCCGTAATTACAAGCTTCCCGAAACTGTTTAAGATCTTCGAAACTTTTTAGGCATTCTGAATTTTCATCGCCGATATTTAAAGCATGCTGCACATGTACAGGCTCCACTTCATGACTACCTGCAAGAAAGAAAGACAGGAGAAAAATAACCTGGACTGAGGAAGCGATAGCCTGTTTCGAGACATGCAAACAAGATCTGGCAACTACCGCCATGCTTGTTTTTCCTGATGCTCGATTCCCACTAAGATTATGTACTGACGCATCTGAAGTAGCCATTGGAGCAGTAATCAAACAGTTTGAAGAAGATGGGTGGAAACCCGTAGCATTTTTCTTAAAGAAATTGTCTGATGCGCAGAAAATCTATAGTACATACGATAGAGAATTATTGGGAGTATATCTTGCAGTCAAACATTTCAAGCACTTGTTGGAAGGACGAGACTTCACATTAGTGACGGATCATAAACCTTTGACGTTCGCTTTCTAGCAAAAAGATGAAAAAGCATCCCCAAGGCAACAGCGGTATCTTCAGTACATATCTCAGTTTAGTACCTGAATCCAACAAATAAATGGACATGACAATACCGTAGCCGATACGCTTTCACGAATAGAAGAATTACAATTGCTGGACTATGATTTAATCGCAACTGCCCAAGCAGAAGATGAAGAACTGAAAAAATTGTCGAAAATTCTGAACGAAATGAAAATTCTCGTCTTGACTTCCAAAAAAAACGACAATTATCATCTGGTAAATTTCTTTGGTGTGAGGTTTTTTTATTTTCTATTTCTCCCTACTTGTTTAATTTATTCGTAACTGGATACTAAGTTACTGAGAGGGGAGTGATGTAGGAGACATTAAATAGTAAATTTGTAATCATTTTTATTTAAATCAACATATACTAAATTGATCCAATTTATCGATTGTAACAAATAGTCGATAAGAATTTTTAAAAAGAAAACACGTGTTTATAAAAATTGATAATAAAAAGTGTTCTTAAAATGGAGTCAGAAATTTAATTCTATAAATAGTTACTTTAGTCAGAAATCTTGCGTAATTAGGAATAAACCTACAAAGCTTTTATTGAAAAGGTTTTATTAAAACTATTAGATTACAAAAAAAAATTGAAATACACATTTAAAAATTAAAAGAAAATCCATTCACAGCTATAATAAGAATAAAATGTTTATTTTACAAAATAAATATTCATATAAGTTCGTTATATACATAAACATATGGGACTATGTCTGTCTGCTGGGATGACGTATTTGTACAAGATTCTTATTGGTTCTAAAACATATGACATCGAAGTAAAATACAGAATTATACAGAGAGAACATTAATATACGGAATTAACAGAAAGGACATTAAAAAAATGATAATCTATCCTACAAGGAAATAATCCTAAAATAATAAATAATATATTTTTTTCTTTTTACTCAGTATTAAATTTGTTAATTAAAATTTGTCTGTATTTCAAAGCTTGAATAGTAAATCAATATAATTTATTTCCAATTTTTCCCATTGAGATACTCAATAACATTATCCCTACCAAGAATAATTTCACCAAACCATTTTATCCTGGACACCATCAAAATAGGACATATAGCTAAGAAATGATATAAGTCCTCATTTAGCCCCAGGTTACATAATGTACATTTATAGCTTTTTCCAAACGTCCAACAGACTGGTTTAAATTCAATAATTGACCATGGACTTTAAAAATAGTTTAAATAAAATGTTAATTATTTAGATCTGAGTAGTAGCTATTTTCTCCCAGATTAACACCTAATTCTTTACATAACTGGTGGATATTGGATGTATGTGATGACAGAATTAAATCAGATTTTAAATTATGTTTTAATTTTTCTAAAATTATTCTTATGTGGTTCTTAATGGTCGAGCTATTGTTATCATTAATTTCTTCAGTACCAGGTAAGGAGTTAATAATATTAGAGTGTTCTTTAACCCAATAAACGTTTTTCATTATAGTTGACTTGGCTATTATTTTTGGCCATCTTGAGTCAGATAGATCCAGAATTTTACTTAAGTACTTTAAATGTAAACAGAGGGTGTAATGAAACAATGGAGAAGTATCTGCTTCTAAGTATAGTATGTAAGTAGGGCTATTTTTTGGTAAATTATATAATTTTTTGATAAAGAATGATAATAATTTATTTAGTAATTTGAATTCTTGGAATCCCCAGACCTGGCAACGAACAAAACATATTGATCAAGAAACTGCATTGAATATGTACTTGCCATTGTGCTGTAATAGCACGTGGGCCAGACCCCCCTTCCGTGCACCCCCCCCCACATCCCTATAAATTGCACATCGTTGTGTTCCTTGTGATAAAAGATTAAGAAGAAGCCAATGTTCCCAGAAAAAAATGTGGCCGCACTTACCCAAAATGGCGTTCAAACATGGCGGAATGACGAATTTGACTTTAGTTAGTTTTTTTATTACTGACATTCACCCTTATGCATAATTTCGCCATAACTGGTCTTTTATTAAAGTTAGATAGTTCTAGATTCAGAATAAATAAATAAACGTTCTAAAGTAATTAGTCTTGACAACATAAAATACCTTTAAAGTCAATCGCGTAAAAGGTAAAATTCCAAGTTAATTTGTGATTAAACGGCCATCGTTAACGAAAAACGCCTTGAAATAAAACATCTGAAGCAATTATTCTTCTTTAAAAATCAGTGGTAAAATTTCAAGATATATCAACTAGTTTTATAGAAAACAGACCTTAGCGGCGAAAAGGCGCCAGTGACTCGGGCGCCTCCAGTCCTCTACCACATCGTTCAGTTCTCATACACGATATTATTACAGCGGTTTTAGGATATTATTTCGAATGTATAATCGAGCCTATGTAACTACAAGTTTTTAATTGACAGAAATAATTAATATAACATTTTTTTTTTTTATATATAAATATGATAAATAAAGGATATAAGTATGATAAATAATAATGAATTAGTCGCAGATTGCACATTATCTAAACCTCACTTATATTGACATAAACTGGTTATCTTGAAATGAAATAATAATGTTCTCATAGTAGTAGTTGGGTTGGAGACACTGGCTTCTGATCATTCGTGAAATTTGAAATAAATGCATTTTTGCAAAGTATTGATTATTTACAGTTTTAAAAACAATCAAAATAAAAAAGATAAATAAAAAGTTCTGTTTGTTCGTAGATATGCAGAAATTATTCATAATACAATTTAGGAAATATATAACTAACACGATTTAATAGCCCACAACAATTAATGAATACAAGATATATATATATATTATGATTAATTTAAAATTAAACCACTACTGGAAAGGAAAACCAATTAAAACATGTAAGTATTCATGCATCTAACGGTCTATAATCAACGAAGTTGAGGCCTTTTTCTGTTTCTGGCATATAACTACACACCAAAAAGTTTACTTTCTCTTTTTTTCCAAAAAAGGGTATACTAATACAAATACAATGAAATATTTGAAGTTGAAATCGGATTAGTTATTTAGCCAAATTCGAACATCAAAGATCGGTAATTTAATTTAATGTTCCAACGCCTATAATTCGACAATATGTACTCTAAATGAAAAATGTTTCAGATAAAAGTTTTAGGAAATTAAATTTAGCATAAAATAAGCCTATTTATTTTAAAATTAACTTATTCCTACGTAGAGATACAAATGAAAACGTGAAAGTATTTGTAGCGCTTACTTCATTCTTTTAACTACATCTTCTTTCCTTCATATAACTACACGTCAAAAGTTTTACTTTCTCTTTTTTTCCAAAAAAAGGGTATACTAATACAAAGAAAATCATATATTTGAAGTTAAAATCGGATCAGTTATTTAGCCAAAGATCGGTAATTTTTACCATTTTGGTGGAAACTCATGTTCCAACGCCTATAACTCGACAATATGTACGTTAAATAAAAACTTAATCATAATATATATATATATATATATATATATATATATATATATATATATATATATATATATATATCCTGTATTCATTAATTGTTGTGAGCTATTAAATCGTGTTAGTTATATACTTCCTGAATTGAATTATGAATAATTTCTGCATATCTTCGAACAAACAGAACTTTTTATTTATCTTTTTTATTTTGATTGTTTTTAAAACTGTAAATAATCAATACTTTGCAAAAATGCGTTTATTTCAAATTTCACGAATGATCAGAAGCCAGTGTCTCTAACCCAACTACTACTATAAGAACATTATTATTTCATTTCAAGATAACCAGTTTATGTCAATATAAGTGAGGTTTAGAAAATGCGCAATCTGCGACTAATTCATTATTATTTATCATACTTATATCCTTTATTTATCATATTTATATATATATATATAAAAAAATGTTATATTAATTATTTCTGTCAATTAAAAACTTGCAGTTACATAGGCTCGATTATACATTCGAAATAATATCCTAAAACCGCTGTAATTATATCGTGTATGAGAACTGAACGATGTGGTAGAGGACTGGAGGCGCCCGAGTCACTGGCGCCTTTTCGCCGCTAAGGTCCGTTTTCTATAAAACTAGTTGATATATCTTGAAATTTTACCACTGATTTTTAAAGAAGAATAATTGCTTCAGATGTTTTATTTCAAGGCGTTTTTCGTTAACGATGGCCGTTTAATCACAAATTAACTTGGAATTTTACCTTTTACGCGAGTGACTTGAAAAAATTGACTTTAAAGGTATTTTATGTTGTCAAGACTAATTACTTTAGAACGTTTGTTTATTTATTCATGATCTAGAACTATCTAGCTTTAATAAAAGACCACTTATGGCGAAATTATGCATAAGGGTGAATGGCAGTATTAAAAAAACTAACTAAAATCAAATTCGTCATTCCGAACGCCATTTTGGGTAAGTGCGGCCACATTTTTTTCTGGGAACATTGGCTTCTTCTTAATCTTTTATCACAAGGAACACAACGATTTGCAATTTATAGGGATGTAGGGGGGGGGTGCACGGTAGAGGGGTCTGGCCCACCGTGTATAAGAGGTAGTTCTTTTTTCATTATTAATGTTTTGAAATATTGCAAATTTTGAGGTACTTTGTTTCTCTTTGAAATGTTTAGTTAGTGATAATTGTGATGTTAATCTTATCCCTAAGTATTTATAATAATTAAGTATTTCAATATACCTGTCATTTATTTTCCATTTTTGCCAGTTTCCATTCCTAAATATCATTATTTTTGACTTTTCCAGATTGATGGTCAATTTCCTTTGATTGTGCATCATTACTAAGTAAACTACAAATTTTGTAACTGATAAACATCAGTCTTATATAGTACACTAAAAGTCTTAAGGACCATTTTTTAATGTCTAAAAATTTTTTTAAATAAATAAAATCAATATTTTATTTATTTATTTTAATTTATATAAATCGGTTTTTTATTTCGAAATGCATGACTTAGAACATTATTTGCTAAAATTTCATTACCGCTAAAATTTAACATCTTTAATATTTATACTTTGATAAAATATTAATGATTTTAAATGCTTTTAAATAAATTTATTTTATATTAAATTAATGATTTAGAAAAAGGATTTGAAAAAAATATTCCATGGTTATGTTTCAGGTTTGGTTTTTTCGTTCTATATACTTAAAATTTAGTGGACCATGTGGCATATACATTGGGTGAACTGAATAGTCCAAGCGTTTCTTCTTGAATTCAACCTTGTATGTTTCAATGATCTGAAAATAAAGAAAGTCACTAAAATTTAATTTTTGTCATTCATAATTTTTTAAAAGGATACTTTCATTGGGAAGCAGTCAATACTTATACAGACGTGGTATGAGGTGCGTGAAACGGACTATGGTTCCTTTCACACAGCTCATTCAAAATATAAAATCATTATTTTAATGTTGGATAAATGATGGTTGACCGGATTTTGAATATGTATGAGAATAGTCCAGGGTGACGGTCAAAAACTTACAAAATAGTATTAAACTAATTGATTGCAGCCAACGTTTCGACCCACCAATGCTGGTCTTCGTCAGGGATAAATGAACAAGACACTGACACAAAAATTAAAAATCTGGTGCGTGCGCGCAACACACAACTTTCACTTACCAACTTAGATTAGAAATTAATGCGTTGTGTTAATGCCACTTCTCACTCAGTTACACGTTTTTCCACATTCATTTCTTATTTTTATTTCATTTGTCCTATGTAAACACTACTTTCTTTTATTATTAAATAAAAGTTTTTACTTGAGATAATTCGGCAATGCAAGCAAAATACTCCAAGTAGACTGATTTTATAATTCTCTATGTACTTGTTGAAAATTTCATTTAGTTACCATGAAACCAATAATTTTCATTAAATGAACAGAACGGCTACGCATGCGTGGGCTCATCGTGTTTTAAGAGTTGACTTTTTTTTTCTTTTTATCTGCTCTTTATGTTTTCTTTATTTTTATCATATCTCATATTTAGCCATTTCTTATTTTTAGACGTAACGAGAGACAGTTAATTTCTCCATATAGACAAAAACAAAGATACTTTATAGGAAACAAAAACAAAGAAACAAAAAAGGCCCCTACCCCATTTAAGCCCCCCCAGAACATTTTAATAATGATAAAGCTTACTTGATATTAAAGAACACCTATTTTTGATTATACATGACGAATTTGATGAAAATCGTTAAAGCCTTTTTGAGTAAGTAAAAAAACACGTGAAAATGATACAAAATTTATTAAGTAAAGTCCCCCCTCCGGTTAATCAATTTTGATGAAATGTTGGCTATCACATCTTTGGCATATAAATACGTCAAATACCAAGTTTGATGAAAATCGTTAAAGCCGTTTTTGAGTAATTAAAAAAACACGTGAAAATGATACAAAATTTATTAAGTAAAGTCCCCCCTCCGGTTGATCAATTTTGATGAATTTTTTACAGTCACATCTCGGGCACATTAATACATCAAATACTCAGTTTAATCAAAATCGTTAGAGCCGTTTTTGAGAAAATCGAAAAAAAAAAAAAAGTAAAAGCTCCTTAAATAAAGTACCCACTCCGTTTGAGCAATTTTGATGAAATTTTTGCTGTCACATCGCGGGCATATACATACACTAAATACCTAATTTCAGGTTCGCACGGTTTATAGTTTTTAAGCTAGTCTGTTCAAACACACACACACACACACACACACACACACACACACACACACACACACACACACACACACACACACACACACACACACACAGAACATTTCGCGGGACTTGGTTATTTGGACTCAGGGGACCCCAAAACGTGTATTTCCGTTGAATACCGGAAGCCGAAATTTTTCACGATCGCAATACTTCCCCTTACTATATATTTCTTATATAGGTAAGTGAAAGTAAAAAAACAACAAAATATGTTATTATATAACTTCTATATTGCGATTAAACCCAAGTACAACTTCGGAGGAATTCGGTCAAAAAATAAATGATAATAACCTTTTTGCCTACATTTTAATTTATTTAAAATCTATCGAACCGCAAAATAATACAAATTTTAACAAAACTTTTGACCAGTGATTAAGAATATGACAAAGTTATAAATGCTTTTAATGATTTTTTTATCTTTTACAGCGTCCTTCGGTTTATCCGAAGAGTCGGTTAATCGGGGACCGGTGAAGTGGGAGTATAATTGCTAATTGTGAGAGTGCAATTTTCCAACGCTACAATTAACTCTAAATCAGACGAAACAACATTTATAGAACCTAAGCACGACAGGACCTAACATTTGCTGTAACGTAATACAATAAGTATTTGACCACGTGCGGCGGAGGGGCCTAACTCAGACGTTATCTCAAAAATGGTAAGTTTTAGGGCTTTAAAACACAAACCCAGTTTAGTTCCAATGAACTAAACTAAACTGGGTCTTAATGCTCGTACCGCGATTTATAAAATCCAATTTGATTCGTTTCGATCCGTTGAATCAGTACGTTTAGGTCGATATTTTATTTTGGACCAAAAAATGAACACTGAGAATGCAATTCGCAAAAGCTCCGTGAAATTCTGAATCCAACGATACCACATTCGTGGCATTTGAGCACGGTAGGACCTTATAATTCATGAAAAATCGATTATTACGCTTTGTGAAATAATATATGTGGGATATGTGGGATGGGATGGGTCGTATAGAATAATTATATTGTATTAATTGTTAATTGAATAATTGAAATAGAATTTTAATCTAAATGTATTTTTGTATAGATTTAAAATAGTTTACAACGCTGCTGATTTGGTCTCCGTTGTTAAGAAATAATATTTGTTTATAGGTAATGTTGTTAATACCTAAGGAATGAAACCGAGTTTTTCTCTGTGATTTATATCTTTCACATACCATAACAATATGCTTAAGTGTTTCTCGTTTATCGCAATTTTCACATTGAGCAGTGTTGGAAATACCACTACGGTGTAAATAACCATTGCATAAACCATGGTTAGACTTAAGCCAACAATATGTTTTTATTTCGCACTTATTTAGGTTAGTTGATGAAAACCAGGGCCTGCGTGAGATAAATGGGAATATAGATTTATAATATTGACCTGTTTGAGATTTTTGATATTCTTCTTGCCAGATGTTTCTTCAATCTTCTTTAATTGGAAAATAAAAAATCTGGTGCGTGCGCGCAACACACAACTTTCATTTACCAACTTACTTAGATTAGAAATTAATGTGTTGTGTTAATAGCCACTTCTCAAAGTTATACATTTTTCCACATTCTTTTCTTATTTTTGTTTTCATTTGCTCAAAAAAAACACTAATTTCTTTTATTATTAAATAAAAGTTTTTACTTGTGATAATTCGGCAATGCAAGCATAGAAGCTGTCAAATTTCCTAAAAACTGCGGAATTTAGTTAGCTTTTTAGTGGTGTAACACATGATACAAATGCACTTCACCTTTAGAGTCTAAAAGAAGTTTTTCTGATGAAAAACACGCCAGAGAATGTCACTGCTGGGGGCAATGAAGAAGCGCGCTAGAGCCTGCATCCAAAGTAATGGATGTCGAACTTCCCATGAGTTAGAGTTAGTTTTACTTTTTCAAAACTAGAAAGAACAATGTATGAATTCTAAATAATATAAAAAGGGTAATGAATGAATGAGTTTATTGCTTATAAAGTTACAACTTATAGCAAGGAGTTGGTTGTTTACATTACATAAAAGAAAAAAATATTTCAATACAAATTAAAGTTAAAATCTTTACAAAATGTAGTTACAAATAATGAAAAAAAAAATATATATATATACACTTCTTGAACGATATTTAAGAAAAATTCACAATTAATAAACTTTACAATGGTAGTGTAGAATGGTATATGATATAATAATTTAATGTAAATTTTTTCTTGGGCTTTTATATATTTGACAAAAGTTTTCTAGTTTTCAGGCTGTTCGTGACGAATATAAATATGTTGTCGATTTTTGTATATTGCGTGAGAACGTTTATCAATTTATCTGTTTTATCCAATTCTTGAACTATAAAGCCTAAATACTTTGAACGGAATTGTTTTAGAATAGGGCATGCCAGCAAGAGATGGGATATACTGTCTTCTTCTTTCTTACATAGAGGGCACAAATTCTCAACATTGAATTTTATTGAATATTTTTGAACGTATAATCTTGTATTATGCTTACAGATTAGGCGCAGTTGAGCCATTATTCTGATTTTATTTATATGCGTTTTAAAATAAAGATATTCTTCAGCACCATCTAGGGAGCTTATATTACGGTACGTAGGGTTAGATGTGCTGTTTAGGACATTATCAATATCAGCTGAATGTAAGTGATTTTGAGATTTTTCCAAGAGATCGTGTAAATCTGTTTTAGTCAGTGCCTGTTTATCCCATATGTCCTTTGCTCCTAATGATGCCAAGTAATCTTTAAGTATTGATGTCCAGTTGTAAGGGGCAGTGAATTCCTGTATTTGAATGAGTCTAATATAACACAATTTGGCTATATCTGTAGACGGCCTTTCCAATAAACACTGCCACCATTTCAGCATTCGCTTAAATATTTTGTGCTTCATATGAATCTGCCCTGTTTCCAACCTGACTTGACTGCTAGGTGTATTTATTGGTAAATGAAGCAATAGTTTTAAGAAAGACAAATGGCCTTTCTCTATCTGGTCTGCGTATTCCAGTCCCCATAATTCAGACATGTAGAGAAGTGTATTTTCTGAAATTGCTTGGAATAGTTCGATTTTGGTATTCCATGTGTCAGATTTGCTGTTGTTTAATATCTTTAAAACTGATGAATTAGCTATTGTACATTTTTTAAGAAAATGATTGCCCGCTGAACAGAATTTTGCGGATGAAGAAAAGGGGACTCCAAGGTATGTGAATTCATTGACTTCCTTCAAAACTGTGTTCATGTATTTTAGTTTGTTATGCTTTCCTATTTTGCCACCTTTTCTAAACGTCAGAACCACTGTCTTGTTCGTATTCACCGTAAGCCAAAAGGGTAATAATAATCTAAAATTAAAAAAAAAAAATCCTTAGTTTAAATTAAAAAAAGACTTTCTTTAAAATAAATTAAACTTTTTTCTTCTCTTCTACTAAAATTTGAAAAATCCTACATAAAACATGTTGAAGATAAAAAATAATATTATTATTGTAGAACCATATTAAAATGGATTATTGCAGCACGTGTTCAAAATTTCCTCCATTACTTTGGATGCAGGCTATTATTCAAAATTTTTTATGTAGGGTTTTTTTTTTTTTTTTTAAATTTTAGATTATAATTACCCTTTTTATTATTTAGAATTGCTCTTTCTAGTCTTAAAAAAGTAAAACTAACTCTAACATTTGGGAAGTTCGGCATCCATTACTTTGGATGCAGGCTCTAGCACGCTTCCTCATTGCCCCAGCAGTGGCATTTTCTAGCGTGTTTTTCATTAGAAAAACTTCTTTTAGACTCAAAAGGAGAAGTGCAAATGTATCATGGGTTACACCACTAAAAAGATAACTAAATTCCGCAGTTTTTATGAAACAGCTTCTAGGATGCTCCAATGGGGAGTGAGGAATTTTCAAAAACTATTAAAAATTTAAGTTTTAATAAATGTTTTGTGTTTAGCGCGTTAAAAGTCCCACTGAAAGACCTATTAACTAGACCCATTGAATCTTTTAGAAAATTTAATGCTGATTAAGAAAATATCATCGTTTTTGTTTCTACGCTAAACCAAAGTAGAGAAAACTGTCATTTTTCAGAAAAAAGTAAGATTTTAAAAATAGAAACAAAAAAAATTCTATCTCCTCAACAGATTGAGATAGGAAACTTGTTTCTGCGCCATTCTACCCCGTTTAACATCCAGTATTACCCAATATTTATTTTTACACTAGGTCTGGGACACCCAGTATAACTGCTCCGTAGTCAAATATCGCCCTTACAGTAGCCCTATAAAATAGAAACGAAATATTTGTATCCACACCCCATTTGGCGTTCACACTAATCATTCTTAAGGTGTTAAAAATTGTTTCCTATTTTCTTGATGATTTCTGCAATGTCGGACTCTAGGAGCGCACGGAAAAGTTATTCCCTCCAAAACTATTTCGTCCCTTAGTGGAAAAATATATTCCCTACTGAAAGGGCAAACTACGGATTTCGTTGCCGAAATTTCCATATAACCTATTATAGCATCAATTATGAGTTCTATCGCACTATATGCATTTTTATGAGATGTGTATAGGCATATGTCATCAGCAAACTGAAGGATTGAAACTTCATCCGGAATATATTTTCTTAAGTCGGATGAGAAAATTATAAATAGTATACAGCTTAAAATTCCTCCCTAAGGTAGTCCTAATCTCGCATTTCTATTTAAAATTATTGAATTATTGACTTTTAAATATATTTGTCTATTATCTATTAGATTAATTATAAAATCTATAATTTTACGTGGAATTCCAATTTTGTTCATATTTCTTGCCAGTATGTGTATGGGAACGGTATCGTATGATTTCGTTATGTCAAGAAATAGAGCTAGCTATTGTTTTTTATCAATAGTGAATGCAATTTGGATATCGGTGTGAAGCGCCAAAAGACTATCGATTGTGGATTTCCCTTTTCGAAAACCATATTGATAGTTGGGTAATTTGTTATTTGATTCTAACCACCATTCTAGTCAGAATTTGATCATTGTATCTTTCAAATGTTTTGAGGATACAAGAACTAAGGGCTATGGGTCGGTAACAATTAGCGATTTTAGGATCTTTTCCTGATTTGAGAATTGGTATAACACAGTATTCCCTCCAAGAATCCGGCACCAAGTTGGTTTCCCATATATTGTTAAATATTTTTAGGGGGCGATTTTTTTATTTCGATTGGTAGTTTGCTTAACATAATGTAGTGAATGTTATCTAGTCCCGGCGCTGTATTATTGTTACCCTTTAATGCATTTAAGAGCTCTGGTAATGTAAAGTTTAATAATATTTTTTGTTATCTGATTCTCTTGATATACTACTATTGCTATAATTAATAATTGAATCCTCAGTTATATTATTAATATTTTCTGAATTCGGTGTTATATAAGTTATTTCTTCTGCTATCTAATGCTAGAAATTGGGGGAGCCAACTGATCTATGAATTATTCGCAGCATAGTAATAGAGAATTTATTATTCGTTTTCCGGTTTTTTAGTAGTGATAGCTTATGTCATACATCTTTAATGGGGGTATTTTTATTTATGGTTGAGCAAAATGATTGCCATGATTTTTTTTGTTTTTATGGGTGATCTGCCTTTTGATAATTTATGAGGTTATTTATGGAAGGAGATTTTTTGTACGTTCTGAAGGCATTTTGTTTTGTAGATAAGAAAAAATAAGAGCATTCTTTATCCCAACAATTTTTGCTAAATTTATCATTATAAATTTTTTTGTATTGGGAAATTGTCTGAGTACTTATTTTGTTAAGATAATCAATAAACTCTAAATAAGTTGGTATATCTGATCGGGCAAAACAATTAGAATTGGCGGTAGCTTCAAATTCATCCCAGTTTACTGACTAATTATCCATTTTCTAGTGGAATGTAGAATCGGAGTTGTATATGGGTTATTGATTTGATAGAGAATGTTCATAACTATAGGTAAGTGATTTGATCCCAAGGGTTCGTCATATACTTTCCAATCTATTGTACGAGCAATATTGACCGTAAAAATAGTGACGTCCAACAAATATTTTTCGATTGACGAATATTATTTATTAGAGTAGGCGCGCGTAGTTTAAGCAAATCAGATTCGAATTTTTGATAGATAGATTGTTGCCTTTGCTATCACAATTTTCACACCCCCTGTTCGATACTGGGGGCCTGGCACATGCCATATGACCAGGAGCTCTTTTCTCGATATTTTAAATTCTATAAATTTTGGTGAGGGTTTATTTAATTGAATAATCAAGATTGTGGCTAGATAACTCCCTTTTATTTCACAGTTAAATATCCTATCTTTATTCGCCCTGCTCGGGCTCTCCTTGGGATAGCGTTGATGCGAATGGCGTGTGCCGTAGGCCTCTGGCGGTGAGCCGTTGTTTGAGCCTAGAAGGAGGTCTTCTGAGGAGAATGCCGGTAGGCCGTGCTCATTGGCCGTCTGTCACCTTATCTGGTCGCAGTCAGAATCCCATCGCGTCATAGTAGGGACGGCTAAGGTCCACGCTGAAGGAGAGGGGGTGGCCACGCATGGGCCTGCTTAGGCGCTGACGGGGCGACACGTAGAGGGGTATTTGTAGTGAATGGAGCGATTATCAAGATATTTTATATAATAAAAATGGGATTTAGTTTGTGTAAATCCAACACCCCCATTGATAATATTGGGCGTTCATATATCCACCTACGATTACAGGACTTTCAAAACTGTTCTCGTTTCAAAACTGTAAATTCTCTATTACTATGCTGCGAATAATTCATAGATCAGCTGGCTCCCCCATTTTCTAGCATTAGATAGCAGAAGAAATAACTTATATAACACCGAATTCAGAAAATATTAATAATATAACTGAGGATTCAATTATTAATTATAGCAATAGTAGTATATCAAGAGAATCAGATAAAAAAAAATATTATTAAACTTTACATTACCAGAGCTCTTAAATGCATTAAAGGGTAACAATAATACAGCGCCGGGACTGTTTATCAAATTTTCCCTATCAGTTTCAATTATTGAGTGTTTAGGGGGAACATATAAGGACACTCGGTTAAGTTTATGTTTAATATCTATTGTTAATTTAATCGCTACTATTTCTACATTATTTATTTTGTGGAAATTTAAGATTTGGGTGAAATAGAATTTTGATTTAACTATAATAGCGACTCCTCCGTATCCATCTGGTCTATCCTCCCTAACTACATTGTAACCAGGGATGTTCACGTACTTATTGGGTTAAAACCAAGTCTCTAAGATTAAGGCGATGTCTATTTTTTTCGTGAATAGAAATGATTTTAAGCTATTTTTGTTCGATATAGGTGATCTAGCATGCCATTGCATTAACCGTAATGTTTCGGTCATGAAAGGTTCTGGATTAGACATGAAATTGAAATTTTATTATATATATATATATATTTTTTTTTTTTTTTATTAAATAGCTTTAAATTATTATTTTTAAAATATGTCGTAATATTTTAATCTAGTTAAAATTAATTTATTTGTAATTATATTTGAAGGTGCTACGTTCCTGGTCTCCCGCTTTTCTAAGGCGGGTGGGGGTTACCAGAAACGGCATATATCTAATTAATATTGTAATTAATGTACTTAATTCGCCTTAATGTATATTGGATACTTTTCCAAAGGTGACGTGTTTACCAATTCTATTTTATTCTAATAAACCTGTGGCATAGGGTAAATGATAATAAATAAACAAATCTAAATTGAACTATATCTTTAATTTTATTGACCCATAATGTAAATTATTTATAACCCCTTTAATATATTATATAAACATATTTTACTAGCACAAATTAGTTAATGGATGCTGACTGGCAATTTAACATTATTTTAATAATTACTAACCACACAATATTACAACTAGTACTGTATAAGTATTAACCTTATCTGGTGGGCACTCTCTGGTGTTGTCTCTGGCCTATCTGCTGGATCAGTCCCTGCCATCTCTGACGCTCTCTCAGACTCAGCACAGCATCCCATCTCGATCTGTCTCGCTATCTATCTGGTCGTCTGCCCTTCTCGATCCACTCTCGCCCTCTTGGCACACTCATCCGACCTCTGTCCTCATCCGAACTCTCCACTCGACCCCTTCAAAACTCTCTCTCCTCCGTATCAGTCTTCTTTCCCCCACTCTCTTCAGACTTCCTCTGATTGGCTGGCTGCAGACTTCTCCTGATTTGTTGGTTCCAGACTTCTTCTGATTGGCTAGCTGCCTCAAATTTCCATTCCTTTCTATATTCACCGTGTTTCCCAGCCTCTTTGCCGGGGCAAAACCAGGGTTTATGGCCACAAATTTCTCTAACAATCTTCTTAGGTATTTCCCTGGGTGTTTGTCGGCAGCATTGTCGGTCCTAAGCTTTGCTTATTTTGAATTTACAACAGAAGGTTTACGGCCCCAATAGCTTACAAGGGGTATTTCCAAGACCTAGCCGCCTTCAGGTAAAACTGACCACCGGGTTGAGCATATACAGTACTTTACATATTTTAATATTAAATTATTAATTTAATTTCCTTTTCCTATCAGGGCAGCATCCATCCACAATACATAGCAAAGGCTTTCGCTACTATCTTTAATCATATTTCTAATTTCTTCTTCGGTTATTGAAAATTTTTTGTTAGATATTATTGTATTTATTATTGCGAATATAGCTTCTGATACTTGATGGGTTTTCGGAGGCTTAGTATACAGGGTTCCGGTAGGTTTATTTGTAGGGATATTGCTGTTTGTAAATATTGGGGTTGTGGGGTACAAAGGAGCGGAATAGCTATTGTTTATATCTCATTCATTCCAGTTTACTGACTTAATTATCCATTTTCTAGTGGAATGTAGAATCGGAGTTTTATATTGGTTATTGATTTGATAGAGAATTTCCATAACTATAGGTAAGTGATTTGATCCTAAGGGCTCGTCATATACTTTCCAACCTAATGTATGAGTAATATTGAACGTACAAAAAGTGACGTCCAAACAAGTATTTTTTCTTCTCAATTTGGTTGGAGGATATTTATATTATAATTGATAATAAATTAGCAAAAGTAACTTCCTTTTTCACCATAAATATTTATTTACTGCATAACATGTTGACGTTTCAGGGCTGTTTCCCCATTCTCAAAACCTGTACATTAATTTTTATATCTTGTAACGAGTTTTTTTCGCTTCGATTACGTCCGTCTGGAGTCGCGAAGAGATCATTTGAGCCTTTTTTGCGCAAGGCGGCTGTTTGCGCGGGTAGTTTGAATTTAAAATAGTTATGGTGTCGCTACCTACGGTACCCACCATATTAGCCATTCCCGTAAGAACTGTGGTACCGAG
Organism: Aelia acuminata; assembly: GCA_911387785.2. Lineage (NCBI taxonomy): Eukaryota > Metazoa > Arthropoda > Insecta > Hemiptera > Pentatomidae > Aelia > Aelia acuminata. The sequence goes on along the minus strand of OU426980.1, from coordinate 66,463,683 downwards.
TGGATGTACCGTACCGTACCGTACCTTCTTTTCTTTCAGTTAATTTTTGATGTTTGGCGAAGAAGTGCCCATTAGTTTATTATTTTTTGTTTTGAGGATCTCAGCGGTAAGCCTCCTGAGTTAAATTATTATTGTATTATTTTAATTTTAATTTAAAACTAATTATTTCAAAATGATTTTTAGTTGGTGTCTGAAATATGTCTCGACTATGATTTTAAGTTGGTGTATGAAATATGTTATTAAATTGGTGTCTGAACTATGATATTAAGTAACATCTGAAATATTTATATTACATTGGTATCTGGATATTTTGGTGTTTTACTGTAAGAACCTCTGGACCAAAACCAATAAACCATGTCACACAAATTAATGGCGCCTCGAACTGGGACTAAGGAAAACTCCAAGATAAGTGTCGTCTTGAAGATTTATTAATTAATAGCTTTATTAATATAAAATTAATATTAAGAAAATTTATCTAATACATAGTACGAGAGAGTACAAGTTATATTGTTTAAGCACTTTGTTTAAATTGAGAGTATTAGTTTATACTTACGTTTGAGCTAAATCAATAACAATAACAAGAACGAAGTTAAAGCTATGTTTAACTTACGATACTTTTGTTATTCACTGATTTCCCTTTCAATATCGTAAGAATATTATTTTCAATGAAATAACATTTTCAAAGAAAGACAATTACTTAAATTTTCTTTAAAGATTTTATTGTATATTACGTAAGCCTTTTAACAAATATTTTTACATGGTTTTAATTTTCTTTTTCAATTACTTATATCTTTTTAACAAAATATATTTTTTTTCTTCATTGATTGAATGCTCAAAATATATTGTTCTAAGGAAAAATAATGTTTTCACAAACAGTATTGGAATTTAAATGTAGATTATTTTATTTGAATTGAATTTCAAAAGATAATTTCAAAACTTTCAAATTAAGATTTCATTTACCTTTATTAATTTACTTTGATTTGATAATTTGGATTCTATTATCTTTTAATAAGAATTGTTATTATAATAAGGAATTTAATTTTTGTTTTATAATTTTAAAAATAACTTTTGATAACAGAGATACTATTTTCTTTTATGTATGAAATAGTTTTAGTTTTCTTTTTTAAAGACTCTAACTTATGAATTAAGATTTATCTTAATTAGAATTTAGGAATAGTTAATGTTTGTTTCATTAATTTATATCTTTTGTTTTTAATTTAAAACTTTTGTTTTGGTAAGAAAAGAAAATTTCTGTTAAGGCACTAGTTTGATACCTTTTGGGTTTGTAAAGGAAGCTTACCCGAGTTCAATTTAATTTTTATTATCTTTTCTATTTAATATTCTGCATTTTTATACATATTTTTATTTTAATTGCCTGTTTAATTTAAACAGTTTAAAATTTCTCTTGTTATTATTTTTCAGAGTGCTAGTTTATACATTTATTTTAATTTTTTCTTTACATTTTGGTTTCATTTGCTATCATGGGTGTTCCCGACGTTTTAATATCAGAGCGGGAGGACATATTTGCCGCAGTCCAGAACATTTTCACCAAATCGAACTCTTTGACTGTCAATACCGTAGTAGATTTTAAACCAGTTTACGATAGGCTAGTCAATTATGAGTCGCGTTTTGAGAATATTCAGTCCAAAATACGGGAATATAATGCAACTGTGACGGATAAAAAGGACAAGATTGAAACCTCCGCAGTGCAAAACTCATTCAATGATTTAGTTGATACCACTAAAGCCAATTATTATAAATTGATAAAAGCGTGCAATCCTCCTGAAAAGAAACCTGAGATTTTGCCTACCCCTATTTATCCTGTACCTCAGGAGCTACCGAAAATTGATTTACTGTTATTCTCGGGGAAATTGGAAGAATGGAGTGGATTTTATTCTCTTTTTGACTCTATGGTTCATAGAGAAAATTCTTTATCGACCATTAGGAAATTTCATTATTTACGAAGTAGCTTACGCGGGGAAGCTCTGTCCCTTATCTCAGGGTTCGCACTAGACGAAGCTAATTATTCCCTAGCTTATGATGCATTAGTCTCTAGATATCAAAATAAAAGGCGACTCGCCCGATTTTATATCAAGAGGGTGATGGATTTTACTCCCTTAAACAACTCTTCAGCTAGTAACTTGCAAAGATTTTTATCTGAGCATGAAAATAATTTTTCCGCGTTATCGGCTTTAGGTATTGAAGACATGGGAGATTTCATCAAACTTCATTTAGCCCTCACAAATTTAGACCCCGGTACTAGAAAAGCGTTTGAAGAACGAATAAAGTCAACTGAAATTCCTTCTTATAAGGACTTGATAAATTTCGTTACGGAACGTTCTAGAGTCTTCGAGATGATGGCTCAAGAAGGCCGATCCGAAAAGTCTAATGCAAAAGGGAAAACCCGATTTACAAATCCCAATACAACTAGACACTGTAATAACTCGAATTATGAGAAAGAACAAATATCGGGAATCTTTAGTGTTTCACCTTCGGGTTCCTCAACGTCAAAAGAAACAGACACTGCTACCGACAAATCCAATGGCAATCGTGAATTAGAACAAATGAAAACGGAATCAGTTGGTTGTATGGAACGGTTATTCCCATCGACTAAGGTACAATTTAGAAATAGTCCTGGACCTATTGTCAATAAAAACGCTCCAAAAGACCTACAGCCAGCTCCGAAATTAAATTGCTGGAATTGCGGTGGACCTCATGTATATTCTAGGTGTTCGCAGCCTCGTAAGTTGTTCTGTTATCGTTGCGGTAACCCAGGAGTTTCCATTCATGCCTGTCCCAAATGTACTCCGGGAAATGGGCAAGGGAATCGGAAGTAAGGGTCATTCCTATTCCCATGGTTTTAGCTGACCCACCAAACATCAATTCAACAATTACCGTTCCTTATCGAACACCTATGTGTACCTCTAAGTATGATCTCGTTTCTCCTTGTGTCGTCTCGAATTCTTTAGAAAATTCTACGGCACCTCTTTGTCCCTTATCGTTACCTAAACAGCTTTACATTGTTTTCCGAATAGGAAAACAATGCCAAAGAAGCTTGCCTTACTCGGCACTATTTGACCCTGGTTCCACGACCTCATTCGTTGGACCAGAAGGGATTAAAATTCTCATTCAGCTTGGGTATGTCGTAGAGGAAATTCCTAAGTTTAATATTTGTGTCGCTAATGGAAGTACTAGTATTGTGGATAAAAGGTTCTCCATTCCAATTACCGTTGGAGATAGGTCGTATGACACAATACTATATGTTTTAACAACGCTTTCATTTATGTTCTTGTTTGGGTTAGATTTTATAGTTAACTCTAATATGTGCACGAACCTTCGTGAAGCAACATGGTGGTTTCAAGATGATCCTAACCATAAATTCTCGTTTCGTCAAGAGTTTCAATTTTCGGGAAATGAAACATCCAAACTTTGCGGTATTAATTCACTTAATTCCACAGAAAGATTGGATCTGGATAGGGTAGTTAGTGAAGGTTTGCTAACTCTTCAAGATTCTCCGGGATTAACAACGCGGATAAGCCATAAGATAGACGTTAATGGCGCTCAACCTATCAAACAACGCTCCTATCACTACTCGCCCAAAGTGCTTGAGGCAATGTACCGAGAGCTAGATCGGATGTTGGAAGAAGGCTTAGTGGAGCCTTGCCAATCCCCATGGTCATCTCCCGTAGTCATGGTTCGCAAGGGATCGGGCTACCGTTTTTGTATAGATTTTCGTAAAGTAAATGAAGTTACTCGAAAAGATTCCTATCCCATGCCAAATATGACTTCTCTTTTGGACGGACTTCGACAAGCCAGATATCTGTCCAAATTTGACCTCAAGCAGGCATTTTTGCAAGTTCCACTAGCGGACGAATCCAGTAAAGACATTACTGCATTTACAGTTCCCGGAAGAGGGTTATTTAGATTTAAAGTTATGCCGTTTGGACTAACTAATTCACCTTCAACCTTTCAGAGGTTAGCAGATTCAATATTTGGGCCCGAACTCTACCCATACGTAGTAGTATTCCTTGACGATATTTTGGTTTGTACGCCAACTTTTGAATTGCATTTAGATATGCTTAAGGAAGTATTCCGTCGACTTAAAGCTTCAGGTTTGCGCATCAACCCCGAAAAATGTGAATTTGGATGTAATGAAGTTAGGTACTTGGGATATCTAATTAATAGTGATGGCATGAGTGTTGATCCAGACAAGGTTAGTTCCGTAACTTCGATTCCTCCACCTACTAATGTTGGGCAACTTAGAAGGTTCCTTGGAATGGCAGGATGGTATCGTCGTTTTATAAAAGATTTCTCTTCAGTTGTCTCTCCACTTACATCCTTGCTTAAACGTAAAGCTAAATGGGTATGGACAGAAGAGCAGGAAGCCTCTTTCAATGCTCTCAAGTCAGCTCTGACTGAAGCACCAATATTAGCCAGACCAGATTTTGAGCAGCCTTTTCAATTACAGACCGATGCCAGTGATACAGGTCTGGGAGCGGTCTTAACTCAAATACAAGATGGTGAAGAAAGGGTCATCGCTTTTTGCTCCCGCACTCTCAGTCCAGCTGAAAGAAATTATACCGTGACCGAGAAGGAATGTCTCGCAGTTCTGTTTGGTATCGAAAAGAATCGGCATTACTTGGAGGGATATCCGTTTACTGTTATAACTGACCATGCAAGTCTTAAGTGGTTACTGAATTTGAAAAACCCTTCGGGCCGTTTGGCTAGATGGGCTCTTCATTTACAACCATACAATTACAAAGTAGAATACCGTAAGGGCAAACTGAATACAGTTGCCGATGCTTTATCCAGAATTGCCGCAATAACCGTTTTATCTTCTAATCCCGATCATGGTTCTTCTTCCGGTGAGATTTCGTCTTCGGAATCCTCCATATCGTCCGACGAATGGTATAATCAGAAATTTTACCGAGTCAAAAAGTCTCCAGAATTTCATCCTGGATGGTTGATAAAGGACGGACAATTATTATATCATCGCAAGAACCCTTTGAAGGGAGAGCTTGAGGACCCCAGTGAGGAATGGAAAGTTGTTGTTCCTAGACATTTGCGTAGATCTATAATTTATGATAATCATGATCTTCCGCAGTCGGGCCACCTGGGTATAGATAAAACTGTTGCTAGGGTTAGCAGATTATATTACTGGCCTGGACTATATCGGGATATTAGCCAATATGTCAGACAATGCGAATTATGCCAGAAAGTCAAACCCAGTAATACACCACCTCGCGGATTAATGTACCCTCGCTATAACAAGCAGCCTTGGGAAATTGTGTCAGTCGACATTATGGGTCCCTACCCTCGAAGTTCAAAAGGCAATGTTTATCTTTTAGTTTTCGTTGATTTATTTAGCCGATGGGTGGAATTGTGTCCGATTAGAAAAGCTACCTCTTCAGTTATTGTATCGAAATTGAAATCCCGAATATTATATAGATATGGGGCACCTCAGAAGTTAATTACCGATAATGCAAAGAACTTTGTTAGTAATCTTGTAAATGAAGTAGCTAAGGAGTTCGGTATTAAGAGAGAGACTACACCTTTATATCACTCACAGGCAAATCCCACAGAGCGAGCAAATCGTAATATAAAGCAGCTAATCGTCACGTATCTCGGGAAAAGACACCAACGCTGGGACGAGAATTTAGGGGAGATACAATTTGCAATAAATTCTTCCGTTCAAGACTCAACAAAGTTCAGCCCTGCCTTCTTGAATTTTGGTAGAGAGCTAAGGCCTTTACACCAAGCTCCACAAGGGGATATCCTGGTAGCTCGCGAAGAAGAACAGGCTTCTTGGGCTGCTAAATTAAGCAAATTACCTGAAGTACATCACGTTGCAGAGGAAAATTCTCTTAAAGCGAGTCTAACTCAGAGTAGGCGTTATAATTTGAGACGTAGGAAAGATCGTTTCAGTCCGGGAGATCAAGTGTTAAAGATGACTTTTCAGCTATCTTCGGCGGCTGATAAACTTGCAGCTAAACTTAACCCCAAATATGAAGGCCCTTATACGGTTGTTTCGGTTACTGCCGGCGGATCGTGTAAGTTAAGGGATCATAGTGGGAAGTTAGTAGGTTTATGGCATCCTTCAAAACTTAAATTATTTCGACCATCCTGACGGACTTACGCGCTGGAGGGGGGTGTGTAACGAGTTTTTTTCGCTTCGATTACGTCCGTCTGGAGTCGCGAAGAGATCATTTGAGCCTTTTTTGCGCAAGGCGGCTGTTTGCGCGGGTAGTTTGAATTTAAAATAGTTATGGTGTCGCTACCTACGGTACCCACCATATTAGCCATTCCCGTAAGAACTGTGGTACCGAGTGGATGTACCGTACCGTACCGTACCTTCTTTTCTTTCAGTTAATTTTTGATGTTTGGCGAAGAAGTGCCCATTAGTTTATTATTTTTTGTTTTGAGGATCTCAGCGGTAAGCCTCCTGAGTTAAATTATTATTGTATTATTTTAATTTTAATTTAAAACTAATTATTTCAAAATGATTTTTAGTTGGTGTCTGAAATATGTCTCGACTATGATTTTAAGTTGGTGTATGAAATATGTTATTAAATTGGTGTCTGAACTATGATATTAAGTAACATCTGAAATATTTATATTACATTGGTATCTGGATATTTTGGTGTTTTACTGTAAGAACCTCTGGACCAAAACCAATAAACCATGTCACAATCTATAAACATTTAATGATCTAATCACTAGTTTAATAATTTAGATACAAAATTACTGAAAAACGATTCCATGCCATACATGTACAAATACGAATTTAACAGACTACAAGACAGACTAGGTGAGGCTGACTACATCTACACAGATGGCAAGAAGAGCTTCACGTGTGTGGGAGCCGCGGTCGTGTGCAATGATCAACAGAACCTATTTTCATTATCACCGATATGCAGCAACTATACAGCAGAATTAATTGCAATTTACAATGGTCTTAATGTTATCCACTCCACAAAAAAAAACGCATATAATCTGTACTGACTCACTATCAGCCCTAATCAGTTTAAGTAACACCTTTTCATCAAACATTATGATTCAAAATATTCTTTTAGCCTTGAGATCAGCGCATAGTAATAATATTTCAGTCAAATTTCTCTGGGTCCCTGATCACTGTGGAATAGTCGGAAATGAGGAAGCTGACCAGGCAGCAAAAAGAGCAATAACGGAAGGCATTGCACATCAGGGGGTCCCTGTTAAGGACTTTATTTCCTTTATAAAGCAAAAAATAAAGATTAAATGGGAACAGATTTGGTTCAACATGTTACGTTAAAAAAAATATTAATTGGTTATAAATAAATAAAACAATCGTAACAAAAAAGGTGGTAGCTCAGTGGAGACGGGAGGGTTCTTAAATGACTAGTGAAAAAAAAATAAAATAAATTAAGGGCGCCACGCTATTTATTTTAAGGAAATAGCGAAAACCTAAAGGAATCTGAATTAAAAAAATAATTTAAATTTAATAAGTGAAGGTTACCTTAAAATCTCGGAGAGGGCTGTACATAAAATTCAATTTGCAATTTACACTTATGATCTACTTAATGGTAAGTTAGAAAGAAATAGAACAAAACAAATTAAACTCAAATAAAAGAAACTTTTAATTAACACTATATTTACACTACGATATTAAAAATAAAATCTACTCACAATCTCTGTAGTCAGGCCTGATCAAAATCTAACTCTATTCACACAACTAGAAACAATTTAAACTTATAACTATACAATAAAAAAAAAAACCAAGGTTTAACAAAGAAATTAAAAGAAAAATATCTCCAGTCTGTTCTCTTAACTCGCCTGTCTTCTCGTAGCTTTGTTGCCAGCAGCCACTCGGCTTGGCGATTCTCGTCACCGGAATCTCTTCCGTGAACGCCACTATTCTTCAATTCTCTGATGTTTAGCGATATAGACCACAACTACGTTAATCACTAAAACAGTCACATTTTATCATCACTCGTCGAACGCTAGCGAACATCCCCTCTCTTTTCCTTCGTTGTTTCTCAAAAAAACAAATGCCTTAATAACAGCTGTTTTTCAATTAATTACTTCGGTCCCGTCTCTTCTTTTAAAATAAAACATAATTATTTTTATAGCTAAATAAAAAAATATTATATCAATAGAAAACTAATACAAAGCTTTTAAAACAACACATATTTTAATTATATACAAAAATATATTAAGCCCTCTTCGATTATTACTTAATGAGTTTTATTAAGTAAAAAAAATTTTTTTTGTTTATTTATTTTTCGTTACAAACTCTCCCCCTCCCTACCAAAAAAAAAATTTTTTTTTTTTTTTTTTTTTTTTTTTTTTTTTTTTTTTTAATGCTTGAATCTTAAGTCTTAGGTCGGATGAGGTTTTAGATCTTTGACATGCCAAGTTCCTAAGGGATGACCCTGTAGATCTTCTAGCACGTATAATAAATTTCCTTGTTTTGCTCTGATTCTACATTTCTCATATAGAGGTGCCAATTTATTAGAAAAGTTCTTTGAAGCATCCGAAAGGGTTTGGGTCTTCTTCCACACTAAATCTCCAGCTTGTAGATCCACGTTCCTTCTCCGAAGATTATAATGGTGCCTGCTTTTCTCGTATGATTGCCGTAGACGCTCAACCACCTCTTCATATATTACTGGCATCATGTTGAACTTCTGTGCGTAAGCCTTTCGATCTCCCATTTCCGGAACATTATCTGAAGCAATGGAATGCTCGTACTCGTCGCCTGAACGTGGTAACTCTCGTCCAAAATTCAAATAAGCTGGCGAATAACCGGTAACCTCATGTACCGCAGTCTGCATAGCAAAAGCCAACTTGTGTAGATCCTTATCCCAGTGCTTATGATTGTCTTTCACATAGGAAGCTAGGAGTGTCTTTATCACTCGATTTGGACGCTCCATCGGATTAGCCTGTGGATGATAGACTGGGGTGAACCACAATTTAACAGCATATTCTCGGGCTTTCTTTTTTAAAATATTGCTCCTGAATTGAGGGCCGTTATCACATATAATAATTTGGGGAACCCCGAACTTAAGAAAGACCTCTCTTTCTAAAGTTTTGGCCACCACTTCGGCTGTCGATTTTGAAATTGGTACTATGATGCTGTATTTAGTGAAGCAGTCGGTAAACGCTAATATGAACCTTTTCCGGTTTGAAGACATAGGAAACGGCCCCATTATATCTGCCGAAACCATTTGCCAAGGTTGGGTAACTACTCGCTGTTTCCCCATTAGGCCCGCAGGCTTAGTCTGTAATGGCTTATTAGCCAAGCACACTTCACATTTCCGTACGTACCTGGTTACATCGGTTGCCATGCCAGGCCAATAGTAGTACTCCTTTACCCGCTGCAAGGTTTTGAAACATCCCAAATGTCCTGCAATTTCTTTATCATGACATTCCCAGATCGCTTCCCTACGTTTTTGTTTAGGAACTACTAATTTCCACTGGTTGCTATCTCCTACCATTTTCCGGTTATTATTAACAAGCTTCCATAGAGTTTGATTAACAATCCTCCAATCCGCATATTTCGATGGATTCTCTTCTACTTGTTTAATCATCCGCTGATACCACGCGTCCCCTATTGGTTCTCCAATATCAATTCTGGCTATCGGAAATTCGTAAGTCCGTGACAAAGCATCGGCTGCAGCGTTTTGTTTGCCAGGACGGTGTACGATAGTGAATTGGTGTTGCTGCAGTTTTAGAGCCCACCTAGCCAGTCGACCTTGAGGGTCGCGAAGACTATTCAACCATTTTAAGGCAATGTGGTCAGTAATAACTGTAAAATCCATCCCTTCCAAATAAGGCCGAAACTTCTCTATTGCCCAGAGAACTGCTAGGCACTCTTGCTCAGTTACACTGTATTTCCTCTCGGCTGTGGTCAAACTTCGGCTCGCATAAGCTATGACCCGATCTCCTTCTGGGTATTCTTGGTAAAGAATAGCCCCTAATCCTGTTTTAGATGCATCGGTTTGTAGGAAGAATCGCTTACTGAAGTCAGGACATGCTAACACAGGTGCTGTGACAAGCTTCTCCTTCAGTAAACTAAACGCTTCTTCTTGTTCTTGTCCCCATTTCCATCTCTTGTTTTTCTTCAATAGATCTGATAACGGTGAAGTTAGAGTCGAGAAATTAGGGACAAAGCGGCGATACCAGGAAGAAAGCCCTATAAACTGCCTCACTTGCTTTACGTTCTTAGGTGCTGGGTAGTTTAATATCGCCTCAATCTTTCCCGGATCCACTTGTAGGCCGTTCTCATTTACCACATATCCCAGAAACTTTAGTTCCTCTCTGCAAAACTGACTTTTCTCCCAATTCACCGTTAAGTTGGCTGAGCTCAATCTTTCTAAGACCTTCTCCAATGTTTCTATGTGGGAATCGAAGTCTGATGAGACCACAATGATGTCATCCAAGTAAACAAAGATATTTGGTTCTAAATCTGCTCTCAAAACATCGTCAATCAGTCTTTGCCATGTCGCTGGTGCATTATGCAGTCCAAAAGGCATTCTACAAAAATGGAAGAGGCCGCGGTTGGGAACAGTAAAAGCTGTCTTTTCCTTGCTTTCAGCAGCCATTGGTATCTGCCAGTATGCGCTCTTTATGTCGATGGAAGAAAGTATCTTGGCATCACGTAACCTATCCAATATATTCGAAATGTAGGGCAGCGGGTAGGCGTCTCTTTTAGTCACCGCATTTAACTGACGATAATCCACGCAAAAACGGTAGGATCCATCGGGTTTCTTCACTAAAACAACAGGTGACGACCAAGCACTCTGTGACGGCTCTACAATTCCTTCTACGAGCATTTCATCGAGCTCCTTATTTAAGATATCTTGGATCTTTGGTGAAACAGGGTAGTAACGCTGTTTGACTGGCTTACTATCACCCGTATTTATTTCGTGCTCTACCCTGCTTGTACATCCTAACTTTGATGGTCGGATATTTCGCCAATGTCCGATAAGCCGATTTAAGGTTTCTTCCTGTTCCTGCGTAAGATTCGGTCTAGTTAGGACAGCAGGGCCATTCTGTGACACAGCTAAACATTCTTCTGTTGGAGCAAAGTGCCACATATTTTTCGATATGTCTGGAACCAATCTAAATTTATTCCAGAAGTCGATGCCCAATATAAGTTCATCCACCAAGTTGGAAACTACCAAAAATTGGATAATTCTCATTTTACCTTCCAACTCCACTGGCACGTTTACGCTTCCAAAAACGTTGAGCGCGGTGCCTCCAGCAGCATTTATTTGAATTTTGGGTTTTTTGTGTAGCTTTACACCCAGCCGTAAAAATCGTTTCCAGCATTCCTCACTCATCAATGACTTTGAAGCCCCAGAATCCAGCAGTCCCGTTTCTTGTCTTCCCAGAATGTTGACCGTTAAATACGGCCTTCGATCCTGTTCATTTGCTGGATGTCTAAGACTTTTCCATTTCTTTCCAGTGAAAACTTCTTCGACAATCGACAACCACTCTACCCACTCAGCTTTCGTCGTGGAATTCGGGTTTTGTCCAGGCTCCCTTCCACTTAGGCCTGACCCCCTTGATCGTTTCCCTGGTTGGTGGTATTACAACGTTTACATGTCTTTCTATCCGCATCCCTTAGGCCACAACCTATACAGAATTTGGTTTTTACTGAGCGACACGTTTTGAACGAATGATTGGTCCCTCCACAGTTCCAACAGCGAAATGTGTAATTGGGTTTAGCCACGGCTTCTACAACCATCTTCGATGCTGCTACTGTGTGGTCTTTATTGAGTTGTTTCCTTGTTGGCGGGCGATAGGCCAAGTCGGGTTCGAGTAATCCTTTACTATCTGGTGGCGGTCGATATTCGTTCATTCTCCACCTTACTTCTTCAATCTGCCGACCGATTATTACTAACTCCTTCAATGTTGTTACTTGGTGCAAAGCCATTCTTTCCAAGTAGAGGGGGTTCAAATTCTTCTTAATGATATTCAACATTTGGTCTTCCGTAGGCATAGTTGGTAAACGGTTAAAATAATTCTTCATAACTGCCACGAATGTACCCATCGACTCTGCATGTCCTTGAGTTCTTCTCTTTATTTCTTCCCAAAGGCGATCCTCATAGTCTAAAGGTGTATATTCGGCTTTCAATTCTGAGATAAGTTCAGCCCACGTTGTTACTTCTTTCCGTACAGCTCGAAACCAAATCAGTGCTGGTCCTCTAAACAAGTCGTACGCAGCCCTAAAAAGCTCTTCATGACTAGTATTCCTTGCCAAACTTAACTCCTCTACAGTCTCTAAAAACGCATGGACACTGAGACCATCCCCATCGCCTGTGAAGTGAATTCCCCAATCTCTTATGGGAGTTTCAGTTCTTCTGATCACGTACTTAGTCCCAGCAACGTCTGACTCCGACTCAACGGTCGTTACAGGCTTCTTTGTATCTTCAGTTGATTCGGTAATCACTGATTGTACTTTACCCTCCTGAGACTTTCCGGGATTCTGGTTTTCAAAGTGGGATTCTGAAACAGGAGGTTGCTCACTCAATTTTTCTTCTAGTTCCTCAAATAATAGAAGGCATTTTGAAATTGCTTCTGACTTCCTCTCCATTTCGATGGTGTCTTTCGTTGTTATCCGGTTTAGTCTATTAATCAAATGTTGAAGACCTGTATCGATTTTATCTATATCCCCGGTAGAACTAGAGGGTGGGAGAACAGAAATCTTGTTCTCAACAGTGGCAATTTTCTCTTCACACACGCTTAATTCTTCCGTAGGAGAAAGGTCAACTACCGGAGCAACAAATTTTCCTGCACTCTCTAGTTTAAAGACGGTCCGAAGTCTTTTCCTCATATCTTCTACAGTAGATATTCCAACTATCCCCCGAATCCTTAATTCGTATTCAAGCTCGTCCTTTAACAACCTATCGACCTTCATCTTTATGATTTCAAAAGAACCAAATAAAAATTATACTAATTTTTCTTAGCAGATAAAATAAAAAAATTCAATATTAGGACAAAAAAATAATTTTATTAAAAAATCACTAAATCAATATTAAATTATGCATCTATCTAATCACTTATAGTCCCTGTTTGGGCGCCATTTTGTTACGTTAAAAAAAATATTAATTGGTTATAAATAAATAAAACAATCGTAACAAAAAAGGTGGTAGCTCAGTGGAGACGGGAGGGTTCTTAAATGACTAGTGAAAAAAAAATAAAATAAATTAAGGGCGCCACGCTATTTATTTTAAGGAAATAGCGAAAACCTAAAGGAATCTGAATTAAAAAAATAATTTAAATTTAATAAGTGAAGGTTACCTTAAAATCTCGGAGAGGGCTGTACATAAAATTCAATTTGCAATTTACACTTATGATCTACTTAATGGTAAGTTAGAAAGAAATAGAACAAAACAAATTAAACTCAAATAAAAGAAACTTTTAATTAACACTATATTTACACTACGATATTAAAAATAAAATCTACTCACAATCTCTGTAGTCAGGCCTGATCAAAATCTAACTCTATTCACACAACTAGAAACAATTTAAACTTATAACTATACAATAAAAAAAAAAACCAAGGTTTAACAAAGAAATTAAAAGAAAAATATCTCCAGTCTGTTCTCTTAACTCGCCTGTCTTCTCGTAGCTTTGTTGCCAGCAGCCACTCGGCTTGGCGATTCTCGTCACCGGAATCTCTTCCGTGAACGCCACTATTCTTCAATTCTCTGATGTTTAGCGATATAGACCACAACTACGTTAATCACTAAAACAGTCACATTTTATCATCACTCGTCGAACGCTAGCGAACATCCCCTCTCTTTTCCTTCGTTGTTTCTCAAAAAAACAAATGCCTTAATAACAGCTGTTTTTCAATTAATTACTTCGGTCCCGTCTCTTCTTTTAAAATAAAACATAATTATTTTTATAGCTAAATAAAAAAATATTATATCAATAGAAAACTAATACAAAGCTTTTAAAACAACACATATTTTAATTATATACAAAAATATATTAAGCCCTCTTCGATTATTACTTAATGAGTTTTATTAAGTAAAAAAAATTTTTTTTGTTTATTTATTTTTCGTTACAAACAAAACAGAAAATAAATTAAGAGAAATAAAAAGTAGTGTATCGCAATGGAAATCATCATCATAAACGAACGGAGGAAGTCATCCTAATGCGCCTGCGTATTGGTCACACTAGAGTGACCCACGGCTATCTTATGGCGCCTGAGCCTCCACCTGACTGCCAGACTTGCGGGTGTCCACTTACAGTTAACACATTTTAACGGACTGCAGGACATATGACACGTACAGGGACCTACTAGAAATACCTATTGACCTACAGACAGCATTGCGGGACAATGTGCAGACAACTGACAAACTGTTTGAATTTCTGAAACTGGCAAAACTATATAATAAAATATAACTATTGATAATTTAACAAAAATTAAATAAAATATAACCAACATTGATTGTAGGCGAAGATGACCCAAGTGGTTGCTGCCTACATTTAAATAAAATAAAAAATAATTTAGATAAAATGAATTAAATATAACTTACATAAATAATTTCTCAATCGTATGATTGATGGTATTTTAATAAATATTACAATAAATATATCAATGTCATATGCTAAAATACAGTGTTATACATTTTACATATGTCAGCTCATACTTGTCCATTTCTAATTGACTAAAGACTGCTGGACTCGGTCCTCTATATTTTCACCCTGTTAATACTAATTCCCTTGTCCCCCAGCTGGTTGAGATAATTATGTTTTTTGTAATTATTACTTCACTATTGTTGATTAAAATCTTTTTATTTTATTTAATATGTCCATGTAATGGGTTCCTAAATTTTTCGTATCTGTTTTATAATTAACTGTAATTTTATTGTTTTTTGTTATGTGTATGACCTCCAATAATTTTCTATTATTTGTATTACTTTCCATGTCCAATATATTGGTTTTTTCAAAATTAAATTTGTGTTGTAGTTTGATACTATGGAATGCTAGTGCTGACGTGTTGATGTTTTTTATATTTTTACAATTAGATATATGTTGCTTTAACCTGGTCTTTATTTTTTTTGAGGTTTCATCAATGTATATTTTTTCACAATCCATGCAATCAATTTTGTAAATAACGTTTTGTTTTTCATAATTATCTATCCTATCTTTCATATTACTTAAATACTTATTAACTTTGTTACTATTATATAATCCCAATTTTATATCTTCCAGGTCATATTCTTTTAGAGTATTTTTTATACTATCTGTTAATCACGGCATGAATGATATTTTATAATATTGCTTATATTGATATCCACAATTCTTTTTATTTGAAATTTTATTATTCCCATTGTCATCACTCCTTGTTTTACTTAGGTTAATCGAGTTTTGATCATGATCATTGTTTCCATCGGTCATTACATTCTCATTAAAAAATTGTGTTGTTGTTTATTTTTATTTTTGTTTTTTAGTATTGTTTTTTCATTTTCTATTATTTTCTTGGATTTATTATCTATCCTATGCTCCACTTCTGTTTGTTTTTTATTGTTTATGCCATACCACAATTTATTAATTAATTTTATCGGATAAAAGTTTTCTTTTAATATATCATATACAGTAGGGTTCCGGTTAACCGAGGTGCCAAGTCTGAGGGGGGGGGTGGGTATATGTATGTATATGAGTTCATTTAAACAAACTACAATAAAAGATTTATTTTTAAAAAATAGTTTCATAATTTATTTTATTATTATTAAATATTTATTAGGTTTTTAAGCATATATGTAGTTTTTATTTAAAGATAACCTACATTTTCAGTTTGTATTGGTATGGTTCCGATTAACCGATTATTTCGATTAACCGAGGTAACCTTGGTCCCCATCGACTCGGGGGGGGGACAATTTTCTTGGATTTCCTATTTATCCTATGCTCCACTTCTGTTTGTTTTTTATTGTTTATGCCATACCACAATTTATTAATTAATTTTATCGGATAAAAGTTTTCTTTTAATATATCATATACCTCTGTTTTTATTGTTTTCATGAAATCTTTATCTGTCAATATTATCTTTACGGATATGAATATTAAGTTTTTAGCTGTATTGATTATTTGTACTTTGGGATGATTAGAGAAATAATTTAGTATTCTATTACTGCATGTTTCTTTTCTAGTCCATTTCTTGATTATTTTGTCGTTTTTCATGTACACCTCTATATCCAAGAATCTGATTCTATTGTTCATAGCTCTTTCCATTGTAAATTTGAGTCTACTATTATAATCATTAAATATTTTCATTATTTCTTCACCATCCATGTAGAAGAATGTTTAAAGATCATCGAGGAGAATTGGGAAATTGTAAAAATCAGTACCCCAATTAAATATAAAAAATTTTTTTTGGAGGGAATTAGTTTATGTACTAAATTTAATTATTTCAAATATAAAAACAATATTTATAAACAATTGTGGGGACTAGAAATGGGATTGAAACTATCTGTTAACATGAGTGGAATATATTTCAACAAATTGATATCATCTCAAATTAATAAAATAACTTATCAGCCTGTAATAATTAAAAAATATATAGATGATTTGTTTTTAATTGTAAAGAACCAAGGTGAAGAAATAATGAAAATATTTAATGATTATAATAGTAAATATAGAGGACAGAGCAGCAAGCCTTTAGTATATTAGAAATGGACAAGTATGAGCTGACATATATAAAATGTATAACAGTGTATTTTAGCAGATGACATTGATATATTTATGTAATATTTATTAAAAGACCATCAATCATACGATTGAGAAATTATTTATGTAAGTTATATTTAATTCATTTTATCTAAATTATTAAACTAGTGATTCCATCATTAAATGTTAATAGATATAAAAATTAATTTACAGGTTTTGAGAATGGGGAAACAGCCCCAAAACGTCAACTTGTTATGCTGTAAATAAATATTTATAGTGAAAAAGGAAGATACTTTTGCTAATTTATTATCATACATTTTTTGAGCGCCGCACAGTGGAGTATTAGCCATGAAAACCTGGCCAAAACTATTTACCTATTTTTTTGTAACTATGGAATACTTAAAACTTTCTATTAACAATCTAAAAATATATAAAAAGAATAAAATATAAAACATTTCAAGTTTTGACAAAAATTAGGGGAAAAATAAGGGAATTTGAAAAATGTTGGGAAAATGTTCAATACATAAGACATTTGAAAGTTTAATTGCAATTTCATATCGAGCTTTTGCAAATACTAAATACATTATTTGCGTAGTAAATTTTAATTGTGAAACCTGCATGTAACCCTGTATGCATACGGGGAGGGGGGGGGTTTACTCTACTATAGGTGTAACCAACCTATTCTAACCATGGTGAGACGGTCGAGATTTATTCCGTGGGGCCTCCACGAAATAAAAGACAACCCTCCCAGGGCGGATTAGAACAGCCGCCGTTCGAGCGTGCTAAAGCGGGTCGCGCTCAAACACGCTCGGCTATCCCGGCCCAATGTAAAAATATCTGCCCGACAAAGCCTGAAAATACAAAATTATCAAAAAACCTAAAAAAATTCACTTTAAGAAGTATTTTCATACATTTATTTAAAAAGAGGGGGTGTTGGGGTGAGTTTTTTTTTTTTTTTGCGTTATGGCAAGTAGAAGGATTCAACTTTACATTTATGCAAAAATATCTACCCGACAAAGCCTGACAATACAAAATTATCAAAAACATAAAAAAGTTCACTTTAAGAGATATTTTCATACATTTATCAGAAAAAGGGGGGGTGTATTGGGGTGAGTTTTTTTTCGCTGTATGGCAAGTAGAAGGATTCAACTTTACATCAATGCAAATAATTTCTGCCCGACAAAGCCTATGTGCTAAACTCGCCCGCCTGTCGGGTGCTATTAGTGGCTAAGACTTGTACAATGAGGGAATAAGTGTTTTTTAGGCTGCCCTGCTGGTTAAGTACGTAGGGATAATGGTATGTAAAATATGAATTTAGCCTATGTTCCTGTGACCACTGCCGCACGTTTTGCTGTTCCGCGGAGGGATCGATAATTAATGCGCCATTTGACTAAGACTTTGCTGTGTCAAGTGCAGCCGTATTGCGATGATTTTATGCTTTCTCAAAAAAGTTTTCTATAAGCCACTTTTCCATATACAAATCAATTAAAACAAGTATTATGTGCCTTTCCTATATTGTTAAATTATAAATAATAAATTATAAGGACAAAATGAAAAAAATTACCTTGGTAATGAGGCATAGAAGTTCTAAATCAGCAAATCTTTTGCCCAAGCACATTCTTTTTCCATATCCAAAAGGTAGGGTGGCGAAAGGGTGGTACTGTTTTCTATTTTGATTTTTTAACCACCGCTCTGGTTTAAATTCCTTTGGATCTTCAAAGTACTCTTCAGAGTTGCTTATCGCATAATGCTGAAACACTATTTGTGTCTGGAACAGATTATACACGGTGGTGTTCAATTATGCATATATACGAGTATGTATATGAATAGGTACCAGTGGCGGCTCCAGAAATTTTCTGAGGGGGGCGCACTTTTTTTTTTTTTACATTCCATGAGTAATGAAGGCCCTAATTTAAAATGCATATTAGTACATAATGACGTTGTAATGTACATAATTACTGTAAATGTTTAAACTCAATTCATTTTCAATTAATAAACTTGAAAAATGACTAACTATAGCTCATTTTTTATAGAAATAGTAATACTTTGTGAGTCTTCTCACCTCTCAGATGGGGGGGCGCCCCCCCGCGCCCCTCCCCTGGATCCGCTACTGATAGGTACAAGTGCACAAGTGCGATCTCAGATGTTGAAGTGTTAGTTTTTTCTAACCATGAAATATAAATGTATCAATTATAGTAGAAATATAATGATACTACTGCCTTTCTCTTTTTCCTTTAATGTTGCTTAAGAAATTTTAATTGATAATAAATTAGCAAAAGTATCTTCCTTTTTCTCCATAAATATTTATTTACAGCATAACATGACGTTTTGGGGGCTGTTTCCCCATTCTCAAAACCTGTACATTAATTTTTCATTAAAAAATTGTGTAATCAGTTGTTTATTTTTATTTTTGTTTTTTAGTATTGTTTTTTCATTTTCTATTATTTTCTTGGATTTTTTATTTATCCTATGCTCCACTTCTGTTTGTTTCTTTTTGTTTATGCCATACCACAATTTATTAATTAATTTTATCGATTAAAAGTTTTCTTTTAATATATCATATATGTACCTCTGTTTTTATTGTTTTCATGAAATCTTTATCTGTCAACTTTCGGATCTACCCGAGTCGATGGGGACCAAGGTTACCTCGGTTAATCGAAATAATCGGTTAATCGGAACCATACCAATACAAACTGAAAATGTAGGTTATCTTTAAATAAAAACTACATATATGCTTAAAAACCTAATAAATATTTAATAATAATAACATAAATTATGAAAATATTTTTTAAAAATAAATCTTTTATTGTAGTTTGTTTAAATGAACTCATATACATACATATACCCCCCCCCCCCCCCTCAGACTTGGCACCTCGGTTAACCGGAACCCTACTGTATATGATATATTAAAAGAAAACTTTTATCCGATAAAATTAATTAATAAATTGTGGTATGGCATAAACAATAAAAAACAAACAGAAGTGGAGCATAGGATAGATAATAAATCCAAGAAAATAATAGAAAATGAAAAAACAATACTAAAAAACAAAAATAAAAATAAACAACATCTGATTAAACAATTTTTTAATGAAAATGTAATGACCAATGGAAACAATAATCATGCTCAAAACTCGATTAACCTAAGTAAAACAAGGAGTGATGACCATGGGAAAAATAAAATTTCAAATAAAAAGAATTGTGGATATCAATATAAGCAATATTATAAAATATCATTCATCCCGTGATTAACAGATAGTATAAAAAATACTCTAAAAGAATATGACCTGGAAGATATAAAATTGGGATTATATAATAGTAACAAAGTTAATAAGTATTTAAGTAATATGAAAAATTGGATAGATAATTATGAAAAACAAAACGTTATTTACAAAATTGATTGCATAGATTGTGAAAAAATATACATTGGTGAAACTTCAAAAAAACTAAAGACCAGATTAAAGCAACATATATCAAATTGTAAAAATATAAAAAACATCAACACATCAGATCTAGCATTCCATAGTATCAAACTACAACACAAATTTAATTTTGAAAAACCAATATATTAGACATGGAAATTAATACAAAAAAATAGAAAATTATTGGAGGCCATACACATAACAAAAAACAATAAAATTACAGTTAATTATAAAACAGATACGAAAAATTTAGGAACCCATTACATGGACATATTAAATAAAATAAAAAGATTTTAATCGACAATATTGAAGTAATAATTACAAAAAACATAATTATCACAATCAGCTGGGGGACAATGGATTTAGTATTAACAGGGTGAAAATATAGAGGACAGAGTCCAGCAGCCTTTAGTCAATTAGAAATGGACAAGTATGAGCTGACATATAAAAAATGTATAACGGTGTATTTTAGCATATGACATTGATATTTTTATTATAATATTTATTAAAAGACCATAAATCATACGATTGAAAAATTATTTATGTAAGTTATACTTAATTCATTTTATCTAAATTATTAAACTAGTGTTTGGATTGTTAAATGTTAATAGATATAAAAATTAATGTACAAGTTTTGAGAATGGGGAGACAGCCCCGAAACGTCAACATGTTATGCTGTAAATAAATATTTATGGTGAAAAAGGAAGATACTTTTGCTAATTTATTAACTAACTAACTCTGTTGGGGCTATGGTCCCTGTAGGACCTTGGCCCCTAGACAACCTTCCTCCATTCGGCTCAATCCTCTGCCGCGCTCCTCCATTCCACCACTCCCATGGAAATGGGATAATGCTAATTTATTATCTAGTATAATATAAATATCTTCCAACCAAATTAAGAAGAAAATAAGAAGAATTTTAAATTTTGGTTAAAAGTCTTGAGTGCTGAAGAATATTTTTCGCTTTTTTCTTTGCCGGAAACGTAAACCAATGTTACCCGACTGAAATGATGTAGCCTAAATTTATTCCGTGCATTGAAATAGAGATGGGACATCGATGTAATGCAGGCGATGTTTTGTGAACATCGATGGTTGTGTGTCGATGTTTACATCGATGTTTTAAGTAGTTGATTTTTTTATTGAAAGAGTACAAAAGAAAAACAGAACACACAAAATTTAACCTCATAACCCAGTGTTTACACTCAGTAAATACAAGCTTGAAAGGGATATAAATGTACAAAAGATAACCAATGGGCGATAACCAACATCCTAAATTTGGCCCTGTAAACTAAGATTTTAAGTTGTTCATGAATTGAGGCATATTTTCTGGGAAGAATCTCTTGAAAGACAGAATAAAAAAAAACATTTTATTTTGTTTGTAAAGTATAATTTTTTAGAATATAAAAAATTATTTTGAGCAGATAGTTGAAATGCTTTATTTATTTGTAAATGTTTAAATATTTTTTTTAACATAGATGTTTTAATAAAAACAAAGAATTTTTTAAGGTCGATGTTTTGACAAAAACAAAGATGTTTTTAACATCTATGTTCTAACAAAAAAAAAAAGATATTTTTAACATCGATTTTTAGACAAAAACAAAAATGTTCTTAGCATCGATGTTTTAGCAAACATCGATAATCACCGATCGTTGAAAACAAGATGTTATTCAATCATGTTTTGACAAAAAAAAAAAAAAAAAAATGTTTTAACATCGAAGAGTCTAATAAATTGCTTCATTATTAGATACATCTTCAGTATCCCCAGGCGCTCCCACGTTTTTTTGTTTTTTTTTTAATAAAAGTTTTATTTCATATTTACAAAATATACATGTTTATAATTGATTGGGGGTACTCCCTTACACAATTCATTTTCTTGTTGTCAATTTACTTTAAAACTGTTTTATACAATTGGTAAAAAAAAAAAACCGAAGAGAAAAGAAAAACCCAAAACAATGATTAAAATAAAATAAAATACATATCATAAAATAAAATACATATCTTAAAAAAATGAAATACAAATCATTAAATAAAATATAAATGATTAAATAATTTTTACAATAATATATGTTTCGTTCTTTTATGTTTGTATCTACGGGTTGTTGTTTTTGTATAATTTCCTATTTCTGCTATTAATGGGCTTAAGGAGTTTGTGCAAGATTGTAAGAAATTATGGGTCAGTTTATATATGTATTCCTGCATGCTGTCTATATTTAGCCCTGAGTGCATTTTAGTTATTTTAGTGTAATATGGGACAGGCATAAGTTATGATAGGTCGGAGTACCGTTTTATATAGAATTAATTTATTTTTGCTGGATAATTTTATTTTTTTATTAAAATACGAAATCCGCCATAGCCGGTCCCAAGCCCGTGTTGAGAAAGGAGGAGGGATACCTCGCTGTAACCTGAATGGGTGCGCCCTCGGGCACGAAGCGCCGTCTCAGGAAGTAGGGGCATCATTCCATCCTGAGCCCTGAAGCAGCGAGGGAGCAAGCCTGGGAGCTTAGAGGAGGCAGCCCCTCCACCAGGCTTTGGGCTAGTGGGCTTATAACCCGCAAGTTCGAGATCTGAATTATAAATGAAACCGATATAAAGTACAGCCGGACAGATTTAATGGGAATGACCTTTGGCATGAAATTAAGGCCTAAAATTGGATGTTGGAATGTTCGGACGATGGCGTAAATAGGAAAGATTGCCCAAGTAGGGAAAGAGATGAAGAGGTACAAAATGGAGATTCTGGGGCTGAGTGAGATAAGATGGATTGACTTTGGAGAACACAAGACGCCGGGTGGCTATACCTTGCTGTACTCTGGAAGGACCGGAGAACCCAGAACGACGAAACGGAGTAGGATTCCTCCTCCGTAAAAAGGCAAGGAAAGGTATTATTGAGTGGACTCCAGTATCAGATAGAATCACAACCCTCAGGATGATCTCCAGAGCCCGAAGCCTTCTACAGCCTTCTCCACAGTACGCTCAATAAGGTAAAGAAGCAAGACATCACAATACTCAAGGGCGAATTCAATGCACAATGCGGAAGCGACAATGAAGGGGTGGAGATAGTCCAGTCAATAGAGGTTCAAAAAGGGGGTTCACCTTACATCAAATGCGGGATCGTTTTTTATTTTTTGATGTTGTTTGGGACCATTAGGTAGTAATTAATCCAAGTTTCCGTCATCCCCCCCTCCTTGCTTCGTCCGCCATCTTGAAAAAACTGTCAGAAATCGGCACTTTTTTCAGTTTTCGGCCTCTAGCTCATTCCCAGTTCATTTTTTTGAAGATATGTCTAACTAAGAAAATGTAGATTACTAAACTTCCAACAAATTTGATTTGAAAGTTTTTTTTGTAGGTCCAAGCGTATCCGAGCTATGAGAAGGCGAAAAAGGTCGAAAATTGGAGATTCGGCAAATTTTTCACTTTCGCTCCACTTACCATCGCAAAAACAGGGAGAAGACTTGATATCAGCAAAAAGTTTATAGAATGAAAGTTGACGAGCAATGGGTAGGAGTGGGGGTAAATTTAAGAAAACTAGAAGAAATGCGTTTTTTGTGATTCAGCCCTGGGGCGCCGTGTTGATGAAAGTTTTTCGTTTTCATTATATTACAACCATTTTTTGAGCACAGCAGTGCATCTAAATAATATTTGAACCATTTTTTGTATAAATGTAACCACATTCACGCATATATAATATAATTGATATAATTTTTTTGAAACTTTATTGTAAATAACAAAATATATTTCATCAATAAATTGTTTAATGAATAAATATTTTTAATTTATTATGTTATATATACGTTTCATGTATATCTCAGATATTTTACAGATACACATAGGAATTCTTTAGGATAAATACAGAAGTTGCTAACAGTGATGTAACTTTCTCCAATAATAACTCCAAATAATTTTAAAAGCTGTGGAATGAAAACGACGGGGTTGCCGACCCAGGTCACATTCTTTTTCTTCCTCAATACAATGGGAGGCGAGGGTGGCAGCATAACGGGATATTTAGCTGAGGGGAGGGAGGGAGGCGAAGGAGGGGATGAAAGGCTCGGTTTCTCATGCCTGGCCCCCAGGCCCCTAAGTTGATGTTCGTACCTCCAGTGTTGACATCGAATTTATTTAACTTGCTTGGAAAGTGTTTTTCTGTGAAGTGAGTTGTAGTGGTGAACGATGGCTTCTTCATCCCAAACAACGGACAGTGAGTGCTTCATATGCGGGAAGAGTTTGGACGAAGGAGTTGTGATTACTGTAAAGAAGAAAGGAGTTCAAGCTCTATTAAGTGCAAGTGTTCGAAGGCGGCGAAACGACCACAGCCAGAGTTTGAAGAATAGAAACGAAATTAAAGTTCACAATGCCTGCTCAAAAAATTACACCGGTCCAAGACGAATAGACGTAGCTCTACGCTCAGAATCCCCTACACCTGGACCATCTTCAAAGCTAAGGTCAGTAAGTGATTTGTTTATTTTCAAGGGCCATTGCTTTCTATGTGCGGAAAAAATTGAAGAGGATTATGTGAAAAAACAGAAAAAGCTCCCATTGATTTCTCGAAATCCAGTTCGCTTGGTGGAGAAGATGGAAGTAAGGGACAACGTGTTACGAGGAGATGAGTGGGCTCAACAAATAATTAATCGTGTTCCCGCAGACTTAGATCTTATTGCTGCTGACGGTCAGTACCACGATGCTTGTATGAAAAAGCTGTACCAACCACCGAGAGCTACGAGGGGGGGGGCAAGAGGATCCAGAACACACCCCAAAGTTGATGAAGTAATGGAATGTGTTTATGCTTTTCTGGAAAGAAACAAAGAAGAATGCCAATTCTCATTTGATCAATTGATGGGGGCCCTTAAGAAAGGATGTGAACTTGATCGGAGAACAGTAAAATCCCGTTTGCTGAAAAAATACGAGGATGACATCATGTTCGTTGAAACACAATAAATCGACAGTCTGTTTAAAAAATACTGGTTATAAAATATTGAATGACACTATAAAATATCAAATCGAATCCTGAGAAAGAAAGAATGAGAGTGGATCTTGATTGCCTGCCCTTGGCTCCTACTGAAGTCATATCTCAGCCCGCTGCAGACATCCTGTGGCTCCATGGGAAGTCAACTGGTAGACATTTGCCAGGATGGAATGGTTACATGGAGAATGCCACAGCAAAAAAAGAATTTCAGCGATCTAAAATAATACACCTGCCATTTATCAATGCCACTCCAACCCTCGATGACACTGTCTATACATCCTTGCTCAAGGCTCGCCGAGAATGCGATAGTGTCAAGCAAAAAACCTGCTTTGTGACGTTCGACCAGCCACTATGTATGAAGGCACAGGAAATTCTCCACAACGGCACACATCCACTATTGAAAGATGTCATAGCAAGACTTGGGGGCTTCCAATTGCTCATGTCATTCTTGGGAGCTATTGGCACAATCATGAGCGGCAGTGGAATCTTCGAGCTATTTGCCACCTTCTATGCCGAAAACAGCATTGATAAAATGATGCATGGTCATGCCTATTCTCAAGCTGTGAGGGCTAATTTATTGACACATCAGACATTGGCCAACTGATTCTGGGTCCGATTGAATTTACCAACGATGAAACAGGTTCTGGAAGCAGATGACTTAGAAGAAATCAAATCTGTGATGCAGCGATTAATGACAGCTGTCCACAATTTGCAAAGCAGAGGTCCAACAGCTCAGCTCTGGGTTCAGTACTATAACATGGTGACTCTTGTCAAGCAATTTATCCAAGCCGAGAGGATGGGAAACTTTCAACTCCACTTGGATACTATCAAGAAGATGGTACCATTTTTTCATGCTGCTGGACATTGACCTTATGCAAAAAGTGCGCATTTGTATCTTCAAGAAATGTCCTGTTTGGAAGACAGAATGAATCCGACTGAGTTCCAAAAATTCACAAAAGAAGGCTATTTCACAATCCGAAGGTCAAACAAATTTTGGTCAGGCGTTTGGACTGACATGACAATCGAAAGAAAACTCATGAAAGATATGAAAGTTGGAGGTGGCTTGACTAGTGGAAGGGGAATGACGGATAGTACATTGTTAAAGTGGACTCTTGGAATGACTTCTCTTCAGGATATAGCTCAACAAATGGAGCAGTACACTGAAGTTACAGGATTGTCTTCAAAACAACATGTGGAGCCGAGGCCCAGCAGGATCGCGCGGGACGAACAAGATGTGCAACGGCTGCTCGATTGGTTACAAAACACCCCCCTTTCCCTGAAGCAGCGGAAATTATGAGCATCAGCTCTGGTGTAGTTGGAAGTGAGCAGGTGAACTGCTACAAGGCTCAGCAAATCGGTATAGCTGGACTCTCAAGAATAGTGGGAACAACCTTCGGTGAAGTGTCCTTCAAAAAGAAGAACAAAGTGATATCGTTAGCAGCTGACAAAAACATCTTGAAAGTTGGGGAGAAGTGAACACAACTCCTCAAGACAAATTTCTGTCCAATGAGAGCAATAAAAAACAATTTGTTGCCCTCCTCAGAACAACGCTTGAAGCGTCCAACGTCATGAACAAGCAAGCTGAGGAGGATGCTGACGTGCTCATTGTGACCACTGCTAAATCGATGGCTTCTTCATCGGGGGAATTCATCGATCATCATGAAATCGAATCATTCATGGGGGGAAGACATCGATTTATTAGTCATCCTCACTGGTACAGCAAATATGATGAACAACATATATTTTAAAAAACCAGGAAGAGGCAATTCACCTGACGTCATGTACTCAACCTCATCATTTATATATGACTTCGCCGAGAACCTGCTGCTTATCCACGCCATCAGTGGGTGTGACACAACGTCAAACATTTATGGGTTCGGAAAAACAAAATTTTGTTCCCTGTTCCGGAGGAATCCATTATTGTTGGAGATAGGTGATGTCTTCATGGACCCAGAAGCCACATCAGAGGACATCTCCAAAGCAGGAGAGCAGCAGGTCGTCCTCTATAGTGGGGAAATCGACCAATCACTTTCTGACCTTAGACACAAAAAATTTGTTGCCACTACGACAAACTTAAACCTAGAAAAGCTGCCCACAACCTCTGATGCAGCACAATACCACTCCTTGAGGGTATACCACCAAGTGATGGCCTGGATGAGCAGGAAGAAAGACCCGATCATCGTTGGCTGGACAAAAGGAAGCAGGGGCTTGATTCCAACTACAACCACCAGAGATGCTGCTCCTCATACACTGCTGAAGACGGTATCATGCAAGTGTGTCACCAGCTGTTCCGCAGCATGTGGATGCAGAAAAGCCGGTCTGCATTGCTCCACTTTCTGCAAGTTGTGCTCCGGCGGAAAGTCCTGCGACAACCATCCCTTGATAGTCGCTGACGAGGAAGAGGAAAACATCGACGACCTGTCCATACCATTCGACGAAGATCCTGCAGAAGAAGAGTCAGTCCTCCCGACCCCCCTTGCGAAACGTCCCCGGTTACTGTAAACCCCCCCCCTTTTTTAAAGTTTTTATTTTAGTGCTTAGTGTGTTCATTATTTAATATGTAAATAATTGATTTATAAAAAGCATTGTATTGTAATCTGTATTTTGTAAATATACACCAATTTTTTTAAATGAATGTGTTACGAATTTGTTCTCTCCCATCTATTCATATCTTTACAAAAAATGGTTCAAATATTATTTAGATGCACTGCTGTGTTTAAAAAATGGTTGTAATATAATGAAAACGAAAACTTTCACCAACACGGCGCTTGAGGGCTGAATCACAAAAAACGCATTTCTTCTAGTTTTCTTAAATTTACCCCCACTCCTACCCATTGCTCGTCAAATTTTTTTCAATACATGATTTTAAAGGAAATTAAATTCTCTACAACTTTCATTCTGTAAACTATTTGCTGAGATCAAGTCTTCTGTTTTTGCGATGTTAAGTGGAGCGAAAGTGAAAAATTTGCCGAATCTCCAATTTTCGACCTTTTTCGCCTTCTCATAGCTCGGATACGCTTGGACCTACAAAAAAAACTTCCAAATCAAATTTGTTGGAAGTTTAGTAATCTACATTTTCTTATTTAGACATATGTTCAAAGGAATGAGCTAGAGGACGAAAACTGAAAAAAGTGCCGATTTCTGACAGTTTTTTCAAGATGGCGGACGAAGCAAGGAGGGGGGGGGGATGACGGAAACTTGGATTAATTACTACCTAATGGTCCCATACATCATCGAAAAATAAAAAACGATCCCGCATTTTATGTAAGGTGAAGTTCGTTTATTGACTGGACTAAATGGTCTGGGGGTCTTGAACGACAATGTTGAGAGGCTTTTAAACCTCTGTATATACTATAACTTAGTAATTGGGGGGGACCTTATTTATACACAAACCGTGCCATAAAGTTACATGGGTATCTCCTGTCAACCAAACAGTCTCCCAAATCGACCACATTGCAATTAGTCGGATGTGGCGAACATCTCTCCTTGATGTTAGGAATAAAAGAGGAGCCGATTTTGGTAGTGATCATCACTTGTTATTGGCCGATGTAAGACTGAAACTTGCTTCACATTATCAGAGAAGACAAAACAATGCTCGACCCAAGAGGTTTGACGCGTCGAAACTTAAAGATGAAAATAAGAAGAAGAAATTCGTGTTAGAATTGCAGAACGAATTTACAGCGCTGGAAGACAAGGAAGCTGATGTAGAAGAAGCATGGAACAACACGAAAGCTGTTTCCCAAAAGACAGGAGAGAAGGTTTTGGGCTTCAAAGATAGAACCAGAAAGGAAGGGTTGTCAGCAGAGACTTGGAACCTTGTAGAAGAGCGGAGGATACTGAAACTACAAATTAACAATGAAGCCACTAAAGAAGTAAAAGACGCACTCATGAGGCTATATTCCGATAAGAATAGGGAAGTGAAGAAACGGGCCAGGAAGGACAGAAGAGATTGGGTCTCCAAGATGGCGGACAGAGCAGAGGTAGCAGCAAGAAGCAACAACCCAAAAGAACTCTACCGGATAACAAATGCACTTGCTGGTAAAAAGAGGAAAATAAAGAAACCGGTCAAGAGTAAGGCAGGTGATCTTCTGACTGAGGATCATGCTCAACTAGACAGATGGCGCCAATACTTCGACGAGCTATAAAACCAGCAGGACGAGGAGTGGTGCTTGGAAGGTACTCCAGAAGCAGCTCAGGAACGAAGAAGGGAGCTAAGGAGAACAATACATATTGATGATGAGCCTCCCTCTCTAATGGAGATCAAAGAAGCCATAAACGCCCTAAAGAACGATAAGTCTCCGGGGATCGATAACATCGAGGCGGAACTATTGAAGGCCTGAATGATAGAGGTAGCCTGGGGGGGGGGGGGGGTGGCAGAGAGACTCCTACCCCTATTTCGGAAGATATGGATGGAAGCAGTTCTGCCGAAGGACTGGGTCAATGGAATAATGGTGGAAGTGCCAAAACAAGGGAGACTTAACGGAGTGCAGCAACTGGAGGGGATCACGCTCCTCTCCGTGCCTAGTTAGATCCTCTCCAGGATTATCCTAAGAAGAATTCAGCCTGAGATTAATTCTGGAACAGTCTAGAGAATATAAGAGTCCTCTCTATCTGGTGTTTGTTGACTTCCTGAAGGCTTTTGACAGGGTGGACAGGGGTAGGATTTGGAAAACTGTGGAAAGGTGGCAGATACCGGAAAGAATTCTGAAGCTCATCCAGGCTATATATAGAGAGTTCCAGTGCTGCGTGGCTCATGAGGGGAATCTCTCTGAGTTTTTCTGCACCACAAAGGGGGTTAGACAGGGCTGCTTGCTGTCACCTCTATTGTTTATAATGGTGCTGGATGAAGTTAAGAAGGAAGCTGTGACAGGCAGTGGGTGAGGTATCCAGTGGGATCTTCAAAAGCGGCTAGAAGTTGGGTATGCGGACGACATATGCGAAATGGCCCATCGATTTTCGGATATCTAAGGAAAGATGCACGACCTAGATAAGGTGGCACAAGGATATGGACTGGCAATTAATGTCAATAAAACAAAAACTATGAGAATAAATGCCAGAAATGAGCAGCCGATAACAATACAAGGCCAAATACTAGAAGAAGTGGAGGCTTTCCCAAACCTTGAAAGTGTAGTGGGGAAAAATGGAGGAGCTGACAACGATGCGGAAAGCCGTATAAAAAAAAGCTAAAGGTGCTTTCGCCCAGCTCTGCACTCTATGGCGTGCCAAGGAAATAAGTTTGCACACAAAGCTACGCATATTCAATTCCAACGTAAAGTCCGTTCTCCTCTATGGCTCAGAGACATGGAGAGTGACAAGCCCGTTTGCAGAGGTTCTGCAATAGGTGCATAAGGTATATCTTGGGAATTATTAGCAATAAAATGCAAAGACTTAGAATACCTCGATATCGAAGAAATAAAGTGGGAATTATCTAATGAAATAAAGGACATTATCCGTATTAAAATAAAAAGAAACGGTAATGAAATAATGACTAACACATACAGGGCCGGAACTAGGAGATTTGTCAGGGGGGGCAAAGATCAAGCTGCCGCCCTCCCCCCCCCTCCCCTCCCACCACCAACTTAAAATACTATACCTCCGCAAGCTATTTTTTAAATGCGGTAGTTGAAATTACACACGTAATTATGTATGTTATGAAAAACGCTTACATATTGATCACATTAATTTATTACTTATTTCTTATACATGACTAATTATATCACAATTACATTCAATCAAGATAATTATCACATTTGGGCAATTAAAATCAATTAGAATAAACAATGGAGAAAAATTTACATTGGGAACATAAAGGAATAATAGAAAAAAAATATCACAATTATATCTATATAAATAAAGTTGAAATTCTGTTTGTTTGTTTGTTCTTTATAGAAATCCATACCGTTTGTCCTGAATTCTCCCAATTTCGCTCAGTGGTTCTTTCATACCAGGTGCGAACACCTATATTCTTAACTGTTATAAAAATCGTTCTGATCACACTTTACATTTGTTCACGTTTGTTAGAAAAACAAAATTCCCGGGTGAAACCGGGATATACAGCTAGTAATATATATAGTGTGGCTATTAAATGACTGACGCTGTAAAACATTTTATTTTTATTTCATACATTTTTACTTATTATCACATTCAATATACACCCCTCCTCTATCCCTACAACGCTCCATGCGAATCTTCCATTGTTCGAAACAGTGCTGGAAGTCTTTTTCTGTCAGCTCCTTCAGGACGCGTGCCGCTTTCTCTTTCACAGCTTCAAAAGACTCAAATCTTGTTCCTTTTATTGCAGATTTCACCTTAGGAAACAGATAGAAGTCGCACGGCGCAAGATCCGGCGAATAAGGCGGATGGTCTAACACTGGGATGCTGAATTTGGCTAGAAACCTCTTAACAGACAATGCGGAATGAGCCGGCGCATTGTCTTGGTGGAGAACCCATGACTTGTCCTTCCACAATTCAGGTCGTTTTTTCCTTATTCTTTCGCGGAGTTCAGCAAGAACGTGAAGGTAGTAATGTTGATTAATCGTTTAACCTTCAGGAACCCAGTGAAGGTACACAATCCCATGAATATCGAAAAAAACAATCAACATTGCTTTGAATATTGAACGTCTTCTCGGTCATCTTGAAAACGCTTAAACCACTCAAAAACACGTGCACGCGATAAACATTCATTGCCATACACTTCTTTCAATAAATTATAAGTTTCAGTAGCGGTTTTTCCAAGTTTCACATGAAATTTCACAACAATTCGTTGTTCTACTGTTACACTTAACATTTTTCCGGCGAAACAAAAAAACAACTCTAATGCGAACGAAGGCTACGGCTGTACTGATTTCTTTACAGAAGCGAGAGGCACTACATTCGAAAGAGAAGGCTTCACGATAACAGCTGTTGGTTGCTGGCGTTTGGTGCATGCGCACTTCTTCTGTAGCAGCGTCAGTCTCGTTATTTAATAGCCACACCTATTTATATATAAAATATTTATATAAACTATATAAAATATCACAATGAGATTGAATAAAAACAACTATCACAATTTGACAATTAATGTCAGTTATAACAAACTATGAATATAAATATACATTGGGAATATAAAGGAATAATTATAAAATATATGCATATAATATCATAACGAAATTAAAAAGATAATTATCACAACTAGATTGATAGTCATTGAGAATAAACTACAGAATAAAGTACTATATTTACATTAGAAATAAACTAAATAGTAAAAAATTTGAATGAACTAACACAAACAAATCAAAACAAACAAAAAATGATTCAGACTAGATTTAGATTTAGAATGAAATTAAATGATTGAATAATTAAATGAAAAATGTTATAATATATTGCCCTTAAACTTGAATTCTTCGAGCCTTTTTAGCTGCAAACGTACTAATTATGTCATCAAAGTTGATAAGGGAAGCCTGTTGGTGTTCAATTGAGATGATGCTTAGATTAGAGAGTCTCTCCTGTCCCATTGAACTTCTCATATAGGTTTTAATGAGTTTAAGTTTGCTGAAACTTCGTTCTCCAGATGACACCGTAACTGGCAGCGTTAGAAATATTCTCAGTGCGGTAGTAATGTTCGGGTATCCTTCCTCCAGTTCATTTTTATAAATAAGATTCCACGTTTCTCTTGGTGTGGCTTCTTTGAAATCATCATCAATTGATAAAGCGTGATGCTTGAAACTTTCAATTTCAATTTTGAATTCCTCATTGTTAAGGTCCGCAGTCTAGATACCTGCCAATTCTTCTGCCTTCATTATTAAATCTTCAACTTTCATTCCTTTGATTCTAGCTCCACTCAAAAATCCAAACTTGCCGTTTATGTTATCCAACGCCTTAAATCTTTCACTGAGCTCCGTAATCATCCGGTCAATAACCTCTAACATGGCTACTTTTGACACACATTCTCAGCAACTGTCGGAGCTTCATCACCACACATCTCATCAGGCATTTTATTCTTTTTCCTCTGTCTTTTTTCAGAAAACTCAGATGGTAGATCACTCATACTTGCCAAGAATTTACCTTCAGTGATGGCCTCAGATGGAGCAACCTCTCTGCAAGACTTCAAGGAAGTTAAGAGACCTTGAAGTTTCCGGGCAGCCAAATCTATCGTAAGATCTCTTCTTTGCAAAAACTCACTGACGAAATTGATTTTTTTCAACAAACAATGCCAAAAACACGCAAAAACGATGAACTCAAGTTTTTCAACATTTTTCAAAAGGGATCTGGCCTCACTCTTAGTTTGAGGTGTTGACAGATCATGGTTTTTAAGATCCTCTAGAGCCTGCAAAACTTTAGCGTAATATTTATACACAACTTCGACGGCTTCTATTCTTGCAGACCACCTTGTCTTGCTTTCAGGTTTCAATGTTAGGGGCACATATTTTTGGAGAATTTCCCAGCGTGAAGTTGAAGCGACAAAGAAAGAATACATGCTATTCAAAATTCCAAAAAAATTCTGAGCCTCAACAGTAGCACTGGCCGCATTAGCACCAACTAAATTGAGGGAGTGAGCAGCACATGGAAAAATATATGCTAACTCGTTCTCCTGTAGTAGTCTGGACTGAACACCTTTATATTTCCCTGCCATGTGAGCCCCGTTGTCGTAGGATTGGCCTCTACAGTTCGCTAAGTCAAGTCCCTCTTTCTCTAATTTGTTTAGGATTTCTTGGCTGAGACCTTCACCTGTTTTGTCACTAACTGGGAAAAAATCAATAAAACTTTCTTCTACCTCCGATGTATTTGTTTTGACGTAGCGAACTACTTGAGTCATTTGTTCGCTGTGGCTAATATCTGGAGTGCAGGCGAATATTAAGGAAAAATATTTCGCATCCAAGATATCTTGTATTATTCTTTGCCTTATGTTATTGGCAATAATTTCGAGGAACTCATCTTGTATTTTATGTGAGAAATACGAGATTTGCCCTTTCTTATGCCGCTCAATATGTTGTTGAAGAGGGACACTGTAATGCGATATAAGTTCTATCGTGTTCAAGAATTTCCCACTGGACGCGTCGCTGAAATCAGTCTTCTTTTGTTCCTCGGAATGAGCTCCCTTGCTTTGCTAGGAATAGAATAGCGTAGATAATGCAGCGTAATACTGCCTCCCAGTGAGACTCTTCTTGACGGATCTGGTTTTGCAATTCTGCATCAATACCTCCCTTTCCCAAACAAGATTCTAAAGCTTTCCACGAACAAAAGCAAAGTTTGTGGTCGGCTGAATTTTCATGTTCAGGCAGTTTTTCATCGAGTTTTTTCCAATTAATAACTTCTTTTTCTTTAGCTAGGGAAGACACGTGTTGTGACGCTAAGTTTGAAAACAGCCTACAGGGAACACAATACAGAGCCTTATTACTTTCACAATAGCATAGCCATGTTCTCTTAACTTTCGATCCATTTTTTAGCACTTTATAAAACCAATCTTTGGTTAAGTTAAGTCCTTCTCTTCTGCTGTTACTTAAATTAGGTTCAATCAGATTTTCCATTCTCATTTTTGTCACGTAAACCATTTCTGAATCGGAAAAATTCTGTGGCCATGAACCAGGATCCCTAAAATCGAAGGAGAACTCGGACGTTTCTTGAAGACCAATTGAAGGGCCTGGACGAGATTCATCTTCATTTACTACACCAGTAGAACTCAGTTCCTTGCAATGTTCGTCATGTGGCATACCGTCGTCTTCAGATTTAAAGTCTAAAATATTAAAAGACGCGATTTAAAAAATAAGTTTAACTTCAAAGCTGTACTTTTAGTTTAATACCAGTAGTGGTGATTTTTTCGCTAAGTGTGTCAGGGTCAGGTTGTTTGGCTTCCTCTTTGACTTCAGTGACATCTTTAATATCAAAAGATAAAATTAGAAACTTGTAAAAATTTGATTTAATCAGGTTTTAACATTAATTGAAAAAAAAAAAACTTTCAATTTTAAACCTATTACGTTATTTTTGTTTAATAGTTTTTTTTTTTGTATTTCAATATTTGGAAGTTTTGAAAATTCTAAACAAAATATTCTTCATCAAATTCAATGATAAAATTCACTAAAAAAATTTTTAAATTATCCATTATTGCTAGTGTAATTATATTTTAGTTAGCGCGTTTCCTATAGAGGAAATACGCTTATGAGGTTGATCATATGAATGAATTTCGGGGCGAAAACCACATATAAACGCGTTTCATGAACCCCTGATAAAACAAATCGGGTCCGGAAAAAACTAAACATATATGTATATTTTTATTTGTCTATTCGCGTTCTAGAGGCTACAAAACTGAACCGATTTGTTTGAAATTTCACAAAAATTCTTGGTTAAATTTGTAAGAACGAGTTCGTTAACCAGCGAAATCTTCCTCTGATGGAAATCAATTTTTTAATTTAAAAAAAATTCTTTTTTAAAATTCGGATTTTTTATACTCATTTAATATGTATTTTAGTGCAGGAAATCGAATAAAACAAGTTTCAAGTTGATATGACTTACCGTTCCCAAGATTATCGAATTTTAGCTGCCGACCCAAAGGAGCCGGGTCCGAATCCGGGGCGGGGTAACATTTTTTGTACCCCAAACACTATTTTTTTTTTAATTTTTTATTTTATATTTTTATTTAAATTAAATATTGGCAGAACTAAATTTTTTTTTTTTGGAAATGCGCTAAGATGACGCAGCTCCCGCGAATCGGACCTTTATTAAAACTTTTTATATACGATTGTGTTTTGCTTATTACTACCACAAAATTTGTTTGTTGTTAATTTTGTGCTATCAATTAGCAAAACACAATTGTGTATAAAAACTTTAAAAAAATATTATTCCTACCATCAAAACAAAAGTAAACCGAGAGAAATTAGGTACCTGAAAATCTGTTACCTTTGAATTTGGGTGATAATAAGAAATCTGTAAAAAATTAAATAGAAATTACTTTGAAAACGAAAACAATTATTGTCAAGGATGAAAAAATGGCTCGTAGGGTTTTTAAGCTCAACGCAATGACGAGTATATTCATTAAGGCCGAAAGGGAAAAGGGTTAATTGCATTTACCAGAAAATCCGACCGAAACATACGTTTATCGGGCTGTGTATCTTGACTTAATCCAATCAGTATGTAATTTATATATTACCTAATAAAGTATTGACCGAATTATTATTATGTCCGATACTATAAAAGGCACAATTAATTCCTAATTCTTCTCTAGTTTGCTTACCTAATTTTTCTTTTAAGACTTCATCAAGATTAGGTTTTTAAAAAAAAAAAATCTAGTTTCGGTGTTCGTGACAGCACATCGTTTTCTTTCTTCTTTTTTTCTTGGGCAAGTTTTCTATACTCGGCTCCACTGAGTCGTTTTCTGCCATCCATAATTTGTAAACAGATAAAATGAACGCAACTCAAAATGTAAAAACAACAAAACAATATACTCTGATAATCAACACTCCAATACTCCGAACACTAATAACTGAAAGAAGGTATGAAAATTAAACAACGCCTCCTACAATGGAACTATCGGCTTGTAAGCTTGTAAACACGCAGACACGCGACAATAGATAGACCCAAGGTAAATACATTACACGGGTGTACTCATAACTCTCGACCACTGAGAATCTTCTTAAGGTTTGACGTCAACCAAAGGTATTTTCACAGGTTTTTTTCATTTTAAATTGATAATTTGCGTGGGTTGATTCGAAAATTGATTTGAAACTGTTTTCCTATTTTATTTTCCTATCTGTTTTCCTAAGTTAATTTTAGTCATAAAAATATGTTTCATTTTAAAAATTAACTTAAATGTCGTGAAACGGCTCTAACAATGATTATTTCGTTTATTTTTTTTCTTAAAACATCATTTTCTTATTTTTTCTTTTATTTACCTTAAATAAGTAATCATCCTATCCATTTCTATTTAATTTAAAATTATTTAATTGGCAAAAACTTTTATTTGAATAACTAACGATGTAAATCTGATACAATGTATGGCAGCCATGACAGAAAACTGGAGTTGTTCCTGAGATAGACCAATGTCATTTGAAGACCCCTTCCCCCAGGGGGAGGCATCGTTTCAAGGCCACGCTGTTTTCGCGTCCCCTAACTCGCTGCCGAACGCTCAGTGTAATAATTCATATCAGTATTAGTCATATCACTCAATCAAAATTTTGCGAAAAATTCAAATAATTGATTGTGATATTATTATTTTGATAACGTTTCCATCTTATTTATTTATTTTATTTTTTATTTTTATAAACTTTTCAAATTCTGCCGCCCCGAAATCTGCCGCCCCTAAATCTGCCACCCGGGGCACGTGCCCCGCTTGCCCCCCTCCCTAGTTCCGGGCCTGAACACATACATAATTACGTTTCCCACGCCCGAAATTCCCGAAACAACAAAAAATAGGTTTTCTCACAGTCAGAGTCCAACAGTACGTCCCTAATCCCATGCGATGTTTCAATTGCTTGGGATTTGCCCACCCTACTAATACATGTAAGAAAGAACCCAAATGTATTCAATGTGGACGGAAAAAACATACAGAAAATACAAAATGTGATCTGCCACCTCACTGTGCTAACTTAGATGGAGAACATAATGCGTAAGATCGTACATGCACTTTCTTCATTATACACAAAGAAATTAAAGCCATACAAACAATAAAAAAAAAAAAAAATTCTAAATGAAGCGAAAAATATATATAAAGAACAAAATCCAACACAGTTTGGCAAAACATTGTTAAACAGTCAGAAATTGTTAAACAGAAAATCAACAATAGTAGAAAAAAATATATAGACATCAACCTAACATAATATTTAATTTTGGAGAAAATATTAATAAAAAAACAACCGTAATTAAAAATAATGACCAAAAAAACCTCCTTCCTACCCTCACCCCTACCCCCTCACTCCCCTCTACTACCCGAGCTGCTACCGATCCCCTTCCCCCCACCCCTGCACCTAAGCCGCATCGATCAAGATCAAGATCGACTGCAAGGTGCATCGAAATTCCCCCCAACCCCCTCTCCTCTTCCGAAGCCTCCGAGCCTTCGGACTGCAATATAAGAGAGGTGTCTGATACTTTAGAACCAGATGACTCAGATGGAGAATTTACACCAGTCAACAATAGAAAAACAGGAAACCGAAAAAATAAAAAATCATGAAACGGTACAGATACTCCGAATTACTTCATTCATAAAACTCTATATAACATCTACTAGTAAAATAAATTCTCGTACTCCTAAAGTTATATTCGTCTTAATAATATATGAATACGTACATAAATACCTACAAGTCAAAAAAATACTACTATTTAACAATAGTTATTTTTGTTATTTGTTTATAGTCTTTGGTTGAATAATTTTTAAATTATTTTATTAGAAGATAAAAGATTCGACCACGGCCGGGAATCGAACCCAGGTCCTCCGCATCTACGTTGCGGCGCTCTTACCACTGAGCTAACCGTGGGGCCGTCCTAGACGTGATCGAATCTTTTACTTCTGCGATCCCTCCCACCAGGTCTTGCCACAATGTAGCGAAGTACCGGGGGGCTGAACAATTGTCCAGACGAACGGGATCTGATTGACATACGTCAAAGATATTCATTTACTGATGTTATTTGTTTATAGTCTTTGGTTGAATAATTTTTAAATTATTTTATTAGAAGATAAAAGATTCGACCACGGCCGGGAATCGAACCCAGGTCCTCCGCATCTACGTTGCGGCGCTCTTACCACTGAGCTAACCGTGGGGCCGTCCTAGACGTGATCGAATCTTTTACTTCTGCGATCTTATCTTATCTTTGACGTATGTCAATCAGATCCCGTTCGTCTGGACAATTGTTCAGCCCCCCGGTACTTCGCTACATTGTGGCGAGACCTGGTGGGAGGGATCGCAGAAGTAAAAGATTCGATCACGTCTAGGACGGCCCCACGGTTAGCTCAGTGGTAAGAGCGCCGCAACGTAGATGCGGAGGACCTGGGTTCGATTCCCGGCCGTGGTCGAATCTTTTATCTTCTAATAAAATAATAGTTATTTTTGTTTTCTCAATGGCATCTGTTTACATACAACTCATCTATTCTTAATATTTAATACCCTGCGCAATAACAACCCATTCATGGCCTCTGTCAATCCAAAACAATTCAATTCAAATAGGCCCGCTCTCTATTGCCAATTATTTTCAATATATTCGCTCTGCGATTCATACGTATACAAACCACTAATGTACATAATAAAAAAAAAATTTAAAGCACATGCAGACAAAAAGAATAACTATTACTCCATATTATTCATTCCTTTACCTTATCCTAACTTTATTTATCTCTTAATCTTACCGCTAGGATATTCATTGAATTATTTTCGTGATTTATACATTCAATCACTCATTCATTCGTTAATCCCTTTCTCGAATTTACTAAGACACGTTTTTACTTATCTACTTCTTATTAAAATTTTTTTCATCAATTCATCGCTTAATTATCACATATCTATAAGATGCATTTCTGTAAACGTATCTCCATTTGGTTTACCGATACATAACCGTCTACTCTACTTTAAAAAATCTTTATTTCAAAAGCAGTTACTTATCAACCCAGGTACAATAACTACTTCAAGCTATTATATCTTTCACTTTATCTTAACGTCACTCATTTCTCGAAATTATACTTTACATATTCATTGATTTATTTACTTTTTTCATTCACCCATCCGTTATCTTATTTGTACACTCTTAAAGCTAATCTGTTCAGTTTCTTATCCATCTTCTTCTATGATTTTAAATACTTCTTCAACCATCTAATTGCTTGCTTTAATTTATCGATAAGTCAATATATTATTATTTGTTACACAATTATATATGTGTTATGGTCATTAAATATTTTAATTATATTACTTAGAAGTACCTTTAAATCTTATGTAAACAAAATATTCACTGTATCACATAGCTACAATCATCTTAAGAATTATTACTCCAAACTGTTCTTAACCTTGTTTCACACCCTCAACATTTATTTTATAACCTTATTTTTTATATATTCACTGAATGCTCTCTTCTATTCATGCACCATTTTACCTATGAATTCGGCTATTATATTTATTATGAATTCACTGAATATTCTAGATTATATTTTGAGCTTTTTTATGCTTTTTTTTTATATCTTCTTTATTTTTCTGAAACTCTTTGTTCTAGACCTTATTTATCAAGTCTCATAGCCGTTTATCTACCCGTCCTCCGTATTATATATGTATATATGTACGTATGTGTGTGTCTGTATAGGTATATGTGTGTATATGCGTACGAATGTATAGTATGTGAGTATAGATTATTTATTAGTGTATGTCTTGATATTTATATGTATATGTTCGTGTGTATATGTATATACATTAAAACTCAACTTCCTCTGTTACTCTTATACCATTATACAATTTCGGATTTTGATGATCCACTTTTATTTTCATTTAGCTCTATTTTACTTTCTCTCCCCGTAATAAATACAAAAATGACTCCTACCCAATGACACTGTAAAGGGTTAAAAACACACTTTAATTACTTAAAAATAATCATAAAGCCAATATTGCTCCTGATCATAATTGATTTTTTCACATTAAGTTTAAGCAAGATAACATCTTTTTACTATGTATTACTTATCTAATAGACATGACATTTAAACTAATTTCTTGGAATTGTAATGGAGTTAAAAAATAATATAATGAAATCCAAGTATTGCTAAACTAATTTAAACCAGAATTTATTTGTATTCAAGAAACCAATCTAAAAGAAACAGATTTACTAACCCTAAATGACTTTAAAATCAGCCGATATGACTATACTGGAGGAGGAAGAGCCTGTAACGGAGTACTCATTGGAACCTATCTATGGTATGAAATCTATACCAGCAAATGACATCCCTCTGCAAACAAACCTTCAAGCTGTCGCAATAAGAACACAAACCAGACTGCCCATAACCATCCTGCATGTATATCTTCCCCCGGGAATACAAGTTGAGGAAGTAGACTTCAAAACACTCATTAACCAGCTACCAAGGCCTCTATTGGTTGTCGGCGATATGAATGCACACTACACAAGATGGGGGCTCTCAAAGAACTTCTCCACGAGGCATGATGCTGGAAAAAGTCTTTGAAGAAGAAAATCTCCATATTTTAAATACAGGGGAGAATACCTTCTTCAGCAACGCCCACAAAACCTTTTCTGCCATAGACCTGGCGGCCTGCTCCAACTACATGACCCAAGATACTACGTGGACTGTGATACCAGACCAATTCTCCAGTGATAATTTCCCCATTTTAGTCACAGGTTTTGGGGCTACACCAATACAAGGAAGAAGAGCTAAGTGGCTGACGAACAAAGTCAACTGGGACCTGTATAAGTCTGTGGTATCCGCTACTGAAATATCCATCCCTAATAATGTAGATGAAGCCAATGACCGCCTTACAACTCACATAATTAATGCAGCAAACCATAGTATCCCAAAAACATCAACATCATATAAGAGGCGTCTCCTCCCATGGTTCAATGAAGAGTGTAAAAAAGCCATTCAAGCAAAAAGGAAAGCCTATCTAAGATATGCTAGAACTATTTCTCAGGAGAACCTCATTGAGTATAAAAAACAGAAAGCCATCTGCAGACACACAATAAATGAGGCCAAAAAGACTTCCTGGAAAGAATATCTCAGCAGCATATCAAAGAACACACCATCTGCAATAGTTTGGAAGAAAGTCCGCTCCATATCTGGAAAACACTCACAACAATCAGTCTATATCATGTCAATAACAATCTACTTACCGATGAACAAGAGGTTGCAGAGGTATTTGCCAGAGCATTTTGCCAAACTGACAGAACACAAGATCCCACCTTTAAACAGTACAGAGAAGAAAATGAAAAGACCCCGGTCTATTTCCATAGAGATAGCAGCAAATCTTACAATAAACCATTTACAATGACTGAACTGAAACTATTCCTCTCAAACCTCACCTGGTCCTGACCAAGTAACACACGATATGATCAAGAACCTCCCATCTCGGACTCTGGCAACCCTATCAGAACTTTACAATCTCATCTGGCAAACTTGATACCTACCTGAGAAGTGGAGAGAATCCATTATTATTCCAATAGTGAAAATTGGCAAACCACAAAACCTGATTGGAAGTTATCGCCCAGTCTCCCTCACAAATTGTTTATGCAAGGTAATGGAAAGAATGGTAGATAAAAGAATGCAGTGGGTACTGGATCAGGAAGGGATAAGGAATTTGTGGCAGTTTGGTTTCCGGAAAAAAATAAGTACAACTGACAACCTAGTACGTATCGATACGGAAATACAGGATGGATTCATTAACGGTCAGAAATGCGTCGAGATATTCTTTGATATCAATAAGGCTTTTGATACTGCCTGGAGGTATGGCATTCTCGAGAAGCTACTAATATGGGGTTTCGAAGGAAACCTCCCACTATTTATACAATCGTTCCTAGGCCCAAGATACTTCCAAGTTGCAATAGGAGGACAACTCTCCGTAAAACAATCACAAAACATTAGGTGTACCACAAGGATCCGTATTAAGCACTACCTTTTTCGATATACCAATTGATGACATCACACAATGCCTAAATCTATATGTAAAAGGGTACTTATTCGTAGACGATTTTGCCA
This sequence comes from Aelia acuminata, assembly GCA_911387785.2. Taxonomy (NCBI): domain Eukaryota; kingdom Metazoa; phylum Arthropoda; class Insecta; order Hemiptera; family Pentatomidae; genus Aelia; species Aelia acuminata. The sequence goes on along the minus strand of OU426980.1, from coordinate 66,421,010 downwards.
TAACATGCCGTTCTCATAGTTTGAATTTCATTCAAAGATGCCTCCAAACAGCCGTAAATAAACTCCAAAAGTGGTCAGAAAAAAGTGGAATAGCCTATTCAAGAGAGAAGACTAAAGGAGTGCTCTTTAAAAGACAAAGAACTTATGCAGAAGCTCCAACAATCCTGCTGGATGGACACCCTATAGACTTCTGTGAGAATATTAGGTTTCTTGGACTTAAATTAGACTCTAAACTAAAGACCATATAAATGAGTTGAAGAATAGGTCAGTACGAAGATTGAAGATACATAAGGTTCTCTCAAATACAAAATGGGGTGCAGTTCGTCATTCACTAATGACCATTTACAAAAGTCTGATTTTATCTAAGATAGACTATGGCAGCCTTGCATATGGATCCGCAAAGCTCTGCGGCCTTGCCAAACTGGATTCAGTACATTATAGTGGATTGCGCCTTGTCACAGGAGCCTTCAAATCCAGTCCCATTTTAAGCCTCTGTGCAGAAACAGGAACACATCCTCTACTGTTCAGACGTCAAAAACTTGCAGCAAAATATCTTGCAAAATTATCTCTCCAACCGGACCATCCTACCTATCAGCACCTATTTAACCACAAACATCTACAGTTATTCAATAGAAAACCCAGAGCAACTCAACCTTTAGCAGTCCGAACAAGAGCTCTAATAAAAGAAATCCGCAATATCAGCAGCCAAACACCAGAACCTTCAGTAAATCCACCATGGATAGCCCCAAACTTCTGTATAAATATAAAAATGTCCACAATCATAAATAAATCAAAACCAGATTTTATCGTACAGGAGATCCAACCAAAGTTCAAAGAATTGATAAAGGTACACCCCAACTCATGGACCATTTACACTGACGGCTCAAAACTTGAAAACTCGTGCGCCTGTGCTTTCTGGGACTGTATAACTACAAAGAAATACAAACTCAACAAACACTGCAGTGTGTTCTCCGCCGAATTAACAGCCATAGCCCTTGCACTACATTACGCCATCCAGCTACCATCAAACTCGATCATCATCTGCACAGACTCAATGAGCTCGTTAAAAAGCCTAAGCAAAATATATACCGACAACCCCTTTATTTAGAAATATTCACACATTAAACCAATTAAAAAAAATATCACCTTCATTTGCGTACCTAGCCACGTGGGAATTAGAGGAAATGAGAAAGCAGATGAAGCTGGCAGGGAGGCTCACAACCTTCCAGAAAGTATACCCAGTGCACTTAGTGCCAAAGAAATATTCCGCCCATTACAACAAATCGTAAAACAAAACTGGGAATGCATGTGCAGCGAAGTAACTAATAACAAACTGAAACGATTAAGCAAGGAGCAACAGCTTGGAGGTCATCCCACAGATCTTGCCGAAGAGAGGAAGTGGTTATATGCAGACTGAGGATAGGGCATACCAGGTTAACCCACGGTTACCTACTGACTAAAGAAGAAAGACCATCCTGCAGATATTGTAACCAAACACTCACGGTCTCGCATCTTCAACAGAGCATCTCAAACAGAGTAGAGATAGCACCGAGGTGCTGGATAGGGTTGTTCTGTTTCTGAAGGAAGTGAAAATATACAAAGAGATTAAAAAAAAAAATAAAAAGAAAAAAAAATATAATAAAATAAAATAAAATTAAAAAATACTACTAGAAAAGACAATTTGAAAGAAATGACTAAAATAGACGAAAAAAAAAAATATATATTCGCTAACCCACCAGTGAGTCAGTCATGGCCATGCAATTTAAAAATATTAAAGCCTCCTAACACACAATATTTTGTCATTTTTTTCTCAATAAATCCATGTCTTTATGTAACTCTTTAATTTTATTTTTTAACATCACCATCCAAATACAGTCCACTTCTTTTTACAAAAATAGGTCTTGCGCCTCACCATTAAGTTGGAGGCGTGTGAACCATACAATATATGTTGATTATAATTTATGAAAAGGTGGCGGTATGAACTTGGGTTACCCTTCTGCAAATTCGGATTTGTAATGTTTAATTTTAAAGGGAGGGGGTCAAACGAAATTTTATTTTTAGGTAGAGAAACTTTTTTCCGCTTTTTGTTAGTTTTGATGTGAATCCAGTCAATAAAAAGAATTATTATCATGGAGATAATATTTCTTTAGGACAATATTACCTAAAACTCTATTACAAAACTACTTATTTCATTTGATTAGAGGTGAGATCAGAGAAAGGTACGAAGGTAAAATTAATCCTTCTTCCTTACGAAAATAGTTACAAAATGCTAATGAGAAAGGGGAAGAAAACAATAATAAAGAAGCTACTATTAATGAATTAAATTTAATAATAAATATAACTAAATAATATAAATACCGTCTCTGCCTTCTTTCCTGTTTTAAATCAATGAGTTACTTAAGAGTAATAATTTTTTTTTTACTACTTACACCTTTGGGAATTAAATATCCACAAACAGCTGTGTCTTTTTTTAAACATCTCCCGTTTCCAATAACAACAGGGTACATTCTGTAAAATGAAAATATTTCTCAATATTTAGGAAATGTAAGGTTTGTTCAATTATCAGGGCATACTCATAACTCCATAATATTTCTTACTTCTGATTATTATTCTATAAAACCCCTATTTTTTTATAATAGAGAATTTGTAAGGTGTCAATGAAAAGTACATAAAAAAAAAAAATTTTGACTGGAATAGCCTTTATGGTCGGTTTAACGCCAAAGTGAACTATCCGCCAAACTCCGTACTTTGAGAAAACTGGAATTAAAGTTTGAGTCTTGTAAAATAGAGGTATGATTACTTTTAACACTTTTGAACCATAACATATTTCACTTTGCCTCATATAATGTCCAAATACAAAAAAAAAAAAAAAAAAAAAAAAAAAAACACTAGGTAATTGTTTACTCTTATTTTCTTCTAAATTTGGTAGGAAGATTTTTTGAAAATGGGGACACAGCCCCGAAACATTAACATGGTGTAATGAGAAAATAAATAGTTGTGGAAAAAGAGGAAGATAAGTAGCTAATTAATCAGTAATTGTTTACTTTCACTGAGTGGTTTTGTGTGTGTGTTTTTTTTCCTCTCCCTAGTAACCCTAAAAGAGAGGGAGTTTATTAACCACATGCTTCCATTAAATGGTTACATGTGTTGCTCATACAATTGCTATTATAAACAAAGAAATAAATAATGAAGAAAAAAACTATTAATCTGCAGTTAAAGACAAGCAGCCGTTCCTCACTTTACAATCAATCTCATTAACATAATTCAACATTTACTTACATACTAATTTAATATTCACCTATTTACAATTACAATATATGCAATTGTTCACGGCAACCCGCGAAGGGATTTTAAAATACTGTATAATGCACAGTGCCCCATGGTGGCCAGGTGGGCAGTCCAGTAGTAGAACAGTAGTAGTTGGAAAGCCATAGTTGAAGGGTCTGCACCACCACCAGCCCTAGGAAGGGTGGTTCTAAGGCCACCCTTTTTCATATCTTTCTTCTTCATCAACAGCACCAACATGTTCGGCTAAGGACAGGCAAGGGGCCAAGGAGAGCAGGATGAAAGGCAGGCGACCAGGCGGCACAAAATGGACTTTCATTAACACTTGGGCAAGCAAGGCCAATATTTAATTCATGTATTTTATCAGAAAATAAAACTCTTTTCTTTTATTGTGTTAAAATCATTTGATCAATAAAATTCCCATTTTACTCAACTAACAACTACTAGCGGAGGACACCCCCCCCCCCCCTGCTTGGGAATAGGGATTGCCCGACGCTAACAGCGATCTTATCTATTATTATATCACACGAAGTTCATCGATGAGATGAAGGAGTTGAATGCATCTGTAAATCTTGTAGCTAATTGGCGAAGATCAGGTGGCCAAGCAACTCCGGACATTAAGACTTCCTTGTTTAACCTACTTCTTATTGCTTCAAAAATAGGACAGTCATATATTACATGTTCCCAAGTCTGATCTCCCAATTCACAGTGACACCTTGCGTCAGACAGAATCTATATAGCTATGCCCCATTTTTACCATGTCCACTGAACAGCTGCTTGGTTTTGTAAGTCATTTGAAGATCTATTCTGCATCTATCTTCAATAGCGTGAAAACGTTTTATGATGTGACTACCGTTAGTAGACATTCTCCACATGGCTTCCCATTTCATTATGGTAGCTTGAATATATGACAACGGTACCTTTACAAATGTCGCTTCTAGTAATAGGTTGTTAGCTATAGACTCTTTTACTCGTCTGTCTGCTTCCTCATTGCCTATGTTCCCTACATACATTTTAAGTTAACTTTCCATCCATTTAAAATGAGTTGACTTATTGATAAAATAATACCATGCACCGTGTCACTTACGGCTCGTCCACTTCAAATTATATCTAGTATCATCTAATCATATATTAGCAGTCCGGTTACCTTGCTCTTCCTGTTCTAATAGCCACCGTCTTTGATTGCCAGTAATTCAGCACCAGTCTGCAACTTTAAATTGCCCAATATGAAAAGGTTCCATACCATCTTTGTAAACCACAAATGCAGAACCTGTATCTTCTCCCATCCGGATAAATCTTGTGTTTTAATTTGTAATCACTCGGAGAGCTTTCGAAGGTGCAACACGTGTGTGTGTGAACACATGAGGTAGTCAGAAAAGATTTGTCTTAAGAAACTGAAGTTAGGTATTTGAGGTATGTATATGCCCTCTAAGATTTCGTCAAAATTATGTGAACGAAGGGGGGACTTTGCACCAATGACTTAACTTCTCTATACGATAGTTAAGAGACCACCTGTGGATCACACCATATGCACCTGCAGCGATTTCCAGAGAAACCTGACTCGGCACTCCATTCGAAATATATCCCTCCCAGACATCCCAGTCGAAGAGTCTAGTCGAACCGAAGTTACAGTCATCAGATCATGCCATTTTAGCCATTGTCTCGGTATATTTTGTTTATAATCTATTTGCCAAAGTTTAAGTTTTATAGTTTGTGTTAATTGTAAATTTTTAAACAAATAAAGTTTTTTTTAATAATTATTGAGTGTGGAAAGACATAAGTGGTTATTCAAAAACAGCATTAACGATTTGAATTAAACTTTTAGTGTTTAATCATAATGAATTATTTTTTAATATTTGCTGAATTTCATGATCGTTGGAACGATCTGACAGAGCTTAAATGGCTAGGAAATTTTTTTTTCTTTAAAGTACCTTTAATTTTGTATATTTGGATCAAATAATTGTCTCTTCTTATACCTAGCAACAAGAAATGAGTAAATAAAAAATATGAAAGGTTTTAATAATGAAAAAGAGGAAAAAAAAAATGATTTCCTTCCCAAATAATATTCAATTTCCGGTAATATGATTAGTAATCTATGTAGATAAGGTGTCGTTGGAAAGTTTATAATTATTTAATTATATTTATATACTTAACTATTATACTAGTAGTACAAATACCCGTTTGAGAAAGAGCACGAAGGAAGTGACCTTGAGCTCTGCATCGGCAGCAACTCAGTCAGCCCAACGCAATTTGGGACGTCTAATAGTTCTTGTTCCATGGATCTTTTCGTTGAGGAGCTTCTTAGGAATTTGGTCTTCCGTCAACCTCGCCACGAGTCCTGCCCAACGTAATCTCCCCACTTTTATAAGATTGGCCAGGTCGGCTTCTTGGTTCAACCTGTGTAGTTCGGCATTTGTCCTAAGTCTCCATTCCTGTTTTATACACTCTGGACCAAATATTCTTCGGAGGATGCGCCGCTCGAACCTCAGTAAGGCCAGCTCTTGATTCTTCGACAGTATCCAGCATTCGGAGCCATAGATGACGACAGGCCTTATTTGGGTCTTGTAGAACTGCAATTTAGTTCTTCTGGAGAGAGATTTCCTCTTCATGTGCCGCTGCAGTCCAAAATAACACCTTTTAGCAGCCGCTAATCTCCTGTCTATCTCCGGCTGCATATCATTTTTTGCATTTATCAGTGCAATTCTCCAATTCGGACTTCAGCTCGTCTTCCCGCTGCGCCTCTACGCACCGCTATCATATATTTTGTTTTATCCTGGTTTACAACCAGACCAATCTTTGCTGCGGCTTCTTTAAGGGCAATGAAAGCATCCCTTATGGCTACAAATGACCTACCTATTATATCTACATCGTCAGCATAGCCCAGGATTTGTGTAGTCTTATTAATAATGGTGCCTCCCACATACACTCCAGACCTCCTCACCGCAATCTCCAGGGCAAAATTAACCCGGGATAGTAGCGCTAATCGAAGGTTTGATTTAGGTAGCGCTTCGTCGATGAGATGAAATGACCTTATTATCTTTTCAGAGATGCCTAATCATCATCTAAATGCATTATTTTATAATACTTTAAAACAGACCTTATTTACATTTACACTTTTTATGCTTTTTTTCAATAAGAAAGTAAGAATGGTGTAATTTACTTCCTAAAAGTTAAGGTTCAATATATGCATCTAACACTTCGATTTTTAATGTATGATTTATTGGAAACAATAATTATTCCATACAAAAACCACAAAGAAAATGACACAAAAGCAAAATTGCCAAAGAAATAATGAAACAGTAAACAGATTAAATAAACTACGAAAGCATATCAATAGGAATACACTACAGTATCAACTAAACAGGAACAATGAATTACAAACAATAGAAAAATTTACATTGGACTTATAGTTCATAAATTTTCTCATTAAGTATTGATAATATATAAGTCAGAGCCTGTTTTTACAATCAGGACATAACTTGACCGTATGATCTCCCCAAATGCACTTTTCAAAAATTCAATAAGATTTTGACATTCTTCTCTTCTGTCAAGGACAAAACTGACACATTTCTCTAGGTCCAATTAGTCCATAAACAGAACTCCAGTCCATATTATTTCTAGTCCATATTAGTCCAAATTATTAACAGAAATGTGCGGTCTCTTCGTCACTAAGGACGAGTACCTTTCCGGGGTTAAACAGGATGCATACCAGGCAATCACCCTGTCTAAGTCCCCTAGATGGCCTTTCCTTTCCTGAAGCCAGCTTGGTATGGGCCAATTTCTCTCTCCATCAAGCCCCTTCTTATGGATGGGGATAATCGCTGTTTTACACCAATCTTCAGGGAATTCCTCTGCTTCCCAGATGTCCAGAATAAGATTGTGGAGAAATCTTCTTAGCTGATTACCACCACGCTTCAACATCTTGGCTGGCAGACCATTGATACATGGGGCCTTGTTGTTTTTAAGGTTTTCGATAGCTTCATCAATCTCTTCTTCATCAGGTGGCACTAAGTCTCCCTCTTGGATTGTTGCCTCGTGCATTATTCTATGCATTATTTATGCATTACAACTCCCCCTCATTCAATAGGGTGTCAAAGTGGTTCCTCCATCTTCTGAGAGTTTTGCTTCTGTCTGTGATCAGCGAACCATCCACATCTTTGCAGGCACTCACTAACGGCTTGAAAGAAGCTCGACTTTATAATTTTAATTGTATTTTTATTTTAGAAATTATTGTGTGTGTGTGTGTATGTGTGTGTGCGTTATACACACACACATGCGCGACTTTGTCATTTTGTTGTATTCCGATAGTTAATCTTAAACGATCCACAGACATTATCAACACTCTATTGTTGTAATTATTAAGAATATAACATGCAATAAAACCTGTTAGTTACATTATTAACATGTTATTTATACCTTAATGTTTCTTTGATACAAGCTTTCAGGTAGGCCATTTGGTCCAAAGTTTTCATAGTTACGGGTCCTTTTTGAAGTACACGATTTATTTCTTCGTACAAAAGATCCTGTTTTTCTTGATGTAAACTTAATTGATACAATATTGATGAGACTGCAGCTGATGTCTGAAAAACGCATCATATATATTACACACTTTTTATAAATCCTTTTAAAGTATTTGTTCTTAAATGGTTTATTATTGTTCATCAAACTAATTTATCTTGCTAGTGTGAAGTTAATATTCAAGGGATCCTTAACGATGAAATATGATATATGCATTTTATTGTTTAAAATCTATATATTTTATCACTCATTAAGAATGTAAACTTATTATTTAAAAAATCACAGGATAAACTTATAATCAGGGATGTGAATTTTAGCATTTGTTTATACATGCTACATTATATTTATTTATAATTAAAACATAAATTATAAGATTATGGAGATGATGTATAAGTAGGAAAACGTTTATATTCAGAGAAAGTATAGAAATTCGAAATATATTGATGTATAATGTTTTGAAAAAAAATATTTTGAAGGGGGAAGTTCTTAAAAAATAAAGAAAATTATACGTAAAAAAAAAATTATTATAAATAAAGGAAGAATTAGTTCAAGTTTCCATTATAAATTGAAACATTTTGAGGCCATATTATATTATAATATTAATGAATCAAATCAATATCGAAACTTACTGTGTCGATCCCCACAAGGAACAAATCTAGAGCAAGAATTGCGGCCACTTTAGGATTATCCAAGTTTTCATTTAAAACTCTTTGCAATAGTGAGCTATTCTCTGCACATTCTATAGGCTTGTTTTTTAATTCCTCTAGTGCCTTAGATATGAATTTATATACTATCCTAAAAAAATTGGGAAAATATACTATTAAATAAGTCAAATATGAAAACTTTATTTAGATAATATGGATACAGATAATTTCCATTAACTATGTAGTTCCAAAACACGTTGACAACTCTTTCGCAAGAACAGAACGCTTTTACTTATAAACAATGGTCTGTCATTGAAGGCGTACTGCGCATGCGTGTGTCCAACGTGTTCTAAGAGTTGTCGGTTTATTTTTGATTTTTTTCTCCTTTATATGTTTTTCATTTCTTTTCATCTTTCATATTTAGCCATTTCTTATATTCATACACAAGAGACAGTTAATTTATCCACAAAAGTGCCAATCAAAGGCACTTCAAAGAAGATAGAAAAATTTCCTTCGCCATTTAAGCCCCTTCACACCATTTCTATGATGGTAAAACCTACCTGATATTAAATAATACTTGATTCCCATCAAACATAATGTGTTTAATCAAAATCTTTAGAGCCGTTTTGGAGAAAACCGAAAAAACCAACAATTCTTTGTCCGGGTTAATGGAGAACTTTCAAGAGGCATCTTCACTAGGACAGAAGTTCGGCAAGGAGACAGACATGCCTGGTCTTCAATCTCGCTTTGAAAAAGGCTGTTAGAGACACTGGGATCCAGACTAGTGGTACAATTATTAGCTTCTGCGTGCAACTCCTTGAATTTGCAGATGACATCGATATTGCTGGCAGATCACTAGCAGCAGTTAAGGAAGCATTCGGCAGAAGTCGAGAAGCGGATCATGGCTGCTGGTCGCTGCTATTTTGCTCTACAGAAGCATCTAAGAGGTGGCCTCCTATCCAAATCTTCCAAGGTCCCTCTGTATAAAACTCTCAATCGACCAGTTCTTACGTATGCATCTGAAAACTGGACCATGCCCAAGCGCACGACATTTCTCATAAAATCCTCAGGAGGATATATGTATGCTCCAGTCCTAGTGAATGGGGAATGGAGGCGGCGCACAGTGCTTCGATCCATGGACAAAAATTAAAAAATCAAGTTTTTATTTTTTTCTTGCACTTACATTTAAAATGTTCCTAAACATGAAAATAATCATTAATTATAATATTTACATATATTTGTCGCTATTAAAATTAAGAAATGTTTCGAAAAAACAGTATTTGTGAACACTTACTCGTTTTAGGCGAGAAGGGATTTTAGATCGAAAATGAATACTAGTTGGAAACATTGGCTTCGTCGTAATATTTTTATTTAGTGTTCTTTCTCTTTAGAAGAGGTATACCGTGAACTATATTTTAAGTGAAAGTCGAAATTATTTTAGAAAATATGGCCAAGGGTAAAAAAATGTTTTGACTCACTCGATGTTCTACTAACTTTAAAGTCAATTATTACAAAATGTCCGCAAAACACCCATTCCATTTTTTAACATTTGCAGTCTAACTAATTTAGAATAAAAATGTGTAAAGATCATCTGCTGTAACCTGCGGGTTTGACTTTGACAATTTTCGCATCTACAACAATTAGATTAGCCGTTCTAATTAAAGATACATTTTACACTCAAATTCTATAGAAAATATTAGTTTTTACTATAGTAAACTGAACAATATTAATATTGTTAAGCGGTGTCTGAAATTATGCACTAATTTAAAAAATCAATAAAGGTACTAGCTTCATTTCTGCGGCTCCCAGCTGTTAAAAAGATGCTGTTTTGTCTCATTTATTAGAATTGGAGATAGTGAGATAAAATATCCATTAAAAGAAATATATTTGAGAGAAAATCAAAACACAATGATGTTCCAATTGAACAATATTTAATATGTGAACTATCAATATGCTGACAGAAACAAGTTTAGATTTGTTTACCGATATGAACTTAAAAGATAATCTAATTAGCAAATATTCAAGTGATTCATATTAATTCTTTTATATATGATTTTCTTAATAAAATTGAATTAATGTTCAATTTAATTTGAATTAATTATAACATACTTCAAAATTAATTAAGCATATATAAATAAATTTAACATGGAAATTTTCGCCATTGAACCAGAAGATTTAGCTTTTTATTTTATTTTTTTTATTTAGAGTTCTCTTATGTACATACTATAAAAAATATTTTATTTTGTATAAAATAAAGTAATTAAAATTTATATTTTAATTATTATAATTAAATATACATTTAAAGACCGGTCGAAGCGCCAGTTAATAATAATAATAATATATCCTACAAAACGTGGTTAATTTTAAAACCGATTCTAAAGACCTGAATAATTTCTATTTCATAAATTCAAATGAATTTAATTTAAAATAAGATTGATTCCCAATTACTCACAATAGTTTGATTTTAATTAGTAAAGAGTTGTTATTTTACTCATCAATAACGCTTATAACTACATCTCGACTTGAAGGTAGCTTTCTCTGGTTATCCATGGAGCTTTGAAAGTTATGGATCTCCCATTTCGTTGGAAGATTAATTTTGTTATGGTTTAGGGTTTTTCTGGTGATATTTCTGTTTTTTTTTTATTTAATTTTTGAATATTTCTTTTTTAAATCACCTTCATCTCCTTCAAATACGCTGCCATACTTAATACAAATGAAGGAGGAGAAAGAAACGTGAATATGAACAAAAAGTATTCAGGCAACAGAGCACGGAAGTCGGCGACAATCATCGATTGAGAGTTAGGAAAAGGTGTTGTAAAAATATTCTTAGAGATTATCACATGTACTAGATATAGTCAAAATAATTTTTATTCTATGGATTTAATATAAAAGCATTACCTTATGATTGTATCTAGTGCTTCAACATATTCCTTCCACGTTTTTGTGTTCATCAATCTCCAAAATGGAATTTTTAGTTCTAAAATGACGACATTTTTAAAGAATGTGTTTACTGCATCAATCAATTCCTGCGTCTCTTGACTTGCATTGGGAGTTAAACAGCCGAGTCGGACATCCAAAGCTATTTTGGCAATTGCTGTAAAGTCATATTTTTAAAAATAAATAAAATCTCACAGTTTTAAATCATTTTAGTTAGCAGGCCTTGAAAAAATAATTCTTTTTATTGAAAAAAAAGATTTTATTTTTACCATTGATAAATATATCATTCAACAAAGACAGCGGTTTTCACATTGGGGAGCGATGAGGGGGAAAAGAAGGGGGGGGGGAGCGAAGAGCTTAATTATGTTATGAGAATTGTTCCCTCAACATGATAAACCTCGTTGACCTTCATCAGAAAAATAATTGAGGGATTTTAATTTAAGAATTACCACCACTAAAGCACATTTTTATAAATTTAAAGAGGACAGGGATTACAGTTAAACCAAGGGAGGGGACGAAAACATTTTTACTTTCACTTTATATATGAAATATATAGTAAGGGAAAGTATTGCGATCGTGAAAAATTTCGACTTCCAGTTTTCAACGGAAATACACGTTTTGGGGTCCCCTGAGTCAAAATAACCAAATCCCGCGAAATGGTCTGTGAGTGTGTGTGTGTGTGTGTGTGTCTGTGTGTGTGTGTGAACAGCCTAGCTCAAAAAATATAAACCGTGCGAACCTGAAATTGGGTATTTAGTGTAAGTATATGCCCGCGATGTGACAGCAAAAATTTTATCAAAATTGGTCAAACGGAGGGGGTACTTTATTGAATAACTTTATACGTTTTTTTCGATTTTCTCAAAAACGGCTCTAACTCTAACGATTTTGATTAAACTGAGTATTTCATCTATTAATATGCCCGAGATATAGCTGTAAAAATTTCATCAAAATTGATCAACCAGAGGGGTCACTTTATAAACTTTATAAATTTTGTCTTATTTTCAGATGTTTTTTTTATTTACTCAAAAACGGCTTTAACGATTTTGATCAACTGGGGGATCAACAACAATCAAACTGGGTATTTCATGTATGTATATGCTCACGATGTGACAGCAAAAATTTCATCAAAATTGGTCAAACGGAGAGGGCACTTTATTCCATAACTTTTTTTCCAATTTATACCTTTCTTTCGATTATCTAAAAAACGGCTTTAATGATTTTGATCAAATTCGCCGTGTTTAATGAAAATAAGGTGTTCTTTAATATCAGGTAAGCTTTATCGTTATTAAAATGTTCTGAGGGGGCTTAAATGGGGAAGGGGCCTTTTTTGTTTTCCTGTAAAGTACCCTTATGCTTGTTTATATGGAAAAAATAACTGTCTCTCATTCCGCCTAAAAATAAGAAATGGATAAATATGAAATATGAAAAAAATCACGTAAACATATAGAGGAGAAAAAAAGAAAAATATTCCGTCAACTCATAAAATACGTTGAGCACACGCATGCGGCGGAGCACGCCTTTAATGACAGACCATTGTTCATAATTAAAGCCGTTCTGTTCATTTAAGAATAATAAGAATAATGGAAATTATTTGTTTCATGGTAAATGAAGTTTTCAACAACTACATTGAGAATTATAAAATCAGACGACTAGGAGTATTATCCTTGCATTGCCGAAGTATCACAAGTAAAAACTTTTATTTAATAATAAAAAAAAAATATTGTTTTTTATAGAGAAAATAAAAACAAGAATAAGAAATGAATGTGGAAAAATGTGTGACTTTGAGAATTGGCAATTAACAAAACAGCGAGTTGTAAGTGAAAGTTGTGTGTTGCGCGCACGCATCAGATTTTTTTTTATAAAGCGACAGACCTAAGAGATTTCACTAATTTAATAGGAAGCCATTTGATTTATATAACTGTTGTTAGAAGTCTAAGGCTTAAAACACTCGGCTGTCGTGAGGGATTTTAGGGTGGCGGGATTACCTACCAAGTAGGCAAACGTATTGGAAAATACGTGTTGCAACTGACATCCGGACACATGATTGGGGACCTGAAGATAGCAAGTTCAAAACTCGGAGCCAGAGGACATTTATTAATATTCAGCATTAATCCCCCACCTTCTTCCCGGAAAACCCCGTATAGCCTAAACTGCGAGGAAGAGGAGGGCAACAGAAAAAAAAGCAATTTAATTTTGAGATTAAAAAAAAAAATTGCAAATTCGATCAAAGAGTAATGATTGATTTTCAGTATTTATCTTTAAAATCAACAACTATGTCCCACAAAACACCAGGTGAAAAAGGGTTTTTAACACGCTCACGCCGAGACTGTAATAAGACACGGGAGCAGTGTGGTCTATACCGCGGTACCGAAAGTGTCGCTGTGATAAGTTCAATTATTCACATTTACGTTCAATTGTTGTGATTCACAGTGGTTATTTCGCTTTAACACGTTCACGCCGGGACTGTAATCACTAGGGATACCAGCAAGCTTGGGACACCTTAGTACAAAAATACGACAATAAACGGATTCATGCCACCAGCTACTTAGTTTTAGACTGGAGGTATCTTCAAGTTCCTTAGGAATCGGGCAATGTAGGAAAATATCCTCGTTAATTTACCAAACGAAGAGAATCTTTCCATTACCTCAATCATGTAGGAATTTGATACCTGACTTGTACATACCAGAGCGTTAGGTTTTATTTCTGGCACTGACACAGCCTCATTAAGAAGAATATCGGGCCATTCAGAAATATTACGTGTGAGCCATTGAGGACCATGCCACCATAACTGGTTATTAATTAGATCTGCTGGTATGGATCCCCTGGAAGCAAGATCGGCTGGATTCTCAGACGATGAAACTTGGTACCTTTCCCTCATGGTAATTACAGTACTACTTGCAGAAGAAAAAAATGAATTCACTTAGATTCTTTCAGATGTTTATATCACCAACTAATCAAATATTTACAATTACAGCTCTAATACTGGCTACTGAAACATAATTAATGTTAGAAGTGTAGAAATGGAAAAGATTTAAATGCATCTGCATCAAAATGTTTGTGATTAAAGTTGTAAACTTAAGTAATACTATCAATATACTAAATAAGTATGCATTCATTGAAAATAATACATCTTTTGTTTTGATTTTGCTTAAATGAAGAAATTATCTGTCTCATTGTGCCTAGTAATAAGAATGGCTACATATGAAAACATTTGATAAATATATAAAAGAGAAAAAAAGAAAAATATTTCACCAAGATTAAAATTTTTATTTCCCATAAAAAGTGCAATAATATTTCACCGCCTTTGTTGTTTATACCTCATATAAATAAAGTAAAAATTCCAAAAAGTCGGTTCCTGTCAACTACCTCCAAATTATGAAAATATGCCCAAAATAAAAAATATGAGGAAATATGTACTTATTACGATTAAATATGTGGAAATATGTATTTATTTTGATCAAACATGTATAAATATGCAATTATATCCAAATATGTGAAATAAAAGTAAGCTCAAAGGGCTTAAAAAGTGTCAATGTGAATACTTCTAGATGAAAAACGTCTGTAAATTGCATAGAAAAAAATATGTAAATAAATTCGAATCCGATCCCTAGTAACCACGCTCTTCGCCTATTGGCGGCTGAGTTTAATGCTTTTCGCTCTATCGGACGGGAACTATTCCAAGGCATTACGCAGTATTGACAATCCAACAATAATAAAATAAAGAATAAAAAATATTATCCTACTAGTTAGGTTTAAAATACGATATTCATTATAATTGTTATTCAAAAATAAATGTTTATATGTCCATAAGTATATGAATATAAATATAAATAAATACAAATGGGAATACTGCCACTTAACAAATCATTATTTACTTTTACTTTAAACTTTGCATTTCGATATATCATTCTAAGAATCCTTAACATTTTACTACTTATTCCAAAACAGTCAAATTTATCCCATAATAAATCATGGTCTACAGTATCGAATGCTTTGTGAAGGTGAATGAATATGAAAAACAAATACTTTCTCCTAACATGTATGTAGAGGATGGCAAGACAATTAAGAGTGAATAAATTGTACATACTCCAGTATATGTGTAATTCGGTTCGCCACGAATGTTTTTAATAAATGTGGAGAAAGGCGTAATCAACTAAGAACAATTGACGAGTCCGAGAATAAGTAAGTGGAATTGACATGTGGGTCAATAATGCTAGAAATGGATTGTCTAGTTTGGGCTAGTAAGAGTGCAGCGCATAACTCTAACTTAAGAATCGATAATGTTTTCAATGGAGCGAGGCGGGTTTTAGACATAATTAAGTGACTTTCTGTTTGTCTGTCATGGAATTGTACTATCAAATAAATAGTGGCTGCATAACCTAATTCCGATGCATCAGCGAATCCCACTAATGTAACGTGGAGCGGCTTTCGGGGAAATATGCAACGAGATATTTGAATGAATCGTAGGTTTTTAAGAGAGTCAAAGAATTCTCTGTAATCTGTGGCTATTTTCGAAGGTAGTGGACTGTCCCAGGATAAGTCTTTTATACTCCATAGCCTCTGCAAATATGATTTGGCCTTAAAGGTGACGGGAGCAAGGTAACCGAGTGGGTCGTACATTCGCGCAACGGCTGACATGATCCCTCTTTTCGTCATTATTAATTTGATATCTTGAATATCATAAGAAAGGCAGTCCAGAACCGAGTCCCACTGCATCCCTAATAACTTCACTGATTTATTGTCAGGTTCTAAGAATTTAATTATTTCTTGTTTGTCCGCAAGAGAGCTTAATAATTCTGGAGTGTTATTCACCCATTTTGACAAACTGAAACCCCCTTTCTTTAGTAATGCTATCAATTCGCATTGAAGCTGACGGGCTTCTTCAACAGTGTTCGCTCCAGTTAGAATATCATCCACATATATGTGGTTTTTTAAGGTTTCTGAGGCTTTTTTATATGATGCTCCTTCATCTATTACTAGTTGATGTAATACACGAATCGCGAGATAAGGAGAGCTCGAAAAACCGAAGGTGAGTCTATTCAATTGATACTCCTCAACTGGTTTTGATGGATCAGTGCGGTACAGAAAATGTTGATATGGGACATCTTCTTTATGGATTAATATTTGTAAAAACATCTGACATATGTCTGATGCAAACACAATAGGATAGCGTCTGAAATTAAGAAGCACATACCTAATATCCAGCTGGAGTTTTGGACCGATACGGAGGTGGTCATTGAGGGAGCCAAATTCAGTAGATGACGATGCATCAAAAACTATGCGTAGTTTCGAACAAATGTTATCCTTCATAACACAATGGTGTGGTAGATAATATCTACCCGGACTATCTGCCGGCGAGACGTAGCCTAATTTTAAATATTCATCGTTAATGTTAGAATATTTTTCCTTTAATAAGGGTATTTTATTTAACCGGTGTTCTAATTTTAGGAAACGGGTCATGGCATTTTTATAGGAACTACTCAGATCAGGTCTGGCCTGATCTTTGAATGGTAGCCGGACAATGTAACGTCCGGTTGGGTCTCGAGAATGAGTTAATCGAAAATGTTCATCCGCAATAACATTTTCAGGATCCATTCTGACTGTTTCGAGGACCTTTTCAATTTCCCAAAATTTCTCTAAGGTGTTGCTTAGTCGGTCATTAAGTTGATCGCAGGATGTAATTAGTGAAATCGATTTATTTTTGACCAAAGGTTGAGGACCTGGAGGTCCAATGACCACATAACCAAAGATGGTTTGGAGAGCATTAGGATACCCTTCACGGTTTATACATCCACCAGTTAGGATTTGACCAAATAAATCCGCCACCAATAAAAAATCGATTGGTCCTGGTTTTCCAAACGAATTATCAGCTAGGTCATACTGCTTAAAATATTCATTTATATCCCTTGGTATTGGACAGGTTGGTATACTCTCAATAATCTTAGGGACTATCACAGCATTAGTATGGAGTCGGGGATACAAACTATTTTTGGGCACAAGAGTGCAAAAAGTTTGGTAATTACCTCCCTTTATTGGACTATCTCCAAAACCATAAAGCGCCTGTGGATTGAGGCATCTAATAAGTCCTAAAATTCGTTCGCATCTAGATGATATAAATGATCTTTGTGATCCACAATCAATTAAAATCCGAATAGGATGATATTGCCCATTACTATCTTCTATTCTAGCCATCGCTGTTCCCAGCATAATGGAGACATTGGCCTCCGACAATGATGACAGAACGGAGCCCTTTAAATCCGTCGTTGTCTGTATATTGGTCTTTTCTAAGCCTATCACATTTTTTACAACAGAAGTTGGTTCGGGTCTTGCATTGCTTCCGGAGCAAGAGGAACTACTAGGAGCATTTTCACCCACGTGACCAGGAGACCTGGTTGGAGAAGTGGGAAAATGTAATAAAGAATGATGGCGTCTATTGCAATGGTTGCAGGAGCTAGTGCATGGGCATGAGTTGCCATAGTGGCCGGGCTTTAAACAATTGGCGCACAGGTTTAGCTGTTTTGATTTATTAAAACGTTCTCTGGGTCCCATAGAGAGGAAGCGCGAGCACCTATACAAACGATGTCTTTCCCGGCACAGAGGACAAATATTATTTGTAGAATTGCTATCAGTCGACATTAAAACCTGTTTATTTACTGATTGTGGCCTGTGGGGCTGAGAATATTGAGCATTTACTCCAATATTAGAGGTTAGAGAGTCCGTTTGTAATTGTAAAGATAGGCGATGAATAAGATTTGAAAAATTTCAAACGTCGGAATTTCAGATGAAGAACCGAATTCGGATTCAAAACGTTCTCGCGTTTTGGGATCTAATAATCTTAAGCAATAAGTTAACAAAATAAACCCGGAAGGGTCATTAAGATTCATATTTCGGAAGGCCGTCGCGCTTTCTAAAACAATTTCGGTAAAATTTTCTAATGAGCGAAAATCACATTTTGTGATTGGCTTAAAATTAAAAATATTGATAAGGTAGCTGGTGGCATGAATCCGTTTATTGTCGTATTTTTGTACTAAGGTGTCCCAAGCTTGCTGGTAGCCATCTGTAGTAGTCAAAATTGCCGCTATAGATTGTAGCGCTGAATGAAGATAATGAAATTTTTGAATTTCTGACAGTTGACTATTATTATGAATGAGTGTCATATATGTATCTTTAAACGACATCCGTTTTGAAATTTGACCGTCAAAAGTTGGTAAATTAATAGTTGGTAATTTAATTTGTGGTTCAAACCCGATTCTACTATCCGCCATCTTAGATTGGTCAGTAACAGTGGTTTCCCCAGGAAGTTCAACAGATAAAGCCTCATAAAAATAATTTCGAGTTTTATTTCTCAAATCATCAAAACGCGACGTAGATTCATCCCCCAGAACCTTTGCCAATGACTTAGCATTTTTAATTAGTCCCTGGAATTTTTCATAAATATTGTCTAACCTAGACAAACGTGCTTTAAATAAATTTATCATCTGTTGATTTTTAGAACAACTAATACCAACATCCCTTGTATCTTTTATCTCTGAGGCTAAATCCTCTAATTCATCCTCAAGTTCGGCTAATTGAATCTTATTTTTATCGATTTTAGGCTCCAGTGCTTACCTGAATAAATATATAATTAAATCTAATTAATAAAAAATGTAGTGAATAAAGGTTTATATCCGGCCCGGAGGACCAAAATTTATGTTAAATTCCCTTCGGAAAGTAATGGACCTCTAAAATGAAACTTAAATTAAAATAAATAAACAATTGATTACAAAAAAAAAAGAAACCGAAAATATAAACATTTATTCATCATTAAAATAAAACATTAATATAAAATGAAATCATTTTTACAAAAAAAAGAAATAATTTCCCCAAAATAAAACAGTAAAACAAACAAATAAAATGAAACAAACAAAATTAAATTTTCTCTCTAATGAAATAAATGAAAATGAAATAAAAAGAAAAGAAGCTTCTATGAACCAATTAATGAAATGAATGTCAATATTCACTTGGATCGCTGGGCGATGTCGCAGAATGATGGAGCCGAAGTAGGCAGATAAATTTCATCAGATGAAGGAGTCGGAGCTTGGGTAGCATACAGTTCGCAGTGGGCGAAAACTCGTTCTCCAAAACTGCAGCGGGCAGATGAGAGCCGTAGACGCGTCTACGTAAGTCAGTGGACTGTTAGAATCTGGCTGTGTATACACTACTGTACTGTATACAACACTACTGGTATTAGCATTGCTGTCGTATTAAAGCATCTGCACTAAGACGGCCTTATAAACATTTGTCTTCCCACAAACATCGCATCATTAATTTAAACAAAATTATTAAAAGAAAGAAAAAAATCTAAACAAAATAATTATACAAATTAAACCCTATTAACAAAAATTAAGAAATTAAAAAATAAAATAAAATAAATGACTTCATTTCAAAAGAAACAAAAAAAAAACAACAACAAATTGATTTAAGTAATAAATTAAAGTTTATGAGCGTTAACAGATATTGTATATTTATTTGTTATAAAAGTTGTAAAACATGAAAAAAATGTATTAGAATTTATACGAAATTTGTTAAAATTATATAAAAGATATGAAAACCTAAGAAAAAAATATCCGATCATAGAATTCAAAATAATAGAAAATATATGGTTATTTCTTATAATACCTAGTAGAAGTCAGAATAAAAGAAAATATATGGTTATTTCTTATAATACCTAGTACTTAAATTTGTAAATTTAAAATCTTAGAATTTGTACGAAATTTGTTAAAATCCTATAAAATTATATAAAGGTATGAAAACCAAAGAAAAAAATATCCGATCGTAGAAGTCAGAATAAAAGAAAATATATGGTTATTTCTTAGAATACCTAGTAGAAGTCAGAATAAAAGAAAATATATGGTTATTTCTTATAATACGTAGTACTTAAATTTATATAAAAGTTGTAAAAATTAGAATTTGTAAAAGTTAGAATGCGTTAGAATTTGTACGAAAATTGTTAAAACCTAACAAAATGACAGGACAAATACGAAATTAAAAGAAAAATATGATTACGAAGAAGTGAGATATAAAGAAATTATATGTTTATTTGTTATAAAAATGTAGATGATACACAATAAATTGTAAGAAAATTGTTAAAATGTCATAAAATATAAGAAAAGTATGAAATCCAAAGAAACATGCGGGAATGAAGAAGTATGAATTAAATAAAACATATGGTTTTTTGACATAAACTTAAATTAAGAGTTAAATTATATGAGTTAAATTTATATGAAAGCTGTAAAAATGAAGAGAATATAAAGAATTTGTACGAAATATGTTAAAATCTTATAAAATTCTATAAAATAAATGAAACTTTACGAATCAATTCAGTTTATACGTTATTTACTTGAATAATAACAGTTGTGAATCTCTGAAGGTGTGCCACTGAAGGAGTTTGCCAGTGCCATTATAAACATATAATATCTTTATATCTTCTTCTTCGTACCAATATTTTTCTTCTAATTTCGTATTTGTCCTGCCATTTTGTTAGATTTTAACAATTTTTGTACAAATTCTAATGCATTTTCTACATGTTTACAACTTTTATATAAATTTAAGTACTAGGTATTATAAGAAATAACCATATATTTTCTTTTATTCTTACTTCTACTAGGCATTATAAGAAATAACCATATATTTTCTTTTATTCTGACTTCTACGATCGGATATTTTTTTCTTTGGTTTTCAAATCTTTTATATAATTTTATAGGGTTTTAACAAATTTCGTACAAATTCTAATACATTTTTTTCATGTTTTACAACTTTTATAACAAAAAAATATATATCTTTATATCTTACTTCTTCGTACTGATATTTTTCTTTTAATTTCGTATTTGTCCTGTCATTTTGATAGGTTTTAACAATCTCCGTACAAATTCTAATGCATTTTCTACATTTTTACAACTTTTATATAAATTTAAGTACTAGCTATTATAAGAAATAACCATATATTTTCTTTTATTCTGACTTCTTCATTCCGGCATGTTTCTTTGGATTTCATACTTTTCTTATATTTTATGAGATTTTGACAATTTTCTTACAATTTATTGTGTATCTTCTACATTTTTATAACAAATAAACATATAATTTCTTTATATCTCAATTCTTCGTAATCATATTTTTCTTTTAATTTCGTATTTTTCCTGCCATTTTGTTAGATTTTAACAATTTTCGTAAAAATTCTAATGCATTTTCTACATGTTTACAACTTTTATATAAATTTAAGTACTAGGTATTATAAGAAATAACCATATATTTTCTTTTATTCTTACTTCTACTAGGCATTATAAGAAATAACCATATATTTTCTTTTATTCTGACTTCTACGATCGGATATTTTTTTCTTTGGTTTTCAAATCTTTTATATAATTTTATAGGGTTTTAACAAATTTCGTACAAATTCTAATACATTTTTTTCATGTTTTACAACTTTTATAACAAAAAAATATATATCTTTATATCTTACTTCTTCGTACTGATATTTTTCTTTTAATTTCGTATTTGTCCTGTCATTTTGATAGGTTTTAACAATCTCCGTACAAATTCTAATGCATTTTCTACATTTTTACAACTTTTATATAAATTTAAGTACTAGCTATTATAAGAAATAACCATATATTTTCTTTTATTCTGACTTCTTCATTCCGGCATGTTTCTTTGGATTTCATACTTTTCTTATATTTTATGAGATTTTAACAATTTTCTTACAATTTATTGTGTATCTTCTACATTTTTATAACAAATAAACATATAATTTCTTTATATCTCAATTCTTCGTAATCATATTTTTCTTTTAATTTCGTATTTTTCCTGCCATTTTGTTAGATTTTAACAATTTTCGTAAAAATTCTAATGCATTTTCTACATGTTTACAACTTTTATATAAATTTAAGTACTAGGTATTATAAGAAATAACCATATATTTTCTTTTATTCTTACTTCTACTAGGCATTATAAGAAATAACCATATATTTTCTTTTATTCTGACTTCTACGATCGGATATTTTTTTCTTTGGTTTTCAAATCTTTTATATAATTTTATAGGGTTTTAACAAATTTCGTACAAATTCTAATACATTTTTTTCATGTTTTACAACTTTTATAACAAAAAAATATATATCTTTATATCTTACTTCTTCGTACTGATATTTTTCTTTTAATTTCGTATTTGTCCTGTCATTTTGATAGGTTTTAACAATCTCCGTACAAATTCTAATGCATTTTCTACATTTTTACAACTTTTATATAAATTTAAGTACTAGCTATTATAAGAAATAACCATATATTTTCTTTTATTCTGACTTCTTCACTCCGGCATGTTTCTTTGGATTTCATACTTTTCTTATATTTTATGAGATTTTAACAATTTTCTTACAATTTATTGTGTATCTTCTACATTTTTATAACAAATAAACATATAATTTCTTTATATCTCAATTCTTCGTAATCATATTTTTCTTTTAATTTCGTATTTTTCCTGCCATTTTGTTAGATTTTAACAATTTTCGTAAAAATTCTAATGCATTTTCTACATGTTTACAACTTTTATATAAATTTAAGTACTAGGTATTATAAGAAATAACCATATATTTTCTTTTATTCTTACTTCTACTAGGCATTATAAGAAATAACCATATATTTTCTTTTATTCTGACTTCTACGATCGGATATTTTTTTCTTTGGTTTTCAAATCTTTTATATAATTTTATAGGGTTTTAACAAATTTCGTACAAATTCTAATACATTTTTTTCATGTTTTACAACATTATAACAAATAAATATATAATATCTTTATATCTTACTTCTTCGTACTGATATTTTTCTTTTAATTTCGTATTTGTCCTGTCAAATTCCGCAATGGATTGAGCTGCATCCTATCGAATTGATAAGACGTAATGCTATAGCTTACGTATCATATTCATTTAAATTATCCTATCGTTGCCAATGTCTTTATTTAAAAATGAAATATTAATATTTAATGCAGACAATTATAGTTTAATCGAATATTGGTTATTTAAAAAAACATTTTATAAAAAAATATTAAACCGACTTCGAAACCTAGGAACCAGTAAAAATAAATTCACTGAAAAGTATGAATTAATTACCTTCTGATTTTTATGAATACACAGCAAAATTGAAATGGTATAAAAAGTGGAAAAGTGCAATAAGACGAATAATTTTATTTTGATTTGTACAAATACACACTAATTGTTAATAAAAATTATTAAATTTAAATATTAAATACTATGTTTAATACAACACAATCTTTTCGGAGGCGGCGCAAAATTTAAAATTTTTTACACTAGACATTATGAAAATCTTCTAAATGGATCTTCTCTTCCCAGATATTGATTTCAATGCCTACTAATGGAATTGTATCAGTAACATGTTATTTCTATTTTGCGCCGCCTCCGAAAAGGTTGTGTTGTATTGAACATAGTATTTAATATTTAAATTTAATAATTTTTATTAACAATTAGTGTGTATTTGTACAAATCAAAATAAAATTATTCGTCTTATTGCACTTTTCCACTTTTTATACCATTTTCAATTTTGCTGTGTATTCATAAAAATCAGAAGGTAATTATTTCATATTTTTCAGTGAATTTATTTTTACTGGTTCCTAGGTTTCGAAGTCGGTTTAATATTTTTTTATAAAATGTTTTTTATTTAACAATTTTTAGTTGGAGAAGATAACAAATGTAGAAAACCGTACGTTGGTTTAAAAATTTTGTTGGTAATTGGTCGTTAATAAAATAAACGTTGGTTTAAAAATTTCGAAATCTTTTTACGCTCTAACAGGTTTGTCTTTCCCAGGTCTTTTTATTATACAATAATTGTATAAAATTATTATGAAATACACTTTACCTTTTCAATTTTATGAATACACACAGAAAAGTGGGACAGCGGTGCGTGTATTATACAACTTTCAACACACTACGTTTTATGATTATAAATGGATTTTTTTTTTAAAAAAAAAAAATCAATGTTCAATTGGGAAGGGAACACATAAAATGTTTTTCCACAATGACAATATTTTTCTTTTGCTAAATGTCGTCAGTACTTGTCATTTACGTAGAGAATCAGTGTTCCGAGATGTGTCGAGTTAAATATACATAAATACATAAATCCGGCCATTCCAAGATGAAGTAGATAAGTCACTGAACAGTCGAGAATTTGGCCGGTTTTAGACAAGATATCGTTAATGGAGAATCGATGAGGATGCTAATATGATCTATAGTAAATTTTTAAATTTTGATTGCTTGAATATCCTTCTAAAAACTATGGCGATATTAAACACGACTTCATTGGATAACATCATTGGATAGAAGTCCCTGCAAAAAAGGGGCAACCATAAAATTTATCGATATCAAAAAGACTGTCTCGCTAGGATAGAAGCAACAGGGTTTGGGACTCACATATGGTTAATTTATTATTACGAAGGATATCATTATTCTCCGTATTAGACTACTGACTTAATTCCAAAGGTTGATTCAATTATGTTCGTAATTCCTTACGATGATTTTTTGACTAAATTTATTACCGAAGTACTATGAATTATATCCTTCGTAATAAAACATTATTCAGAAAATAAATTGCTAAACAATGTTGCTTCAATTCTTGTGGCGTAGCATTTATCATCATTTTTAACAATCATTTCCATGAGTGCCAAATTTATGCTGAGGGACTTTCATACAATGAGGTTGTTTTCGGGTAGTTATCAAGTTTTATTTTGTAGTTTTTATTGATGGATGAACACCAGCAAAAGCCTCGATAGTTGTAGAAACAAATTTAAAAACTGATACTAGTAATCCGGATAACATAACAGAAGTGTCACCCATAAAGGATCGGCACAAGACCTCCGGCAAGATATTCAACAGTAACCGAGTGTATCCGGAAGACAGAGTTATCTGAATCCTTTATTAAGTCAACTGAAAATAAGCTTTTCCAGAAATTATTGTATTCTTTTTTAATTTGCATAGTCAATAAAAGATAGAAATCAAAATCTAATTTAAATCAATAATAGCTACGATTTTAAATTTAAACGATCCTTCGGGAGCTTGAAGAAGTCTTAAATTCTGCTTTAAAACGATTACCAATACTCAGTCTTTCTTGGAATTCCACGAATTTTGTTGTCTTATGATTATGGTGTCCAACCGTTGATTAGATCTAAATTAAGAAGGTTTACTGTTATCGGTGAATATACATCTATCTAATATTTATGCTAATATCGCTACAGAAAACGACAGCGATATTATATTCTGCTGATATTTATATCTTCATTTAAATCTAATGTTGAAAAATTAGTTAAGGTTATGTATAGGTTTGTTCCAACAAGCACGTAAAACACATCGATAACTAACAGACTGCTCATGTTCTCCCCCCACTCTTTTGATTCTGAATTTGATTGGTTGGTTTTCCCATTTGATTCATCCAGCAGTAATACAATAATTGGATTTGTTAGTTATCAATTAGTTTTAATAGCTTGTTGGAGCATACCTTATGTTATATATGCCATATGTTTTTCCAATAAGTAAACAATTTGAGCGATAATTAAATAATTATTTTCATGTTTTTTCCCGATAACTTCTTAAATAAATTAGGAACCCCAAAAAGGTTTAAATGGGACCACCTTGGGAAAATACTCTACAAGATGCAAAAGGTTTCATTCCAATTGGTCCACCCATCTCTGAGTAATCGGTGAACATACATAGAAAAAAAAAAAAAAAGGCACAAAAAAAAAAAGTCACATACGTATCGAATTGAGTAACCTCCTCTTTCGTTCGAAGTCGGTTAAAAATAATTATATTGCTAATTTAATCATAACATTTTATGAATTATTATCGTATAAAAGCTATTATTTTACTTCTGATAATAGCAGAAGTATATCTCACCATCAGAATGCGGATATACTTCTAGTATCTATTTTAATCAATCGTATGTTAAAATATACATAATATGAGCCTGATAAGTGATTTCAGGCTCATATTATGTCCAAATCAATAAATAAATAATAATACAGAAAAAACATGTGTATTTTTATTTAACTTTTAAGCAGAATTATTATTATCACATTGTTATATTATATCTAAAAAATTGTACGTACCTATACCAAAAAACATAAAAATATAGATAATAATAACTATTTAAGTTATTTACGTAATTTTAAGTACTAGGTATTATAAGAAATAACTATATATTTTCTTTTATTCTGACTTCTACTAGGTATTATAAGAAATAACCATATATTTTCTTTTATTCTGACTTCTACGATCGGATATTTTTTTCTTTGGTTTTCATATCTATTATATAATTTTATAGGATTTTAACAAATTTCGTGCAAATTCTAACACATTTTTTTCATGTTTTACAACTTTTATAACAAATAAATATATAATATATTTATATCTTACTTCTTCGTACTGATATTTTTCTTTTAATTTCGTATTTGTCCTGTAATTTTGTTAGATATAAAAAAGTTTCGTACAAATTATAATGCATTTTCTACATTTTTACAACCTTTATATAAATTTAACAAAGTTTATGTCAAATAACGATTAAAACTGTCAACTAAAAACTTGCAGTTACATAGGCTCGATTATACATTCAAAATAATATCCCAAACCTGCTGTAATTATATCGTGTATGAGAACTGAACGATGTGGCAGAGGACTGGGTGCGCCCGAGTCACTGTCGCCTTTTCGCCGCTAAGGTCCGTTTTCTATAAAACTGGTTGATATATTTTGAAATTCGACTACTGATTTTAAAGAAGAATAATTGCTCCAGATGTTTTATTTCAGGTCGTTTTTCGTTAACGATGGCCGTTTAATCACAATTTTTTTTTTTTTTTTTTTTTTTTTTTTTTTTTTTTTTTTTCCTAGCGCTACGGTCCTGATAGGACCTTGGCCTCTTCAACGATTCTTTTCCATTCGTTTCGGTCCTGGGTGATATTCCTCCATCGCCTCACTCCAAGCCGCCGCAGGTCGTCCTCCACGTCGTCCAGCCATCTCAGTCGTGGTCTGCCTCTTCTTCTAGCTCCACCTGGTCGACTATACATTAGGTTTCGAGGCAAACGCTCTTGAGGCATTCTCTCGACGTGTCCTAACCATCTGATGCGCCCACTTTTGATTACAGCTACCAGGTCTGGAGAGTTGTAGAGCTGTTTAAGTTCTGCATTTGTCCTTATCCTCCATTGTCCATTCTGGTATACTGGGCCGTACATCTTCCGGAGTATTTTCCTTTCCCATATAGCAAGCATCCTTTCATTTTCTCGGGATAACACCCATGTTTCGCTACCATACGTAACGATTGGCCTTATCATAGTTTTGTAAATTAACTCTCGGGCCCTTCTAGACAGTATCTTGAACCGCAGTGCCTTTTGGGCAGCATAATATTGCCTGTTTCCAGCTGCTATCCTCGCTTTGATTTCTGTGAGCATGTCATTGTCCTGTGTCAGTATCGATCCTAGATACTTGAAATCGTGACACACCGGAAAGGCATGCTCTCCCAATCTGAGTTCTTTCGTTCGCTGCTCATTTTTAGCGGTAGAGGAAAGCATGTATGCCGACTTGCGCTCGTTAATTTTAAGGCCCCGCGCTGCTGCAGCCCTTTCGAATTCCTCAAGGGTACCTGAAAGTGCCGGGATGGTTCTTGACATCAGCGCCACATCGTCCGCGTATGCCAAATGCTGCGTGATTCGGTTGCAGATGGTTCCTCCTGGGTTGGTTCGTATTCCTCTTACGGCCATTTTCATTGAGAGGTTGAATAGGGTTGTCGCCTGGGGGTCTCCCTGTCTCAATCCCGATCGCACTGTAAATTCCTTGGAGAGTTCTCCTTGTAACTTGACACGGCATCTCGATCCTGCCATTGTCATTCGCACCAACCGCACAAGTTTCTTAGGTATTCCCATGTTTATTAGGTCATCTATTAGCCTCTCCCTGTCAATGGAGTCGTACGCTTGTTGAAAATCTAAGAAAAGGTGGTGGAGGTTTATGTTAAACTCATGCGTCTTTTCCAAAACTTAACGCATTGAGAATATGTGATCTATGGTGGATCGCCCTCTCCTGAAGCCACATTAACCTGGAATTTTAACTTTTACGCGAGTGACTTGAAAAAATTGACTTTACAGGTATTTTATGTTATCAAGACTAATTATTTTAGAACTTTTGTTTATTTATTCTGAATCTAAAACTATCTAGCTTAATAAAAGACCAGTTATGGCGAAATTAAGTATAATGGTGATTGTAAGTAATAAAAAAACTAACTAAAATCAAATTCGTCATTCCGCCATGTTTGAACGCCATTTTCGGTTAGTGCGGCCACTTTTTTTTCTGGGAACATTGGCTTTTTCTTAATCTTTTATCACAAGGAACACAACGATATGCCATTTCGTCAAATGGTCAAAAAACCATATGTTTTCTTTAATTCATACTTCTTCATTCCGGCATGTTTCTTTGGATTTCATACTTTTCTTATATTTTATGAGATTTTAATAATTTTCTTACAATTGATTGTGTATCTTCTACATTTTTATAACAAATAAACATATAATTTCTTTATATCTCACTTCTTCGTAATCATATTTTTCTTTTAATTTCGTAATTGTCCTGTCATTTTGTTAGATTTTATTTAAAATCGCATAATGGAATCACTGTCAGCATTCCTCAATGGATGGAGCTGCATCCTATCGAATTGATAAGACGTAATGCTATAGCTTTATTATCCTTAATTTAAATTATCCTATCGTTGCCAATGTCATTATTTAAAAATGAAATATTAATATTTAATGCAGACAATTATAGTTTGATCGAATATTGGTTATTTAAAATTATTATATTGCTAATTTAATCATAAAATTTTATGAATTATTGTCGTATAAAAGCTATTATTTTACTTCTGATAATAGCAGAAGTATATCTCACCATCAGAATGCGGATATACTTCTAGTATCTATTTTAATCAATCGTATGTTAAAATATACATAACATGAGCCTGATAAATGATTTCAGCTGAATATCACTCAAGACGTTATTGTACAGTTCCCTCCCCAAATCAATAAATGAATAATAATAGAGAAAAAACATGTGTATTTTTTTTAACTTTTAAGCAGAATTATTATTATCACATTGTTATATTACATCTAAAAAATTATACGTACCTATACCATAAAACATAAAAATATAGATAATAATAACGTATTTTGTATATCTATATATTAGTGATATTTTACAAAACTAAAGAATCAAAATATGAATGAAATTTTGGGTTTATAATTGTAATGTTAAAGGTATAATTTGCAGTTATCTTCATATTTTTGTTTTGATTGTTAGGTCTTGATATTGAAAGAGGGAGAGCAACTCTCAGGAAAGATGGGAGAATATTTAAAACACTACTTCCACCATACATGCTACGGAATGTTCGTAATTTCCAGGCACCCGGACTGTTGTCGATATTTATAATCGATAACAGGAAACAGTACCTTATACTTAGCTGTTAAGAGCTAAGTATGAGTAGGTATGAGGAATTACATGAAGGTGTCAACTTCCACATACATGCTACGAAATGTTCGTAATTTATCAATTATCAGTTTATGATGTGTAATATAGTTTATAAATAAAAAAATGATTAACTTTTATTGCAGTCCTTATTACCTAATATTCTTCTTGAGAAATTAAAAAATAATGTAAGTGT
Source organism: Aelia acuminata (assembly GCA_911387785.2). Taxonomy (NCBI): domain Eukaryota; kingdom Metazoa; phylum Arthropoda; class Insecta; order Hemiptera; family Pentatomidae; genus Aelia; species Aelia acuminata. The sequence continues at coordinate 66,390,903 of OU426980.1, read as the reverse complement.
CAACTATTGACACAATGAATGTCAACATTCCAAACCTTTTCATTTTAATGTGTCAACTATTGGCACATTTTAGAAGGTTAAAAGAAATAATTATTTTCAAAAACCGTAAATGTAGACCATAGGATATTGTATTCCCAGTTTTCTAGAGGGAATGGCCTAACTAAATTCATAACAAAGATTAACCTAACATCAATATTTTAGTAAACAGTGTCAATAATCTAATATTTTTTTTCTTAACCTGTCAACTATTGGTACAGTTACCCTATTTTATTTTTATTCATACTTCTTCATTCCGGTATTTTTTTTTTTAATTTCATATCTTATTTATAAGATTTCATATTATTTTGTGAGATTTTTTACGATTAAAACACTTTTCTAAACTGTACTAACTCTCATGCATTTCCTACATATAATTTTGTTATTTGTTACTTCTTCATACCGTTATGTTTCTTTTAATTTTGTATTTTCCAGTCATTTTGTTAGATTATAACAATTTTCGTACTAATTCTCATGCATTTCCTACATTTTTTACAACTTTTATATAGATTTAACAAATTTTATAACAAATGACCATACATTTTCTTTCTTTCAAAGTCATTTTTTCTTGGATTGTTTAGTCATTTTGTTAGAATTTAACGATTTTCGTACAAATTCTAATGTATCTTCTATATTTTTACAACTTTTATATATAAATTTAGCAAAGTTTATAATAAATAACCATATGTTTTCTTTTTATTCTAATTTCTTCGATCCGACATTTTTCTTCAGATTTCATGTTTTTTTTTTTTCTTTTTTATAATTTTATAAGATTTTGACAAATTTAGGATGAATTCGATTGCGTTTTTCTTAATTTTTTTACAGTTTTTATAACAAATGAATATCTCTTATAGCAAATGAACAACATTTTGTAACTAATAAACGTATAATTTCTTTATCGTCAGTTCCACTGCTTTTCTTATTATTTCACATATCTGTTATAATTTTTTTTATTTTTACGTTTTAGGGTAAAATCTGCTACATTTTAATCGTTTCATGATAATCTTCGGGAGTACGTTGTTGGCAGTCAGTGTGAGCGGATGGGATTGTTGAGACTGCCAGCAATTGTGACTTATTCATTACTTTATATTTTTGTTTAGTGACTTTATAAACTTGTTTTTATTTCTTTTTTACTTCTTTTTTTTCTTCTCTTTTTTTTATCAATGAGAGTAGTTTATTTTTTCTGAAATGTCGTTCACGGGTGAGGAACCACGACAATTTAAGTTGGTGGAAGCTAATACAAAGTATTCCACTAAAAGAAAAAAAGTTGAAGACAATTGTGATACCTTCAGCATCACAACTAATAACAGCTATGAAGCTTTATCTGATGAAGAGGAGATGTTGGACGAATCGGAGGCCCAAGCCGGAACCTCAACCCAGCAGCAGCCGGCCCCCCCTGTTCTAACCAAAGGTAACAATCTTCCACCTATAGTTGTCTATAGCTATATACAAAAGCATGCCGAATCCATGAAATATTCAAAAAGCAAATGCAAGAAAGATTTCGGTATAAAATATAGAGGAAATAGATTAGTTTTTTACCCGCAATGCAAAGAAGATTACGATTTCATCTTAAAAGAAGTCGTAAATTCAAAATTAGAATGTCATACGTACACACCTAGCGATGAAGCGAATAAAACTTTAATATTAAGAAATATTCCTCCTAACATAACGTGTGAAGAGATAACGGCTGATCTGATTGATTACCAACTACCGGTCCTCAAAGTAACCCAGATGATTAAAAAAGTCGGGGAAAACGAATCTGTAAAACTACCAGTTTTTATTGTTACATTTAAAAATACTGTTGAAATTAAAAAAATAATGTCTGTAAAAAAGGTTTGTCAGTGTATCGTTTCATGGGAGCGCTACAAGAATGTATCAGGTATTACACAATGTTACAAGTGTCAGTCGTTTTACCACGAAGCCAAAAATTGTTACAGAAAGCCTAAATGTGTAAAATGCGCCGGGGAACATTTAACTAAAGACTGCAAAATTAACTCATCCGCTGAGCCCAAATGTGCTAATTGTGGTGGCCCCCCACCCTGCTAATTACCGTGGATGTAAGTACTACGAACTTAAAAATAAATTGAAAATTGAAAACAACAAGAAAAAAGCTCAGATTAAAAACGGAACAGTTATTGAGTTCCGTAAAAACGAAGCCGATTTTCCTTCACTTCCGGGATCAACATCGACCTTTAGTCAATCAGCCTGGGGAAGGCACAACAAGACAAACAACAACAACGATATAGAAGACTCCAAGGAATTATCTTTTAGTGACATTTTAAAAGAAATTAAAACTTTGTTTTCAACCTTCAATATTTCAGAATTGATTAACAATTTCAAACAGCTCGTTAGTAAACTTAAAACCGCCCCCGACACTTTGACTAAAATAAGCGTAGTGGCTAAATTTTTTTGTGATATTTTATGTTAAATTTTTTTAGAAATTGTAAACTAATGTCATGGAATTGTAGATCAGTTTTAAACAAAGTTGCTGATTTTTCATATTTCGTTAATAATAATAATATTGATATAATCGCCCTCAGCGAAACTAATCTAAAAACCAAGCACAATCTTACAACCCCTGGTTATAATGTTTACAGATGCGATGAGGGTAGAGGTGTAGCTCTGTTAGTTAAAACATCGATTTCTCATTATCCTATTTTATTGCCTAAATTAATAAATCTAGTTGCCACAGGAATTAAAATTGTGCTTGGTTCTATTGAAATCCTGGTAATATCTGCTTATCAATCACCATCTAAACTATTTTACCTAGCGACTTTCAAAAAATATTTTCTATGCATAATCATGTAATCCTGCTTGGTGATCTGAATTCTAAACACATAGGTTGGAATTGTAATGTAAACTACAGAAACGGCAAATTCTTAAGTGAATTATCTTTTAAAATTAATTTTAGAATTGTTGCTCCTGAAGAACCGACATATTATCCTGATAGAACCTATTGCTCCCCTAGTATTATAGACATCGCTCTAACTAAAAACATACCTTTCACTATAACACCCAAGTCCTTATCAGCTCTTCCTTCGGATCACAACCCTGTCATTTTTTCCATAGACCAACATTTAAAAAATAAACCAAAGAAAGTTTTTTTTGACTTTAAACTCGCCAACTGGGGTAAATTTCGCGCGAATATTGACAAAAACATTCAAATTAATCCAATCATTACTAAGCCTTCAGATATAGACACACTTGTCAATAATTTTCATAACACCATAACATATGCAGCTAATGAATCAATACCCCTTTTTACACAGAAAACAGATAGATTAAAAATGAATCCATTCCTATCATACTTAATTAAAATCAGGAACAAAGTTAAAAAAGCTTACTGCAGACATCGTTATCGCTGGATAAAGAAAACTTTAAATAAACTCAACAAATTTATTTCCAAGCTTGTAACTAAATTAAAAAACATCGAGTGGAACAAATTTTTATCAACTATATCCCCTACGAGTAATAATAAAATGTTTAAATTAGCTAACCGTTTCCGTTATCCGACTACAAGCGTTCCCCCACTAGTAAAATTATCTGTCACCCAGCAACTTAGAATAAGGAACTCGCCTGCGAGCTATGCTTTCAGTGATCACGACAAAGCTAATCTGCTTGCTGATTATTTTGAAAACGTTCACAAAATGAACTTAGATCTGGAAATACCATCCTTTACTCGAAAGGTTCTCAGGCAAACAAAAATATATCAAACTCCTGTAAACAAAAAGTTTGACAACTGTAAAATCGTTTCTCCTAAAGAACTAAAAAATACTATCTCTAAGCTAACTACCAAAAAATCCCCCGGTTCCGACGGAATTTCCAACATATTTTTAAAACAATTATCAAAAAAGTCGATAATTCATCTTACAAAAATAATAAATCATATATTAATGTTTGGCCACTTTCCCGAGTTATGGAAATTAGCAAAAGTAATAACAATTCCTGTTGACGCATCTGATACAAAAAATATTAGAAGGTCTATTTATTTATTTTTATGTATCTTCTCTTTTTTTAATAATTTCAAATTACTGAGTAGTTTGTAAAAATTGTTTTATTTTATTTTGATATTTACGCGCGGACCGCTTTATGCGCGGCCGCCTGCAATAAACAAAGGGAGCCGTACCTTGTACTCTCGTATAGGGTACGAGCGGCCCTGCAGTCAGTAGTAGCCTGATGCAACAACAAGCAACACCAGGGCATTTCTCCAGGACCTTTCCTTTCTTTAGTACGACTACGTTCCATGAACAAGGGACCACGGCCACCAGTCGTTAAAGGGAACAACGTCCTAGGCCCAGCCGCCTAACAAGTGAAAATTCAGCTCGCAGAGTAGCGAATAAACGGGGTACCAGGTACCATCCGTCCACTTCAATGTTCCTCAAAACTGTAAGTGAACATTTTCAGTTAACTCTTAAGTGGTTGCACTTGTGCCTAATATTCAACTTCATAGTGCAATTCGACAGTTGGAGTAGCGCATTACTCATTATTAATTCTAACTTATATCAGCTTCAGTGGCTAGACCGTTAAGTGCCAGCTTCTAAGTAAAACTATTAGAGTTCAATACTCATCTTACAGTGAAAACCCTTTTTTTTCTTCTTTCTCATGAAATACTCAGTGTATATAATTAATTTTTTTTTTTGGGAAGAATTATTTTAGTTTATTATTTATTTTATAAATAGAATATAAATTATGTTAAGCTATTGCGAAATTAATTTAGTAATTGATGTATATATGTATAAATATTTTTTTTTTCTTTTTGTATTCTATTCTCTTGCACTATTCTATTCAAGTAAAATTTTATTTATCATTTTATCTGGTGCATAACATAATATTTTATATTTTACTTGATATTTTGTTAGCTGTTCTATAGTATATATATATCATTTCTATAAATATTTTTATTTTTAATAATTTATTTCTTTACTTGCATTTAAGAATTTCATGCTTTTAATTTTTATTTAAATGCTAATATGCTTTGGTCATTTTTATCTATAATAAATAAGGTCATTATTTTGTTTAAATAATTTTCCTGTTTATTCTTAATACCCAGTTGCACGTTAAATCATTTTTTGGTCCTCCGCTTGGACGTGCAGCCTGGTATCAAGTTGTAATTTTTTTTGGCCTTGTTTATTTTGACATATGATTTTCATAAATTTATTTTTATAAATTTATCATTTTTTCACGCATTGTAACGTCAATATCTCGCCTTTAAAATTTACTATCATTATAATTCGTCATATTCTATTATTTTTGTCTCTCCTTTTAGGCATTAGCTCATTAGGTAACAATATGGAGAACCTTCCCGCCGTTAAGCAAGCGAACTTTAAGATTCTTAAGGCAAAACTTCAGAGCTAAGATTAAGACCATTTTTGAGCAAGGTCGTTCTATAGCAAATGATAGTTCACAACTTTTTCTCTTTAAGGGCATGTTTAAGGAACTTAAATCATATTTTGATGCCTTTACTATTACATGGGATAAACTAACTGAGTTTGTTATTAGCGAATCCTTGTCAAAGGATATCTTCCCAACCGAAAGCGATAGTATTTTGCAAAAGAATATTGAAGGCTACTATTTTGAAGCATGCGCTATTTACGAACAGCACATGAATCCTACCCCTCAGTTGGCTTCCACCACACTAAATCCAAACACACACACTAGTATCCTTAATGAATCTCGTACAATTAGAGCTAGGTTGCCCCAAATCAATCTGCCCTCATTCAGTGGAATTCAAGTCGAATGGCCATTATTTAGGGATACCTATCGTTCATTGGTGCACGATGAAGAATCCTTATCCAATATTGAAAAATTCCTCTTCCTAGTTTCTTGTCTCAAGGGCCCACCACTTGCCTTGCTAAAGGGCATTGAATTACAAGAAGGGAATTATAATCAGGCTTGGAAGCTTCTAAATGATACATATGATGACAAACGGAGGTTAGCAAATAGTTATCTAAAAAACGTACTTGAATTCAGCCCCCTCAAAGGCCGACCATCTTCTGCTTGTTTAAAACATTTACTTACCAAGGTTGGCGAGAGCATAGAGTCCTTTAAACAACTCAATATTCCCAATTCAGAGGATTTTATATTATTCTTCCTCGTTTTACGTTATTTAGATCCAGACACCCGAAGTGCATTTGAAAAACAACACTCCAAGATTGAATTTCCAACTTGCAAAAATCTCATTGATTTCATCAAGGTGGAATGGAGATCATTAGAACTGACCAATGAGGAAGTCAGTGTAATTCACAATAAAACACATCATCCTCAAGGCCAAAGGCAACAATCCTTCATTAAGGAAAATCGAAATAAGACCACTCTTTTGGCTGATCTTGATGCACCAAACACTTCAAAATATCAAAATGGGACGATGGAAAGTTCAAGAAAATTTACTCTGCCTCCTTGCGTTGTTTGTAAGGGTCGGCACAATCTGTATCAGTGCACTCAATTCCGAAAAGCGACACCTTCACAGAAACTCAGTCTCTTAAGGAATTGGAATGGTTGCACCAACTGTCTTTCACAAAGACACCCCCTCAGTAAATGCACTTCACAAAGGAGATGCCAGTTATGCTCCAGGAACCATCACACTTGGTTACACATCCAACAAACGCAAGATGTTAGTCAACCTGTTCCTGCAACGTCTGACGTGGTACTGGGGGCCCTCAGTCATCAAGGTGAGGTCTTATTGGGTACAACCATAATAGAAGTAAAGGATGCGAATGGTGGTTACCAAAAGGTTCGAGCTGTAACCGATAGTGGCAGTCAACACTCCTTTATGACTGAAAGCTGCGCTGCCAGATTAGGTTTAGCTGTTGAACAATGCACTCAAAAGGTGTCCGGTATCGGTCAGTCACCACTTACGGGTATGGTAGGAAAGACAAACTGCTGCATTCGTTCTATGATTACTTCTGATATTCATAATGATCTTTGGGTGGAGCCTATTGTAGTTCATCGAATCACAGGTGATCTTCCTCATACCCCCTTACCTACAGCCATCAAATCACTTTATAAATCTTATGTGCTTGCAGACGAAGAATTCTGGAAACCTAGCCCTATAGAATTTCTATTAGGTGGAGATTTATATTATGAAATAATAACTGGGCGTCCAATCACAGTTGCTCCAGAGTTACCAAAACTGCTTCCCACAATATTTGGGCATATCATAGGAGGTCCCATGACAAGTATGCCTGCATCAAGGAGATCATCTAGCCTCTTCGTGAACTCAACAGATAGCATAGAGGAAATAATGTCCAAGTTTTGGGAGGTTGAAGAGATGTCCAGTAAACCTGTTATAACAAAAGAGGAAAGAGCCTGCGAAGAACATTTCTTAGCTACTCATCAGAGATTGCCCTCTGGGCGTTATATCGTCTCCCTGCCTCTGAAGGAATCTATAAAAAACTTAATAAACCCTAGGCAACAAGCATTCAATCGCCTTTTGAACTTGGAATTTAAGCTGAGTAAGGATCCTGCTCTCAAAGAGGAATACCACAAGTTCATGCAGGAGTACGTATCTTTAGGTCACATGAAAGTCGCACTGCCCAACACATCAGCCTACACTATTCCGCATCACGCAGTCTTTAAGTCTCAAAATGGTGAAAGAAAATTGAGAGTTGTGTTTGACGCATCCTGCAATTCTAAATCAGGTTCCCTCAATGATCACATGAATACAGGTCCTAAACTGCAACTGGATATTGCAGATGTTATCTCCAATTTCCGAGTACACCAGTTTGTTTTAACAGCAGATATCGTCAAAATGTATAGACAGATATTGGTAAACCCATCTGATAGGAAATACCAACACATCCTCTGGCGTTTCAACTCTGCAGACGTTGTTCAAGACTTCGAGTTATGCAATGTTACATATGGAGAAAGGGCCTCTGCATTCCTTGCCCAAAGAACTATTAAACAGCTCATAATCGATGAGGGTGCTCCTTACCCTTTAGCAGCTAAAGCCTTGTTGGAAGATATTTATGTAGACGATATAGCTACCGGAGCACAAACTGTTAAAGAGTGTTTGCAACTGAAGGAAGAATTAATAGCATTATTGGCTAAAGGGGGATTTCAATTGAGCAAATGGTCTAGTAATTGCCCTGAAATCCTAAGCACGATCTCTGAAGGCCAACTTGGTAGTTCCTGCGTGACTCTAACTGACGAAACAGACACCAGAATAAAGGTATTGGGAATTCAATGGAAGACATTTTCTCCTATGAAATATGCACACCTTCTTCGAACTCCAGTAAGAGGGCGATACTTTCTGCCATCGCTCGCATCTATGACCCTGTTAACGCTCATAAACTTTAATTTATTACTTAAATCAATTTGTTGTGGTTGTTTTTTTTTTTTTGTTTCTTTTAAAATGAAGTCATTTATTTTATTTTATTGTTCAATTTCTTAATTTTTGTTAATAGGGTTTAATTTGTATAATTATTTTGTTTAGATAAATGCTAATATGCTTTGGTCATTTTTATCTATACTAAATAAGGTCATTATTTTGTTTAAATAATTTTCCTGTTTATTCTTAATACCCAGTTGCACGTCAGTCACAACATATTAACGATTGTAAACAGGAAAGTCTTCTTGTGAAACTCTATCACATTCGTAACAATTCCCAAACCTGGTAAAAATTTGTCCCTTCCTAGCAGTTTTCGGCCGATATCATTGCTCAGCTCAATAAGCAAAGTGGTGGAAAAAATTATTCTCTCGCGAGTACAATTGTTTATTGATGAAAAGCAACTGATTTCTTCTTTCCAGTTCGGCTTTAAGAGAAATCATTCTACTATCTCTCAACTTGCTAGGGTAACTGACAACATAGCACATAATTTCAATATTAAAAAACACACGGGTATGGCACTATTAGACATTAAAAAGCTTTTGACTGTGTTTGGCACAGGGGTCTGATATACAAACTTATCTCTTTTAAATTTCTTTCATACCTCATTTATTTGATAAATAGTTATTTGTCAAATCGCAAGTTTTTTGTCCAAATTAACGATTCGAAATCCGATTTAAAAATCTTTCAGGCCGGTGTTCCACAAGGCTCTGTGCTTGGTCCTATTTTTTTCAATCTTTATATAAATGATATCACAGCAATGAAAGGTAAAACTGAAATAGCTCTTTTTGCCGACGATACATGTTTCTTCATTTCTTCATACAGAATAGACACAATAGCAAACCATCTGAATTTAGCATTATCAAAATGTTTTAAATATTTTAATAAATGAAAAATCCGACCTAATCAAAATAAAACAAAAGCCATTATTTTCACTAAGCGCAGGCCTAAAATTGACAGTTTCGTAGTTATAGATAGAAATGCCTTACCTTGGTCCAAAAATATTACTTACTTGGGACTTAATATAGATTCGCGACTAACATATTCCTATCACATTACCACTCAAATAAATAAAGCCATAGGCGTCTAACATAAATTATTTCCATTGCTTTCAAAATATTCCCGTTTAAATATTATAAATAAAAAATTATTGTATTATTCTTACATACGGCCTATAGTATGTTATGGTTGATACATGTACAATACCTGTATGGTCTAATACATGTACAACTAACTACAGAAAATTGCAAATATTACAAAATAAATGTTTGCGGTTAGTTGGCAACTTCCCTAAATGGACCCCCATAGACTTGATTCACTACAGTTTAGATGTGCCCAGCATCTCCACTTATATTTATAAATTATCAATAGATTTTTTTAATTCATGTGAGGCTAGTCCTCACGTTCATATAAGGGAAATTGTCAACTACACCATATCAGATTTGCCTTATAAGAGGTACAAACACAAAAGATTAAAACATATAGTACTATAAATCAGATAATAGCTTAACGTACAGATATCTTTTTTTTATACGTTTTGTCTTTCTTTAATTTATTTATTTATTTTTTTATGCTATGTATGAGGTTTTTTTTTGTTTTCTTTTTTTTTCCTCATTTATGTAAAATAATTATTGTTAACTCTAACTTTATGATTTTCTTTGAAATCATATGAAATGTGGACATAAGCGCAAAGCTTGAAGCCACACATTGATTATGTTCGTTGTATTATTAATTAAATAAATAAACTTCACATACAATACCGAAAAAAAAAAAAAAAAAAAAAAAAAAAAAAAAAAAAGAGATAATCTTCAATACACACGAACCGCATTTACAACGATTAATATTCTCTTTCTCTCTTTATTAAGATATTTTTCTTTTTATTTCATATTTCTATCATATGAAAAATACAACAAATTAATAGCGCACTTCAATGAAAGAAAAACTATGTTGTTCATTATACCACCCTTCTTCAAGCATTGTCACACGGTATAGAGCTTGTAAAAGTAAACAGAGCATTAAAAGCAAAATTATAAAAAACAAATAAAAGGGATTAGTAAATCTACTGTTAAAAATAAAATCAAATTTGAACATTATGTTACCTGCTTAAAATAACATGTACAATGTAAACATGATGTTAAAAACTTCAGATCATTCAACCATAATTTATTTACTATTAAAACAAATAAAATATCATTATCATCTTTCGATGATAAAAGACATCCTTGATGATGGAGTATCCACCTTGGCCCCACGGCCATTATATGATAAAATAAACTTAATATTTGTTAAATATAATATAGATTTAATAATTTAATGCAATGTTCCATTGAAAAGGCTTTGTAATATTCTAATAATTAAGGGCCACCGCTGGGCGCAAACCTGCGCCTTAGTATTGTAGGCTGCCATGCTAACCACAATACCACAGGTGACCCCAACTGTTTTGTAAGAATAACATAACCTTACACCTACTGTATTAAAAAGTAACAAACTGTTGGGATGCTGGAACTGTAAGACTAAAGAAATATTTTAAACAAATTGAAAATAAACTAAGATTTTTCTTTCAAAAGAAAATTATGAAAATAAATAATTGGTTTTTTTATTTAAAAAATAAAATAATTTCTTCTTTAATTGTCTGTTCTGATTTATCGCAACGTTCGACTTTCGTTCGTACTAGGTAGTAGCGGTCCGGAATATAGCATTCAATTAATAATAAATTCACGCGATGTTATTCGATGCTGCTGATTATCCACGGATGTCCTTCAATCAATTCTAAATTCCTCGCTTTTACTAGGCTTGTATATGATACAATGAATTCAAAAGAGGACACTTTGCGTTACATCATCCCCTTTAAACGAAGAGGAGCTCGAAAGGTATGACGTAATTGCACCCGGGCGGATGATAAATATTGTTATCATTTCTCCACAAACCTACTCGGGGCAGCATCTTTTTAAATAGATAACAAGTATAGCGATAGCTTCTCATCTGCTGACATTGATAAAATTGCGGCACTCTACTTCATGTCTGGGCGGCTTACAAAACGCTGACTGACCATCGATAAGTAAATGAATGGTTCTTTGTCGTCTTAACTCCTCGAGGTCTACCTGCTCGAGATTATCATAGTGCAGAGCTCGTGCTGACTGGGCGTAGATTAGATGGATTCTTTATCCGGCTCAAGTATGAATGGTTCTTTGTCGTCTTGTTTATAATCAGCGGCGGCTGATACCTGGGCGGCATCCTTTTAAACAGATAACAGACCCGTCGCGAGATAGCTCAAGGCATCGCTCGAATGTAATCAGTGCTGAATGAGCATGTTCTCTCCCCGCCACTGCAAGCGGGCTATATAAGAGTGGAGCCACCAGGACGGTATGGGTTGGAACTGTCCGTTATTACTCCGACATCATTGCTTCGTAAAGACAATGATGAATGAATTCTGAATGAACCGGCTGAGTCATGCACCTATGCATTAAATCACACACCTGGCCGGGTTGGGCACTGGGTCAACGCACCCCGTTAAATGTAAACAAACAAAACTCCCACTCAGAGGATGAAGTCAAAAATAAATTGTGTCACCACTCTAAAGGTAAACAAATTGTACCGCTGAAGTCACCGACCCACTCAGAGGATGACGTCACAGGGAGATGATAATGTAAACAAAGGCCGCTAAACCAACCGCCCCCCCCCCTCGCCCTCACAAGGTCGGTCAATGACCCTCAAGGTCACATATAGCCTTACTACGGCACGCTGTATCGAATGTAAACAAAGCGATGTTGCCACATCTCACACATTCCATGCGACGTTGCCGGATTATGCAACCAACCGCCCCCCCCCCTAACCCTAGGTATACACCCCCCTCGCCCCGGCAGACGGCGTGACCTAGTTCACAATTGCACAATCAGTCCTTTATACTACCATCCAGTATGTACAATTTATTCACTCTTAATTGTCTTGCCATCCTCTACATACATGTTAGGAGAAAGTATTTGTTTTTCATATTCATTCACCTTCACAAAGCATTCGATACTGTAGACCATGATTTATTATGGGATAAATTTGACTGTTTTGGAATAAGTAGTAAAATGTTAAGGATTCTTAGAATGATATATCGAAATGCAAAGTTTAAAGTAAAAGTAAATAATGATTTGTTAAGTGGCAGTATTCCCATTTGTATTTATTTATATTTATATTCATATACTTATGGACATATAAACATTTATTTTTGAATAACAATTATAATGAATATCGTATTTTAAACCTAACTAGTAGGATAATATTTTTTATTCTTTATTTTATTATTGTTGGATTGTCAATACTGCGTAATGCCTTGGAATAGTTCCCGTCCGATAGAGCGAAAAGCATTAAACTCAGCCGCCAATAGGCGAAGAGCGTGGTTACTAGGGATCGGATTCGAATTTATTTACATATTTTTTTCTATGCAATTTACAGACGTTTTTCAACTAGAAGTATTCACATTGACACTTTTTAAGCCCTTTGAGCTTACTTTTATTTCACATATTTGGATATAATTGCATATTTATACATGTTTGATCAAAATAAATACATATTTCCACATATTTAATCGTAATAAGTACATATTTCCTCATATTTTTTATTTTGGGCATATTTTCATAATTTGGAGGTAGTTGACAGGAACCGACTTTTTGGAATTTTTACTTTATTTATATGAGGTATAAACAACAAAGGCGGTGAAATATTATTGCACTTTTTATGGGAAATAAAAATTTTAATCTTGGTGAAATATTTTTCTTTTTTTCTCTTTTATATATTTATCAAATGTTTTCATATGTAGCCATTCTTATTACTAGGCACAATGAGACAGATAATTTCTTCATTTAAGCAAAATCAAAACAAAAGATGTATTATTTTCAATGAATGCATACTTATTTAGTATATTGATAGTATTACTTAAGTGTACAACTTTAATCACAAACATTTTGATGCAGATGCATTTAAATCTTTTCCATTTCTACACTTCTAACATTAATTATGTTTCAGTAGCCAGTATTAGAGCTGTAATTGTAAATATTTGATTAGTTGGTGATATAAACATCTGAAAGAATCTAAGTGAATTCATTTTTTTCTTCTGCAAGTAGTACTGTAATTACCATGAGGGAATGGTACCACGTTTCGTCGTCTGAGAATCCAGCCGACCTTGCTTCCAGGGGATCCATACCAGCAGATCTAATTAATAATCAGTTATGGTGGCATGGTCCTCAATATAGTAATATTTCTGAATGGCCCGATATTCTTCTTAATGAGGCTGTGTCAGTGCCAGAAATAAAACCTAACGCTCTGGTATGTACAAGTCAGGTATCAAATTCCTACATGATTGAGGTAATGGAAAGATTCTCTTCGTTTGGTAAATTAACGAGGATATTTTCCTACATTGCCCGATTCCTAAGGAACTTGAAGATACCTCCAGTCTAGAGTCAACAGCCGAGCTGTACGGATCTAGGTGTTTACCTACTGCTCTCCAAAAGGATATTCAGATAAGAGTTTTTTAATTTAGTTTTATATCGATTGGTTTTCTTTTTCTTTTAGTTAATAAGTATAATATTTTGAGTTGGGTTATTTTAAAAAAAAAATTGTTTTTGTTTTATTGCATATAGTTTTGGTATGTAAAATACTATTGAAATGTCGATGAGTAGCGATGGGAGGGGAGAAATTCCTCCAGATTTGAAGGACAGTAATAAACAATTAATTATATCTAAAGAAATAAATAAGGATGCTATTTTAGAAGTAGAAATGGATAATTCGGCGGATAAAATAAATCCCCAACCTACCGTTAATTTAGAAATTAATAAATTTAGGACGGAAAGGTACTACGAAAATACTGATTTAGGACCATATTTTGTTTTTATACAAAGTACTTCTACAGAAGGAGAAGGGATAGGTAGATTACATCCAATGTCCATAGGAAAACTTTTGCATAGTGCCTGCCCCGAAATATACAATAATATTTTAAATATATATAAAATAGGTAGAAACAGGATTAAAATAGAGACCCGGCTAGGGGAACAAGCAAACGCTTTAGTAAAATCAGAAAAGATAAAAGAAAAACAAATTAAAGCTTATATTCCGAGTTTCACATTAGAAAAGAAAGGAGTTATTCGGGATGTAGATTTAGAATTATCAGATTCAGAAATCTTAGAAAATATAAAAACACCGTATGCTGACACTCAAAAAGTTGTTAATGTGAAACGCTTTAATAAAAAAATTATTAATAAAGAAAGTAACTCCGTTGTATATAAACCTACGAGATCGGTATTAGTAACGTTCAGAGGTCAACTCCTGCCTAGATATATTACGATTCATCACGTTAGATGCGAACAATGCTTCAATTGTTTACGGTATGGGCATAGTACTACCCAGTGTAAAAGTACAATAACACGCTGCAGAAAATGTTCGGAAAAACATCAAACCGAGGAATGTCCACCTAATACGTTATTGAAATGCATAAATTGTAAGGGAAACCATTCTCCATTGGCTAAAGAAATTTGTCAGGAATATATCAAACAGGTCAATATTAAGGAACAAATGAGCAATTTTAACCTGACTTATATTAAGGCAAGGGCCAAAATCGAAGGTAAATCGTACAGTTGGGTAGCGTTAAGAAATACTCCGGATGCCTTTCCAACTCTAGAACAATCAAAGCACAATTCGACTAATAACGCGAAAAATTACGTTAGAAATAAAATTACCGTGGTTAAAAGACAAAGAATCTTGAGCCCAAATAAAGAAAACAACAATTCGGATCAAAGAGGAAATATCATTAAAGATTTTTCCGTTCCCTTATTTCCGTCTCAGCCTATCAAAGAAAATCCATATAAAGAAAAATCGTACAAGGATAATGAAATTACCTTAAGAAAAGAAGATAAATTAAATATGTTAACGGATGCACTTCTCGCAGTGGTAAATACCGTTTTAGTAAGCAAAAATGAAAATGTTACCGAAGACGAAATTAAAAATATGATAAAAGACAGAACTAAACATTTATCCGTAACGATGTAATAATAAAAATAATAATAATAGACAATATTATATACATCAGTAAAGAATTCTATAATACAATATAAAATAAAAATAAATATGACTAATTCTTTAAAATTATTACAGTGGAATGCCAGATCGGCAATTTCTAACAAAAATAGTTTAGACTACATTTTATTTGCAGAAAAAATTGATATTGCTCTAATTTCAGAGACCTGGTTCAAACCAGGTAAATATGTAAATTTTCCTGGTTATAATATTGTAAGAACGGATCGAAATGACGGTTCTGGAGGTGTCGCAATATTAATAAAATCGAAATATCATTTTGAAGAAATATCTGATTATCATAAAATTAAAGATATAGATACAGTTGCTGCAAGAATAACTATAAACAAAAATTATAAATTAAATATTATGTCGTTCTATGCAAAACCGGGTAACAAAGCCACAAAAAATAATTGGGAAAATCTTTTAATGAGTTTTCAACAACCCGTAATAATCGGAGGAGATGCAAACGCCCATCATTATCAATGGGGGTGTGATTCATGCGATAAGAAAGGGGAAAATTTAGTTTCAGCAATTGAAAAAACTAATCTCGTACTTTTAAATGATGGCACCCCAACCTTAATAAACAATATCCGCCAGAAAAGAAATACCGCAGTAGACATTACATTAACGTCCACCAACACTTGCTCGTGGAAAGTACACGATAATCCTCTGGGTTCTAATCATCTTCCCATAATTATAGAAATTCGATACAAAAAGGATGAAGCTACAAATTACAATTATTCTACCAGAAAATGGCAAATTAAATCAGCTAATTGGTCCGAATTCGAAAAAACTACCCTAGAACATTCTTCATTACTTCCGGATAACCCCACATATGACGAATTTTTTAAATTTCTAAATAATGCATGCGAGAGCAGCATTCCCTCATATAAGGCGTATTTCAATAAAAAATTCAGTAAAAGCTGGTGGGACAACGAATGCGGGCGACTCCTTAGTCAAAGGAAACTGGCCTTTAGGATTTATAAAAATAATCCAACAACTAACAATTTAATAAAATATCAAAGGTCGGACGCTGAGTTCAAAAGGGTCACGAGAACTAAACAGAAGGAATCATGGAGAACGTTTACTTCGAGTTTAAATAAAAGCAACCCAATCAAAGAGGTATGGGAAAAATTATCAATTTTGAAAAATCGAAAACTTTCTAATAGACTATCTCCTCTCATAGGAGATTGGTGCGAGGAGTTTTTAGACATTTTAGCCCCTCCCTTAGCTGCGCCTCAAATCACACTTAAAAGTGAAAACGACAAGGGTAATGAGGAAAATTACAAGCGACTTTCAGATAATTTTATCTTGGCAGAACTCCTAAAATCAATCAAAACTAATGCCAACAGCGCTCCTGGTAAAGATAATATACATTATATAATGCTAGACAAACTGCCTAAACATCTAAAAATAGTATTATTAAAAATAATTAATAATATCTAGACCACTTTCTCCATAATTTCTATCACATCATTGCCGTCTCGGAAACCTGGCTTAAACCAAATATCCCATCCTCTTCTATATCCATCCCTAACTACTCGCTCATTCGTCGTGATCGTGAGGACCGAACTGGAGGAGGAGTTGGTCTTTACGTTCACGATAGTCTGAGGGTAAAAATCCTTCTAGAATCTCCTTCCTCCGAACTTCCTCATCCGGAATATCTCCTCGTCGAAATTTCCTCCGATGCCTTTTCCCTCCACTACATAATAGTTTACCGCCCACCGCATGCCCAATTTGATCCTTTCTTTGAATCCTCCCTCTTTACCTACACGTCCCGTTATACAATAACGTAATCATCACTGGTGATTTTAACATAAACATTCTCTCCGATTCTCCTAACAGATCTTACCTCACACCCCTCATCCATTCACTCAACCTTTTCATAGTACCCTACCAACCAACCCACCATACTCAGTTAACCAGCACCTGGTTAGACCTTTTTATAATAGATACCCCCCATAACCTATTGTCTTCCTCACAACATCCGGTACCTTTACTATCAAACCATGACCTCATCAAAATCTCCTATAATATTCCAACACCTAAACTATGTCCTAACAAAATCTCCTGGCGGAACCTTGATTCACTAACCTCCGAAAAGCCAAATCCTTATTTTGATTCACTTTCCCAATCCCTAGATCCCATTTATTCCTCATCCTCCATTGATGAAATGGTGAAATGCCTCTCGTCTAATCTCTCCACTTTCCTAAACCAACATGCTCCCCTCAAAACTTTTACTTTTAGACGTCCTGCCGCTCCTTGGATAAATCTTGAAATCAGAGAGCTAATGAGGAGAAGAGATGCCGCCAGAAGACGTTTCAGACGCACCCATACCACCGAAGATTACTCCCTCTTTAAATCCCTACGCAATCTCACCCAATCATCCTTACGGCGTGCCAAGGCACAGTTTTTCCATAAATCCATATCACAAGCCCAAGATCCTAAATCCAAATGGAAAATCCTTAAAAAGTTATCAGTTGTCAAATCCAAATCCTGTACTCATTATCCCATCGACCCAGATGAACTAAATTCCTATTTCGTAAACCCTTCAACTACTCCTCACCCCTCCTCATACTCATTTACGCAAACCTTCAACCCTGATAACTTTTACTTCCTTAATATTTCTCCTGAAGACTTGCTCTCCTCCGTCCTTAAATCCAGAACCAATGATTACGGCCCCGACCAAATTCCTGTAAAAATAATCAAACTCTGTCTCCCTGTTATCTTCCCTGCTCTTTTACACATATACAACTTTTCCCTACAAAATTCCATATTTCCTGAAGCCTGGAAAAAAGTGATAGTTCGTCCGCTGAACAAAGTACCAATTCCAAGTCCATCCTTCCAAAATGCTGGAGACTATCCGGAAATTACAAGAAGATATAGACAGCATCAACGCCTGGGCAGAGAAAAATGAGTTAAAACTGAACGGACAAAAAACCAAGGCAATCCTAATTGGCTCCAAGCATCTTCTTAATTCCCTTCCTTACTACCCCTTACTCCGCCTTAATGACCAAACCATTCATTTCCAATCCCATGTCAGAAACCTTGGAGTGATCTTTGACCAGCACTTGTCGTGGAATAACCATATTTCCGAAATAACCAGAAAATCAATTGCTATCCTCAAACAGTTCCTAAGATCACGTGACTGCATGCCCTCAAAAACTCGTCAGCTCCTAGTTTCCTCTCTTATATTCCCCCATTTCGATTATGGCTGCCTTGTATACGGTGGACTGTCTGGTATGCATGAGGCGAGGTTGAAGAGACTAATGAATTGCTTCATAAGATTCATTTTCGGTGCCCCCAGGCGCTCCCACGTCTCCAGCTGGTACGCTGAATTGAAATGGCTCTATCCAGTTTTTCGACGGCAATACTTCCTAGGTGTTTATCTTTCCCGAACCTTTAGAACCAAGAAACCTCCGTATATCCTAAGTTTGTTCACACCATGCTCCTCCATACATTCTCTAAACACCAGATCCCAAACTTCTAACCTGTATATCCCTTTCTACCGATCTGCCTCCTTCACGAAATCCTTTATCATCCGTGCTGCCACCTTCTGGAATTCATTACCTGTCTCCATCCGAAACACTTCATCCCTCACCTCCTTTAAAACCCAACTATTCCATCACCTCCTGAATCTCCAATTTCCCGTAAATATGTAAATAGTGAAGCAATAGTGAGGACATATCTATACATATATATCTATACGATTTTTTTTTTTTTTTTTTTATACCTTTTAAGCTCAAAAGCTGATCAAAGTTTTGTACTTAACATCCAAATGTTTATTTTTTATTTCTTCTTACAATATTCTGTTTCAGTTATTTTTATTTTATTATTTTTATTTTTTGTGTCTACTTTGTATTTTAATTTTTATTGTATTCTTTATTTTTTATTGTATTTCCTTTAAGTAGCCAGACAAATGGCCATTAATTTTGTTCATGTCTGTTATTCTTAGGGGACTTAATGTCCCAGAATAAAAATTACTTTTTTCTTTCTTTCTTTCTTTCTATATGGAAAACAAATTTAATACCTTACTCATGGCGGGAATATTGTGTAGTACCTATTCTAAAACCAGGAAAGGATCCGAGAGCAGCTACATCATACAGACCCATTTCATTAAGCTCTTGTATACTTAAAACGTTCGAAAGAATGATTAAATATAGACTCGAATGGTGGCTGGAATCTCAAAATAAATTACCCGATTATCAGTATGGTTTTAGGAAAGGGAAGTCAAGCATAGATAGTTTATTAATACTACATTCTAGCATAAATATCGGTTTTACGAAAGGTAAAAAAACAGTAGGATTATTTTTGGACATTGAAAAAGCATACGATTTAATACCAATACATATACTTTCACAAAAAATGGAAGCCATTGACGTTCCCCGAAAAATTATTGAATTCATACTAAACCTAATTAGTAACAGGAAATTATTTTTAAAGGTCAAAAATAACATAATTGGGACGAGAATGGCACAGAATGGGATACCGCAAGGTGGAATTCTTAGTGGACTACTTTTCGCTATAATCGCGGCCGATCTAAGAAAATACATACCAGAAGAGGTAGCTATACTACAATTCGCTGATGACACCTGTCTATATGTCACACATAAAAACATCAATCGTTGCCTCGAGTTATTAGAAGAAGCAGTAAGAGGTCTAAAAAAATGGCAGCTTGATACAGGTTTGAGCATATCAGTTTCTAAGTCGGTGGTCTGCCCCTTTAGTAGAGAACGAACTTTTCCCCTTGGAGATCAAGTTGAGTTGGCAGGGATTAACTTCCCGTGTGTTACTTCCGTTCGATTTCTAGGTCTCCGTTTCGAAAGAAAATTAAATTGGAACCAGCACTTAACAGAAATTCAAAAAAAAACTGAAAAATTAATGGTACCACTAAAAATGATTTGTACGAACAATAAGTGGGGGGCCGATCCCAATATGTCGTTATTATTTTATAGGAGTACGATTAGGGCAATGTTCGATTATGGGGCTATAATTTATGGCGAAGCGTGTGATAGTACATTAAAGAAATTAGATATCATACAAAATAGATGCATAAGAATGTGTTTAGGATTGCTAAATTCTACTCCAATAGACGTGCTTTATAATGAGGCGGGGGAAACCTATTTAAAATTAAGAAGACAACAATTAGCGGATAGAATATTCTTTAAAATCAAATGTAGGAATAGCAAATGCTATAGCAAGATTGTGTCACTAGGCATCATTATTTTAACCTCGTCTTATTGGAAAAAGAAAAAATATGTCCCTCTTATCTACAATAGTTTCATAAAATATCAATCCGTAGCCGAAAATGTATTTAACAGTAATATCCTACCAGTATATTCACTTGAATATGATATGCTATTTCAAACATACAATATAATAATTAATAATAAACTATATTCGTCACACTCTGTCACCATTAATGCAGACTTAAAAGCCTTTCTAACAAATAACTGGCCTCACCACATCAATATTTATACTGACGGGTCCAAAACAAGCGATAATACCGGCTCTGCAATATACGTCCCTAAGTATAAATATACCGCACAGTACAAACTACCTAGCAATGTATCTGTTTACAACGCCGAATTATATGCAGTACTGCAATCGCTGAAATTTGTAAATAAATCAGATGACAATAAATTTGTAATATTAACAGATAGTATGAGCGCGTTATTGGCAATAAAAAATAATGGTAATATTGATAAAAATAATATTTTAGTTGACATAATTAAGGAACATTTTTATGCAGTAAATCAAAACAAGGAAATAATATTTATATGGATTAAGGCGCACGTAGGAATTCCAGAAAATGAGAAGGTTGATCTCCTCGCTAAAAATTCAGTTGATCTTCCACAAATAACTGACATAAAATAGGGGTCACCTGTGGTGTTGTGGTTAGCATGGCAACCTACAATACTAAAGATCGCGGGTTCAATTCCAGCGGTGGCCCTAGGATTTTTTAATGGGAGTAAAAAATCCTTAGCTATGCCGTCCCTCGGATAGGACGTAAAATGGAGGTCCCGAGCCTGTGCGATGTCAGGTACTCGTTAAAGATCCCTATCCTAATTATACCTGGATAGGCAAAATTTAGGACTCCCACTGTAGCATCGTCCGATTAGCCTTAGTAGCATAAAAATGGACGTTAAACAAACAAACAAACAAACAAACTGGCATAAAATTACCTTACTCAGATTGGTATTTAATGATTAGAAAAGATACGATAAACGAATGGTCAAAATATTATCAGGAATCGAACACTGGCAGATTTTATAAAAATCATGTACCACAAATTTTAAATAAACCGTGGTTTTTTAAAATGAACTTAACAAAGTACATGGTAAAAACCGCATTTACAACGATTAATATTCTCTTTCTCTCTTTATTACGATATTTTTCTTTTTATTTCATATTTCTATCATATGAAAAATACAACAAATTAATAGCGCACTTCAATGAAAGAAAAAACTATGTTGTTCATTATACCACCCTTCTTCAAGCATTGTCACACGGTATAGAGCTTGTAAAAGTAAACAGAGCATAAAAATTCATCCAGTCCTCGTGGTTAAAATCTTACATAGAGTATAACACCAGTTTAAGAAAGAAAGCTTTAAATGATTTTGAAAAAGATCAGTATAAGCTTTACAACAACGCAGTTTTTGGTAAAACTATGGAATCAATAAGAAAAAGAGTTGATATGCGTTTAATTACAGACCCTTAAAAGCTAGAAAAATTAATATCTAAACCAAATTTTAAAGATCGTACAATTTATTCTGAGAATTTGGCTCTCGTTCATATGGAAAAGACTAAAATAAAATTTGATAAACCGATATACGTGGGAATGTCAATATTAGATATATCAAAAAAACATTATGTATAAATATTATTATGACATAATGTTGGAAAAGTATGGACAAAATGTTAAGCTAATGTATATGGATACTGACTCGTTTGTTTATTCTATATGTACTGAAGACCTCTACGAAGATATGGTAAGTATGAATAATTACTTGGATACTTTAGATTATCCTCCAAACCATAAATTATATAATGTTAAGAATAAGAAAGTAATGGGTAAGTTTAAAGATGAGGCAAATGGTGAAATAATTCATAAATTTGTAGCCTTAAGGTCTAACATGTATGCAATAGACATTAAAAGCAAAATTAGTTATACTTAAATAGTCCAGATTATCTTCCAAACCATAAATTATATAATGTTAAGAATGTGAAAGTAATGGGTAAGTTTAAAGATGAGGCAAATGGTGAAATAATTCATAAATTTGTAGCCTTAAGGTCTACAATGTATGCAATAGACATTAAAAGCAAAATTATAAAAAACAAATAAAAGGAATTAGTAAATCTACTGTTGAAAATAAAATCAAATTTGAACATTATGTTACCTGCTTAAAATAACATATGTACAATGTAAACATGATGTTAAAAACTTCAGATCATTCAACCATAATGTATTTACTATTAAAACAAATAAAATATCATTATCATGTTTCGATGATAAAAGACACATCCTTGATGATGGAGTATCCACCTTGGCCCCACGGCCATTATATGATAAAATAAATTTAATATTTGTTAAATATAATATAGATTTAATAATTTAATGCAATGTTCCATTGGAAAGGCTTTGTAATATTCTAATTATCAGGGCCACCGCTGGGCGCAAACCTGCGACCTTTAGTATTGTAGGCTGCCACTATACCACAGGTGACCCCAACTGTTTTGTAAGAATAACATAACCTTACACCTACTGTATTAAAAAGTAACAAACTGTTGGGATGCTGGAACTGTAAGACTAAACAAATATCTTAAACAAATTGAAAATAAACTAAGATTTTTCTATCAAAAGAAAATTATGAAAATAATTAATTGGCTTTTTATTTAAAAAATAAAATAATTTCTTCTTTAATTGTCTGTTCTGATTTATCGCAACGTTCGACTTTCGTTCGTACTAGGTAGTAGCGGTCCGGAATATAGCATTCAATTAATAATAAATTCACGCGATGTTATTCGATGCTGCTGATTATCCACGGATGTCCTTCAATCAATTCTAGGAGGAGAAGTAATGGTAAAACAGACACCAACATCTCTGCTGTTAACCTTACACCTACAGGGTAACAGTAAGGGAGGTTGCCTCCAAATTGGCCCAGAACACCCCTCCCGTCCTCAGTAAATATCCCTCCCGCTCTAGCAGCCCGGGGTCGATGACAGCTCGAATGTAAACAAAGCGATGGTGCCACATCTCACTCATTCCATGCGACATTGCCCGTATTTTTACTTTCACTTACCTATATATGAAATATATAGTAAGTGGAAGTATTGCGATCGTGAAAAATTTCGACTTCCGGTTTTCAACGGAAATACACGTTTTGGGGTCCCCTGAGTCGAAATGACCAAGTCCCGCGAAATGGTCTGTGTGTGTGTGTGTCTGTGTGTGTGTGTGTGTGTGTGTGTGTATGTGAACAGACTAGCTCAAGAACTATAAACCGTGCGAACCTGAAATTGGTTATTTAGTGTAGGTATAGGCGATGTGACAGCAAAAATTTCATCAAAATTGCTCAAAGGGAGGGGGTACTTTATTTAATAACTTTTTAGGTTTTTTTCGATTTTCTCAAAAACGGCTCTAACGATTTTGATTAAACTGAGTATTTCATCTATTTATATGCCCGAGATATGACTGTAAAAATTTCATCAAAATTGATTAACCGGAGGGGGGACTTTACTTAATAAATTTTGTAACATTTTCACGTGTTTTTTTTATTTACTCTAAATCGGCTTTAACGATTTTGATCAAACTGGGTATTTGATGTATGTATATGCCAAAGATGTGATAGCCAACATTTCATCAAAATTGGTGAAACGGAGGGGGCACTTTCTTTAATAACTTTTTTTCCAATTTATACCTTTCTTTCGATTATCTCAAAAACGGCTCTAACGATTTTGATTAAACTTAGTATTTGATCTACTTATATGCCCGAGATATGTGTGTAAAAATTTCATCAAAATTGATCAACCGCAGGGGGCACTTTACTTAATAAATTTTGTATCATTTTTACGTGCTTTTTTTATTTACTCAAAAACGGCTTTCACGATTGTGACCAAACTGGGTATTTGATGTATGTATATGCCAAATATGTGATAGCCAACATGTTATCAAAATTGATCAACCGAAGGGGGGACTTTACTTAATAAATTTTGTATCATTTTCACGTGTTTTTTTTATTTACTCAAAAACGGCTTTAACGATTAATAAAAATAAGATATGAATGTAGAAAAATGTGTGATTTTGGGAAATGATATCTAACAAAACACGTCAATTTCTTATCTAAGTAAGTTGGTAAGTGAAAGTTGTGTGTTGCGCGCACGCACCAGATTTTTTAATATCGATGTGATTTCTGTAATTTTTATATTTCAAACAATTGAAAACGGCAAAAGTACAGATATCTTGAATTGCGCATGCGCGATCGTTAATCCAACATTAAATTCGAAGTCAGCGACCTTCAAAACCATATGATAGACCTCATTATTGTCCAAAACTAAAAAAATTAAAAATAACTCGAAATACGCACACGTCTTAACTCCTCGAGACCGTCCGGCGTAACCACAGAAAAAAATAAATTCCTCGCTTTTACTAGGCTTGTATATGATACATTGAATTCAAAAGAGGACACTTTGCGTTACATCATTCCCTTTAAACGAAGAGGAGCTCGAAAGGTATGACGTAATTGCACCCGGGCGGATGATAAATATTGTTATCATTCCTCGACAAACCTACTCGGGGCAGCATCCTTTTAAATAGATAACAAGTATAGCGATAGCTTCTCATCTGCTGACATTGATAAAATTGCGGCACTCTACTTCATGTCTGGGCGGCTTACAAAACGCTGACTGACCATCGATAAGTAAATGAATGGTTCTTTGTCGTCTTAACTCCTCGAGGTCTACCTGCTCGAGATTATCATAGTGCAGAGCTCGTGCTGACTGGGCGTAGATTAGATGGATTCTTTATCCGGCTCAAGTATGAATGGTTCTTTGTCGTCTTGTTTATAATCAGCTGCGGCTGATACCTGGGTGGCATCCTTTTAAACAGATAACAGACCCGTCGCGAGATAGCTCAAGGCATCGCTCGAATGTAATCAGTGCTGAATGAGCATGTTCTCTCCCCGCCACTGCAAGCGGGCTATATAAGAGTGGAGCCACCAGGACGGTATGGGTTGGAACTGTCCGTTATTCCTCCGACATCATTGCTTCGTAACGACAATGATGAATGAATTCTGAATGAACCGGCTGAGTCATGCACCTATGCATTAAATCACACACCTGGCCGGGTTGTGCACTGGGTCAACGCACCCCGTTAAATGTAAAATAACAAAACTCCCACTCAGAGGATGAAGTCAAAAATAAATTGTGTCACCACTCTAAAGGTAAACAAATTGTACCGCTGAAGTCACCGACCCACTCAGAGGATGACGTCACAGGGAGATGATAATGTAAACAAAGGCCGCTAAACCAACCGCCCCCCCTCTCCCTCACAAGGTCGGTCAATGACCCTCAAGGTCACATATCGCCTTACTACGGCACGCTGTATCGAATGTAAACAAAGCGATGTTGCCACATCTCACACATTCCATGCGACGTTGCCGGATTATGCAACCAACCGCCCCCCCCCTAACCCTAGGTATACACCCCCCTCGCCCCGGCAGACGGCGTGACCTAGTTCACAATTGCACAATCAGTCCTTTATACTACCATCCAGTATGTACAATTTATTCACTCTTAATTGTCTTGCCATCCTCTATATACATGTTAGGAGAAAGTATTTGTTTTTCATATTCATTCACCTTCACAAAGCATTCGATACTGTAGACCATGATTTATTATGGGATAAATTTGACTGTTTTGGAATAAGTAGTAAAATGTTAAGGATTCTTAGAATGATATATCGAAATGCAAAGTTTAAAGTAAAAGTAAATAATGATTTGTTAAGTGGCAGTATTCCCATTTGTATTTATTTATATTTATATTCATATACTTATGGACATATAAACATTTATTTTTGAATAACAATTATAATGAATATCGTATTTTAAACCTAACTAGTAGGATAATATTTTTTATTCTTTATTTTATTATTGTTGGATTGTCAATACTGCGTAATGCCTTGGAATACTTGGAATGCCGCTGTATGGAATGTAAACAGAGCGATTTTGCCACATCTCACATATTCCATGCGACGTTGCCGGATTGTGCAACCAACCGCCCCCCCTCACCCTAGGTATACACCCCCCTCGCCCCGGCAGACGGCGTGACCTAGTTCACAATTGCACAATCCGTCGTTTATACTACTCTGGATCTTCCTTTTCTAAATCCTGACTGCTCTTTTGGAATGACATTGTTCAATTCACACCATTCACTTAACCTTTCCCGTATTATTGAGGTGAATAATTTACATAAAGTATTGAAAAGAGCAATTCCTCGATAGTTGTTTGGGTCATTTCTATCCCCCTTTTTAAAAAGAAGACTTAAAGTTATTCCCGACCATTTAATGGGAATCTGTTCAGTTCTCAGGATGATATTAAAAACATTTTAAGGATATAATGATATCACTCTGGGGATAAGCTTCTTAAAACCTCTTATGGGATTCCATCTATGCCTGGGGATTTATTTTTTTTGCATTTATTGATGCACACATGTAATTCATTAAGGGTTATGTCTGTATCAAGCTTTGGATGGCCTAAATTTGAAAAGTAAAAGTGAAACATCTGAGTAATATAGCTCAGACAAATAAGTATGCCAAGCAGCTTTCTTTAAAATTCCTATGGATGGATTTATTTTATTTACAGCACACTAAAAATCATTCGCGTTTCTAACATAGTTTAGTTTAGATATTAAAGTATTAAAATATTCTTTTTTCATTCTCCTAATATAAGGATAATAATTTCTTCTCGCAAAGCAATACTCCTCATAAATAACATTGTTGTATTTAGATCGTCTTAATTTTTTGTACAACTCTTTAAGGTTATTCTTTTTTATTTTACTATCATTATTAAACCAAGAGTTATTTTTTAATTTATAGGAACTAGTGTTACTTGTTCGAACGATCAGATTACAGAGGGAAGCTGTGGGAAAGGTTGGTTCGAGGAAGTTTTCAAATAAAACATTCGAATCTTCACTATTAAGATAGATTGAATCAGAGTGTGAGATCAATGAAATAAACTGCTGCGATTTATCACTATCCCACTTAATTCTATGAGAAACATTATCATTATTGCAATTTTCAGAGAAGTAATCTCCGTCACTTGTTCCTGTCGTCAGGAATATTGCTTTTGTGATCAAAGATGTCAGAGGGGCTTATAATTTTAAATCTTTTTTTTAAAATCTTTCCCTTATTTCCTTAATAGCAAGATGGTTGGCCCAAACTAAATCAATAACACTCATTCCAACCGATGATATATAGGGTTATCGGATTTAGTTCGCCCATTGCACACTTCAAAATTAACATTCCCCATTAATTCCAACGGATGTTTCCCCATTTTACTAAAGGAAGTTCTTGGATAATGAACGGGTAACCCTGAAAATATATCTTCATCCGAATGATCTAATGACCCGATTCTACCATTAAAGTCCCCTAAAACGATTATTGGGCAGTCTACAAAATGTTCTTGAAAATAACTTAACTTATTTTGAAATAACTGAGTGCAATACTCTACATCAACAGCCTGATTCAAATAAACTACACCTAGAATATAGTGTACGTCGTTATGCTTTTTTCCAATGAATATCCATAAGAAGACAGACGGTGAAGTAGTTCACGATATGGTGGCGGTGCAGCCTGGGCCCTCTTCGGCGGTGGGTTGACGAAGCTGTCCAGTGAGGAGGTCCTTGGCCGGAAAGAGAACTGCTCAAGTTTTGATGCACTTCTTTTCTGTATATCACTGCCATCGATTTTCTCAAACGTTCTTTTATCATTTTTAATCTTCATCTTAGTGGATGTAGGATTTCCAGGTGATGAAAACTTACTAGTTTTTTCAACTGTTCGATTGTAAATATTCCGCCATTGATTAATATCTTATCTCTTCTCAAATGAGCAACATAATTGTTTTCCCGAGCGGTGATGAGATGGGAAATTAATTATTTTCTAGAGACCCTCGCATGAGTAGATTTCGATTTGAACCGACCGCAGGGGTTCCATCGTATTTTGCTCGCTGGCATGCTGGCATCTCACTGTCTCATATCTCGCTGGCACCGTGCAATAAAATCACGAACCGTACGCGCCATATTTTTCCAGAAATATAACAGTTTCAACGAGCGCAGTGTCTTCTCTACTCCTCTGTGGTTCGTTTTCTGGTGTGATGGTCAAATAGCAGTCTTTCCTTCCACCGCGATATTCGAGCAGACGTTTCTTTAAGTGAACCCAGGTACAGAAGAGGTTTGTGATCCGTTAGCAACTTCCTTCCGTATATCTATGGGCAAAAATGTTCAACGGCCCATACTACCGCCAAGAGCTCGCGTTCAATCGCACTATACCGCCGTTCGGTGTCGTTCAGCTTCCGACCCGCGTATGCTATGAGTTTGCCGCCTTCTTTGAAATTATGGGATAACACGGCACTGATAGCTACGTCGCTTGCATCTTTAGTGATTTTAAAAGTCCTTTGAATTTTGCGACATTTCCTAATACTTGGTAACTGTTCAGACCCGAGTTGAAACCGTTTACTTTTACCAGTTAATGGATGGGTCAGATCCGCTATACCGGGTATGAACCGTCTATAATTGGTACTATTGAAATTACATTTAATTTTCTCAAATTGGATTCAGTCTACATTTCATATCAAGATTTTGTTTTATCAATTAGTAATTGAGTGAAACTATCTTTACTATCAATAATTAAGATTTAAATAAGATGATCAATATTGCTCATTACAGTACTACTTGCAGAAGAAAAAAATGAATTCACTTAGATTCTTTCAGATGTTTATATCACCAACTAATCAAATATTTACAATTACAGCTCTAATACTGGCTACTGAAACATAATTAATGTTAGAAGTGTAGAAATGGAAAAGATTTAAATGCATCTGCATCAAAATGTTTGTGATTAAAGTTGTACACTTAAGTAATACTATCAATATACTAAATAAGTATGCATTCATTGAAAATAATACATCTTTTGTTTTGATTTTGCTTAAATGAAGAAATTATCTGTCTCTCATTGTGCCTAGTAATAAGAATGGCTACATATGAAAACATTTGATAAATATATAAAAGAGAAAAAAAGAAAAATATTTCACCAAGATTAAAATTTTTATTTCCCATAAAAAGTGCAATAATATTTCACCGCATTTGTTGTTTATACCTCATATAAATAAAGTAAAAATTCCAAAAAGTCGTTTTGTTCTTAATAAACGGTTCTTTTTAATAAGTATTTAAGTCCTGATATTTGTTTTCTGTTTTTATTTCTATTATTAAAAAGTTAAGGGGAAGCTAAAGGTAGCTAATCACCTACCTTAGCACTAAGGAAGAAAAACAGATCAAATTTATAGGAACACCTTAGGATCTAAGGCGTCCTTAAGATAAGAAAGCGTAAAGGAACGTTTATAAAATGAAAATTGTGTTAAGGTTAGCTAAAGGTGTGCATTTTAAGGAAGCCTTTAGTAACGCGTTCCTTAGGATCGTTCATAAATATGGCCCTAAGTAACCTAAGAACCTTACTTAGCTTAAACCTAACTTAGAGTTTTCGCTGAATAGTTTCAATCCGAATTCGCGAATCCTGCTGAATGTTTTCCGCAACTGGTTAACGTGTTCGCCTTCGGTCCTACAAAAAACGATGACGTCGTTCATGTACACCTGTGAAAATTCTTCGCCTAGACGCCGCTGTAGCTCTTCCATGAGAAGTTGGAAGATTAATGGCGCCCCCTTTAGCCCGAAAGGCATCCTAACGAATTTGTAGTGCCCACGTTTCCACGAAAATGCCGTTTTTCTTATGTCTTCTTCGGCCATCTTAACTTGGTTATGACCGCTTTTTTTTTTTTTTTTTTTTTTTTTTTTTTTTTTTTTTTTTTTTTTTTTTTTTTTTTTTTTTTTTTTTTTTTTTTGCTTTAGGATTTTATCTAAATCCTATTCAGTCAGAAATATATAAATTTTTAGAGATAGCTTAGTTTAGAGATAATCTACATATTATTAAGTCGTATTTTTGTTTTTTTGATAAATTTTATTAGCTGGTGGTAATCTTTGATATTCAACTCTTTTATTATGTTAGAGATACCGAGAGCTGACCCCTCGATATATTTCCTCCTCTGAGCACTGAACCGCCTGCAGGACATCACCAAGTGCAAGGGATCCTCGACTTCGTGGCAAAATTCGCAGTTCGGCGACTCCCTTATTTTTATCAAGTTTAAAAATTTGTTTGTGTGTCCATGATTGATTCTTAATCTAATTAAGTTGGTTACTTCGCTTCTCTCTAGATTTTTACCGATAATGGCGAACCATGGCTTTAGGGTAAGTTTAGGTTGGATTAAATAATGATCCTTCCCCTTACTTTGGGACTCCCAATCGTACAAGTTTTGCCATTCATTTAAAATCGTTGCCCTCAATGAGCGAAAGGAATCTATTTTGGGGACTTTAGCGTTAATCACCAATGCTTTGCTTGTGTCACGAGCAGTTTTATCTGCGGTCTCGTTTCCGTGTAGACCCACATGTCCTGGTACCCACTGGTATGAAAATATGTTGTTTGATGAGGCCATCAAATCTAGAATTTTAAATAATATGTAATTAGTAATAGAGGACATATGTGCATTTTTTATGCATTGGCAAACAGAAGCTGAATCTGTTAGAATCACGATGTTCCTGTTTGTGTAGTGGATATTAGAATGTTCAGCAGCCTTGAAAACTGCTAGAAGCTCTGCATGGAAAATGCTGAATTTATTAGGGATAGAATATGACAAGTTAATATTTTTTGCGGGTCGTAAATGGCTATTGAACATGTATTGGTGGTCTTAGTGGCATTATTGTAAATTTTAATGTGGTTATCGTATCTGTCCGTTATTTCACTGAGGGTGTGAAGTTTTATTATGCATGGTGCTAAAGAATTTTTATTATTTATGTTATGTTTATTATTTATGGTTTTCGATGTCATGTTTGAACAATAAATTTTTATGGCTGTTTTCTTTTCTTTGTAGGCTTTAGCTATTTCATCGTTCCACCAACTTTTGGGATTAAATTTATGATGTTTATTTGGATGCGATCGAGGTATGGATGTCTCCCCAGCATAGTTTAGAGTGGTGGTTACTTCTTCAATAGTACATAAGTCCCTATTATTTATATCTTGGCTTAGGTTATTTAATGTATCGATATATTTGTCTAAATTTATTTTTTTATAGTTTCTTCAACTGTATAATATTCCAGAAAAATTCACTTCTTTCATCTCCATTATAATTACTTTGTGGTCATTGCCCAATGTCTCTGGTAGAGCTTCCCAAAAGAATTTATGACTTATGTTTGAGCTGCAGAAAGTTAAATCTACGATACTGGGTTTTTGCCCTGGTCTTGCTAGTCTTGTTATAACACCAGAATCGTTTATAAGGCTTAGAGAAGATGTTTGTAACTCCTGAACAATCATATCGCCTCTAGTTGAATTCTCAAGGCTACCGAAAAAATTAGAGTGAGCATTTAGGTCTCCCCCCATAATTATACAATATTCGGATTGAGGAAAAGCGGAATCGATTGAGAACAACAAGTTTAAATGCCTTTGGCTGATTTTGGCTGATGGCGGAATGTACACTGATATAATAATTAATTTAGGACGAGTGTTAACGACTCTCATACCGATAGCTTCAATTTTCCCTAAATCAGGTAATTTTATTTTTTCAAAATTAAGGGAATTATGTAGGAAAATGCCATAAGTATCACGGCGATTTTTTCTTATAATGTGGTAGTACTAGTAGTTACTAGTTTGGTACGTGTTCTGGTTATTGAACCATGTTTCTTGTAGCAAGGCTATGTGAATTTTATTAATATTTAAGTAGTTCACGATTTCCTGGAATTTGTTGTTAACTCTACGACAGTTGTGTTGAAGTAATTTTAATTTGCCAATGCCAAAATTTTTGTATTCTTGAACCATTTGATTTATTAAAATAAAAAATCCATTAATGGGAAGACTTAGAAACTATTAAAATTGATTATCATTTATTAAAATTACTTATATGAGTTATTAGTGAAATATATAAGTAAACTTAAAAGGAAAAATATATTTATATTAAGATTTTCCAATAGCAGGAAGGAGACTAATCACTAATATAGAAAAAAACGGCCTCAAATAGTCTCAAAAATTACATATATATATTTTTTCATATATATACAAGCCAAATTTTCGCCCATTCGGGCATCATCAGGGCTGTAAAATTATGTATAAAGGTACAATTATAATTATTCTAAATTTGTTTTAATAAGTAGAAATAAAGTAAAATAAATGTTGGGGGACTCACCATCAGAATTGAATATATATATATATATAAAATATTACACATATAAATGAAAAGTTAAAATTCTTTTAAAAACAACTATCCTGAAACAATCTGTGTAAGAACACTTCATCAACTGGGGTTACCTTAGTCTAACATTTAGTATCAGTACTCCCAACATTACATAAATTAAGTACAAGGGTTACATGAATTTTACCAACCATAACAAAGAAATTAAAAATTTTTTTAAGACAATATCAGAACAACAAAACTATAAAAATTAGATATATAAATAAATAACTATTCAAAATACAAATATAAGTAAAAAGTCATATCACATAAAAACCATTAAATTTTACAAATTTTTATTCCTTTATATATAACAAAATATTAAAAACAGTATTGTCCAAAAATAAAAACATAAAAACATAAATATATAACCAGAATATCCATCTTAAAAATATATATATATATATATATATATATATATATATATATATATATATATATATATATATATATATATATATATATATATATAGAGAATCACGATGTTTCAGAGTCAGGTTCCTCACATTATTTATTCAAAATTGCAATAGTTTCCGAGAAAAAATTATTTAAATCACCCGCGTCAGTTTTAAAGTTAACTACCCTATCTAAATTCTCCGAGATGTAGAGAGCCTCCAAACATCTCAGCCTTCGCTCCGAAACATCGCGATGTAGAATTATAGTATTGTCAAAATCAAAACCATGCTCATTTTCAAAACAATGCTTTGAAAGGGCAGTCTTTGGTTCCTTCTGCCTTTTTTCCTTGTTTTTATCATTCTGACATGAATTTTTATGCTGGTATATCCTGTTTTTAAGATTTTGTCTCGTCATGCCTATATAACTTAAAGGACAATGTATGCATTCAATTTTGTAAATGAGGTATGAACACATATTATTTTCAATTTTGTCCTTTAGTGGTGTTAAAATTTTTTCAATTTTATCGGTGATTCTAAATGAAACTTTGATCTCATCAATATTAAATTTAATAAAAATAGCATTAATTGCCTCAGAAAGACCTTTTATATATGTAAGTGGCATATATTTTTGCAATTTAATTGTTTGGCAATTATGAATAATATTATTTACTGTTTTAGATTTATAGAGGGTTTTATGCCAGGTGGAAACAATTAAATTATTGGGATATAGATTTGATCTGAGTATCTTGAAAATTTCTTTTTTAACATCATTCAAAAATTCGTTATCAGTTAGTATTATTGCTTTATTTATTAGGTTATTGATAACATTCAATTTTTGATTCCTAGGATGATTTGACATATAATTTAGGACCCTATTGCTGCATTCTTCCTTTTTTGTCCATTTAAATTTTAATTGGCCATTATGATTAATGATTAATAAATCCAAAAAACGTATACAATTATTCTTTTCGGTTTCAAAAGTGAATTGTAAACTCTTATGAAAATTATTAAATATTTCAAATATGTTATTTATTTGTTTTTTATCCACAACCATCAAAATATCGTCTACATATTTAATTAATAACTTTGGTTTTGAATTTAATTTGTAGCATACCGATTTTAGAAGTTTATTCATGACGATGCCACTCATACTTACACTAAGAATACCTCCCATCGGTAATCCAGTCAACTGACGGAAAAGTTTATTTTCATATTTAAAAAAACCATAATTACATACTAACTTTAATCCTTCCAAATAAGTATTTAGACTATTTATGGTGGTATGGTTTTTTATAGTGTCCCATTCTTCACTGATAATATCGTAAGCTAATTGCAGGGGGACATTAGTAAATAACGATTTTACATCAAAACTTACTAGCATTTCATTATTTTGTAGGTTTATTTTTTGAAGTTTTTCTTTTACTATAAAGGAATTTTTAACATCATATTCGTTTAAATTATTTAAATAGTCAAGAGATTGTTTATAAAATCTTGCTAACTTTTCTGTGGGTCCTTTTATATTATTGACAATAGGTCTTAAGGGCTTATCAGGTTTGTGCAATTTATTAAACCGTATATTCTGGGGTAATTTACGGTATGAGTGGTTAACATCGTTTTTTCGGAATCTTTGATCATTTTATTTTTATGAAGCTTATCAACAAAACTGTTACATTTATTAGTTAATTCTTTTAAAGGGTCTTTTTTAGGGTCAATTCTCAGTTCACGGTATGTGGTATTGTCGTCGAGTAACAAATACATCTTTTGTCTGTATGTCTCTTTAGTCATAATTACCAAACGTTTAGTTTTATCGGATTTCACAATATAAATATCGGGGTTAGATTTTTTGAATTTTTTAAGGTCTAAAAAATCTCTTTTCAAGATCTGAGTAAAAGGGTCTTTAATATAATATTTTTTTGTTAGAAAATTATTTATTTTTCGCGAGATATTATTTCTCACTGCATTTTTATGATTTTCTGGAGTATATATGGATTGCAAAATATTTTCTGTTTCAGCGATAATATTATATATATCTTTTTTAATATTAATTGGAAAAATGTTTGTGTTTTCACCCAGACTCAGTAAATTAATAATATTCCTAGGAATGCATACATTTGTAAGATTTTCTACATTATTTTCCTTATATAAGTCAGAGTATTTGTTAATAACAGAAAGTTTACTGGACTTATTGTTAACCCTTAAGTCTATAGAGATATTATTGCTATCAATCACAGTTTTATTATTCTGGAAAGCATTATTGTGATGATATGGTTTATTTAATTTAAACTTTAGAATCTTACCAACTTTAATATCAATATTATTTATAATCATTCCTTCATAATAATGAAATATTTGTTAAAAAATTCTTTTGATACTATCACGGTGCTTGGTAATGAGTTGAGATAAAATTATTTAG